>VWYH01001032.1:4868-248741 GCA_013399365.1 Pampusana beccarii | reverse complement strand
CCGCCGCTCGGCCGGCGGTTTGCGTGGCGGCGGGGCGGGCGCTGCTTGCCCTTGGGCTGCCTTTCGCCCCGGCGGCGGGCGGCCCCGTCCCGCCCCAGGTGCCGCTCTCCCGGCGGCCTGCTGGCGAGGGGACAGAGAAATGGTTTATCTTTTTATTTTTTTTTTTCTTTTCTTTCTTTCTTTTTTCCCTCCACCTTCGTCCGGAGGTACTTGTGCATCCAGGGGACCGGAGTGCTCACAGCCGGCAGCAGTAGGAAATGGTAGCTAATGTGCTCACACCCAAAACATTTTATTCTTTTTGTTTCATCCTTCATCTCCCTCCCAGGGCCGCTGCTTTTATTTCCCCTTTTGAATGACCTACTGGACCGCATTCTCCGCGGAACAAAGGAAGTGCCTTTTTAGCTGGAATCCTCGGAGACCACCAAGGACTCCAGCTCATGCACTGCAATTTCGCACTACTTTCAACAATAACAAAAATGCATGACTGAATGGCTCAAAAATGTGGAGTGTTAGGGGCATTCATTTCAGTCTAGGACACTGTCACAACACAGACAGACCCCAAGTAAATACCTTTAGACGGCTAAGATAGAAGCTGGGGGTAATCTTTACCATTGGTGTGCCCTCCAGATATGCATACATTATCCTTTTCACTGACAAAACTAAAATGATTTCAGTCGGTTGTGCTTTTATATTGTCAGACTAATTATATGCGTTTAGCCTACATCTGTTTGAATAAAATTGCCGGTCCGTTTACTTCTCCAAGAAATATTTTAATGAGAAACGTCTGACTGGTTGCAGTTAAAATACTCTCTCCTCTTTACCCTCCCTGCTTCGTAAAATGGTCTCTAATAAATAGGCTTGGATTTGAGTCCAGCCTTCCTCGGTGTAGGATCAGGATGTGAGCAGCCTTCCTCATATGTCTGGAAGGTTTGACCCAGTCCTTATTTCATATATTGTTATTCAAAATGACTTGGTGGGCTTTGCAGGATCTTGGGAGTAGGTCATGGTGACAGGGCTTCCATTTGAGGCTTTAAAGCAGTTGTTGGTTTGACCCTGTGCTTTTGAAATAAGGGGTCAGAGAAATGTGATGAGCAAGGTAAGATTATTTGACAAAAGGAGGGCTTTCCACAATGACACGCTGAAAATATCGGCTGGGTTATGTTGCTGTTCCAGGGGCGCAGGGAGTCTGTCTGGCCTCACTTGGAAAGCAACAGGTCTTGCAAACTTACGTTTTAAATGTCATCCTGTTCTGCAGGGTGTTTCGGAGAGGATGGTGGCAGTCTTTAGAGGAGATGCCCTGTGTATAGCTTTAAAGTGTGGTGTACCTCAAGTGTGACTGCACTTAAAATTAAACCTGGAGTGGGGTGCTACACCTGCTGCAGTTTCACATTCCCCTGGCAAATGCACGTGGTTTTGGTGTGTGTCACTGTTCATAGGCTCCGGATCCCCTCTTGTGCTGCTCAGCTGGTGTATGCAGATGGGAAAACCACTTGTTCCACTCTGGTTTTTAGCTTTCTGAGTGTGCGGTGCTTCATCTGCCAGTGGCTTTGCAGGGTCAACACAGAGAACAGCGTGCTGCGAGCTGGGTGGGAAATGGCACTCGTGATAACGCTGGAGGCTGAAGTCTGACACCAGGGCGAAAAGTCTGCGGTGTGTATTGTGTCTCAAAATGTGAGTCACTTGCCAAACCTTTGATTTCAGTTGGCGTTTCAGGTGATAGCGGTGTGTTGTCCTTCAGCTGGGTAAGTGAATTGGGAAGGCAGTTCCCTGGGAGCCTGGCTAATCAGTGGGAACGAGATAAATGTGTGTGGGAAAGAGCTGTGTGTTTGGACGAGTATCCCATTGGGGTGATGGTGGCAGCTGGTGATTTCTGTTTGGTAGTACCTCTGCTCGCCAGAGGGTTCAGCAGGCTTTGATGCTGATGGGATACTGTAGGAAATGTGGTTATTACTGGCATGAACTCAGGTCTGAAGCCCATCAAGTTCTTCTTTGGATTTTTGTACCAGTTTGGTGGACTGTGCTTTTTTTCTCCCACTCTCTTACAGAATTGCTTTAGATTACAGTGCGTGGACAGAAACTTCCTCGCACCTTTCCAAAAAGTTGTCCTGAAAACTGTGGTAAATCAGTTTCTGTAAGTGTAGTGACTTCCTTGCTGCCCGAGCAGGGATTACTGATCGTACAAAATGCTTTGTCAAAGTGAAGCGGCGTGGGCAGCTGTGCCCCTGCACCGGCTGTGTGACAGCAAGTGAAGCTCATCCTCACTGGATGGACATGGGGGTCGTTTGGGGGATTAGCAGCATCTCACATGGATTTTTTTTGCCACATTTATGTTCTTCTGGAGCACTGGGTATGTCCAACTTTTTTTTTTTTTTCTTTCAAGGAAATGCCTGTTCCAGCAATCTTATCTGTATCACTGCTATTTCAGTTACATTTAAAGGCTGTTCCTTGTCCATAATTACCCAGGAGTTCGATATAATATTTATTTAGGACAAAATTAGGACCTAATTAGAATATACATAAACGGAAGATTATATCTTGCTGAAGTACATAAGCATTTCTGTAAAGTGCGTAGCTGGTCAACTCATTGCTTGCTTGGTAAGAGGTATATAATGTGTGACTTGTAGTGTGGAGTGTATAGAAATTGTTTCCTTTTATGTTAACTTGGTGTTAGAGGTGTGAAGAGATACTGCTCCTGTAAATCTGCATAGAATCTGTTTGTAACTCATAGTCCTTCGGTACTGCCTTGTGTTTGAGTGATCTCTAATAGCTTCTGCACCTATAGCCCTGTGATGTAAATGTTGCAAAGCACATGGCAATGGTGAGATGCAATCTTGACTCTTGAGAGTGCCTAGGTAGTAGGTGGTTTGGGAAGAGCACCAGCCTGTTACTGGTTTTAAGATTACTTTAAAAGTTTCCTAAGGAAAGGGCGCATCTGAGGAAGCTCTCGGTCCTACAGCCTATAGCGACTCGCTTTGTTCAAACGCTACCTGGAAAGTGTCATGCCTTATTGAACCCCCAGGTGTCTCGGGGCTGTGGTGGTGATGGAGCAGAAGTTCCTGGGAGTGACCATCTACAGGGGCCACTTCCACTGGTTGGCCTGGTGCGGCTGCAAAAGGAAATGCAAAGTGATCGGGTGTCGGTGGCATGCTGAGACCCACAGTAGGTGGCTGTGATTTAAAAACAAAAAAACCCAACGTTTCTTTCAAGAGGCTCCTTCTTGCCCTCAGGTGTTAAATGGATGGAAATTCCTTCCCTTTTCCTGCTAATTGGAAGAAATAGATGTTTCTTTTCCTGAATTGGAAGGGGGGGAAGGGGGGGAAAAACAAACTTGCCTGTTTGTGTAAAGCATTATCAGTTAACCTGAGAATTTCCTGCAGAAGTGTATATACCTTCCCTGATTGGCACTGCTCTCCTGATTTTGTGGTGGCATGGGGACAGGCTTGAGGGAAGGATGCCCTGTTGGGGAGCACAGAGCAAGCCTGGAGCCTTTGCAGGGAGCTGGGCGCAAGCACTCTGTGTTCAGCCTTAGTAAAGGTGCTCGCTGTAATCTTTGTATTTAAACCAATAGCTGCATTTATTTGTCAGGAGCTATGAAGAATGATTATTTCACCGTGACAGGGGAAATCACTTGGCCCTTGATTTTGGACTGATGGGATTTTGCCCAAAGTAGCTTTGGTTGTGTGCCCTGATGTCCTGCTGCTCGCTTGTCCCCATCATGTTGATGGTTGCCAGCTGGGTGCTGTCACCGATGCATCACCCAGGTGTGCCACCTTGGTCGGTTGGGAACGCTGCTTTGTTGGCACTGTTGGTTTACATATAAACTTCAGTAAATGCTCTCTCAGTTTTTCATGTGTTGCTCTTCCATGTTCCAACTGAGAAACGGCTTCTGGATCTCGTCCAGGTCTGTGTTACTCGTGCTGTCTGGCACTGCTGAGCCTGTTGCAGTTGGTTTGCATGAGACAGCTCCTGGGATTTTTGGGGATACGAGAAGTACCAGATAACGCCTGGTACTCCTCACCATTTGTTTCAAGGTGTGTAGCTACCTGGCCACCAGCTGCAGCTGTTTGCAGTGGCTCTTGTCCAGCAAAGACAGTGGTCCTCGGTGGGCAGGGTGGTTGGCCACCCGCGGGTGGAGAAGTGACGGTCAGAGAACGTCCTCGTGGCTAACGCAAGTGCTGACATGGAAAAGTAAATGAGAGAATTGCTCGAAGTATTTTTAGCCGCTTCTAATGTCATTTAGCAACTGGAAACAGTGGGAGGGGGGAGCTGGCGGGGTGCAAGTCACCCGCAGAGCATCGGCGAGCAGCCGGGTGGCCGGCGCTGGTGGCCGGCTGGCTTGGTGAGTGTTGGCGAGACCCGGCGGTGGCTCCTGGCTGACTGGCGGCTCTGGCCGCTGCTTGCCTGCGACTCTGCTTGCTCCCTGTAAATCTGCAGCGCGGGGTTTTGTTCGGCTGCAGCAGCACGCCGTGCCTTAGCAGCCGGCAGCGTGAAGCATGTGGTTAGCAGCAACTGCTTGCAGTGGTCCGGGCTGAGTGGGAGTATCGTTTTCCTTGGCAGACACTTCATAGAAAGTTCTGTTTTTTCTGCCAGAACAAGCAGTCATTACATTCCATGCAATTCATAGTCAAATTATTATCTATTGTTAAAATTGCCTTAATTATCAGATGTTTCCTTAGACATGTAGCTGTTTTTTAAAAGGCTGAATTGAAGTGTGTACATTGTGCAGAAGGCCGGAGCTGCACAATGCTTTCAGTACTGTTTTGTAGTTTCAGGGAGATTTTCTGTGGCTTTCATATGTCAACAGGCTTTTTATTCTCACTGAAATGGCACCAGAGCAAGGCCAACGTGGCAGCGAGGCGCTGGGTTTGCCTCGGATCTCTGCCTCTCCCCTCAGCTGTGGTATTTATCCTTGATACTGGTGGATCCGTGAAGTTCAGGCTGAAGCATCAGAGCTGCATGGGAGCAGGAGGTGTGAAATGGCTCTGATGGGACAAGGTCCCACACGAGCATCCTTCTGTCTTGGATGTGCAGGTAGCATCTGGTCAGCAGGGCTGGGCTCTTTGTCAGGAGACTGGAAGAGTTCCCGGTTATTTGGGATGGTGGTGCCCATCCTCTCAGCTTGCGCTGTGGTGTTGGCTTGTGCAGACCCCACCATCGTGGTGATGTGCAATGGGTTGCCCACCCTGGGGGCACCCCAGAGCCTGTGTGGATGGAGAAGGAATGCCAGTGCTTCTCGAGAGGTGTCAGACTTGTAGTTCTCGCCTCCGTTCCCGTAGCTCTTCCCCTGAGTAGAGGAGGGCTCACCATGGGACTTGTATGGATGTACCGATGTGTGTGTTGAGTTGCATGGGCTCAATCCTTCGCATCTCCCTTCTGCTTTCCTCCCCAAACTGCAGGTTTGGGGAGCATCAGGATTATCCCATCCTTCACCTCCTTTCAGAAGAGTAGCGACCCTCTGGGACCTGATTAATTGCCTTTTTTTTTCTTTTTTTTTTTTTTTTTTTTTTTTTTTTTTTTTTTTTTTTTTTTTTTTTTGGTTTTTTTTTTTNTTTTTTTTTTTTTTTTGGCAAGGACATTCTTGTTAGCTGAAGAGGTCAGGGTGTGTGTCTCCTCCCCGGCCTGGGCTGAGAGCGGGCTGCCAGCCCTGTCTCCAGGGCAATAACCTCCTCACATTCCTCAAATTCCTCCGGCTTTCTCTTTCTTTTGAGATTATGAAGATAACTTCCTTCTCCCATTGCTAAGCAATGCAAGGGCCCAGGAAAACTTTTAAATTTCCCCCTTGCTCCCTAAATTGCCTTGTGTGGTCCAAGATGCCCTGTGGCAAACAGCTCCAGTGCCCTGGAAGGGGCAGTTTGTACTGTCAGCTGGGGTTTGTGCATCCCAGGAAGAAAGCTACTGCTTGTATTTTTTTTAATTGCCAAGCATTTTAATTAGAAGAGAATGACTTTGTTGTAACCCTGCTTTCTGATTTGTTAAAGACTTTTCCTTAGTGTTTCGTGAAACTGTTTTGCCTTTCTAGCAGAGATTTTTGGGCCATCTGTATTTTTCTTTGGCCGTGCAGCCCTGCGGAGGCTGCAGCTGAAGCACCGTGTTTGTTCCGAGGGATTTTCTTCTTGTTTGCAACCTTCTGGTCCGGGAAAGGCGCTCAGATAAAAGCAGTGTGTTGGGAAGAGGGGAGCTGGTGAGGAGGTATCAGAGGCTTTATTTGTGTGGGGCTGGTGGCAGCCACATGGGATGTCACCAGGCTCTGCCCCAGTGACAATGTGGCTACCGTGGTTTTCTTAGGGTGGCTTTCTGTTTGCAAACAGCCGTGGCTGGTGCAGGCATCTTCCCCGCTGGTTTGTGCCTTGTGGTCCAGCATGTTGTGTGTCCCCACGGGAAGAGGGGTGGGATGGGATGGGGAAGGGCTGGTGGTCCCCAAGGGCATCGGCTCTGGGGCAGAGCACGGTGCTTGAAAGGGTGGAGATGATGCTTGAAGAGTGCACAGAGGGGTACGTACTGGGTGGGATCAGTCTTTTTTAAGGGCCGCCCAATGTTGATTTTAATGTGAAATTAGGATTGTAGTGCCTCTTTCCCAAGCATTGCATGATTTCTCCTTTTGTCCCCCCCAAAAAAAATCACTCTTATAAGTACTTTTGGTTGTTGTTCTTTTAAGAAAAAAAAAAGATTGTTTCCAGTCTTTCTACTTTTATTTCTACTTGTGGTTTATGCAATCTGTTGTTGATGGACTTGGGCATGTGTGAGTTCCCTGTGAGGGACTTCTCTCTCCTGGTTTTGGTGTAGGAAAGGTACATGGTCAGCAAAGAGAAGCTGCCCTGAGCAAAGGATTTTGAAAGAGTATTTCTCTTAGTATTTCCAGTTTAGAAGCTGAGAATCGTCTGGTTTTTAAGCAAATTCAGATGGGAGCAAACAATGATGAAATGTTTAAAATATGTTTCAACATTTTTGTGGGAATAGGAACTGCTCTTATACAGGCGAGGCTGCAGCTTTCAGGAGGTGAAAATATGTGGCCCTTACACATTGTCAGCATTGTTGCTGCCTTTTTTTTTTTTCCCTCTTCTTTTTTTAAAATGCTTATAGGAAATTGGCTTTGGTAATTGAGTTTCTACAGAACCACAACATCCAATAGCTGTTCCTTTCCAGGGGTCACTCTTAGGTTAGTTTAAGTAATGTGCATTCAGTTTAACCTCTTGTGGTTTGTAGTGCTATTCTAGAAATTACTGGTGATTTGGGGTGTGTTAGAGTGACAACTTCACGGGAAAACCCCAAATGTCAGGGTGTCTGGTTTTCAGAGGGCTCTGACCGCTCGCCCTGTGAAAACCAGGCACCTTGTGGTACGTCCATTGGAAAAAGTAGTTAGAACCTTTACGCCCTGTTGACTTTCCTTTTGAAGGAAGCCGAAATAACCATCAGTGAATTGTTTACCTATGTTGACATGTAACATCCTCCCACGTTGAAGCATCGTGATGCTGCGTGGCTCCGGAGGGCCCGTGCTGGGTGCGTGGTGCTGGGTCCCATTGCCCGTCATGGCCGGTCCCCTGGCAGCAGCTCTGATGGAGGAGCAGCAGTGCCCCAGACCCCCAAATCCTCAGGGTTTTGGGGATTTGCAGGCAGCAGAGGGCCAGCTTTAAGAAATTATGAGCTGGGGCTTTAGCTGGGTAGCATTGACAGTTTGGTAGAAAAAGCTCTGTGTTGCAGGCTGCGATGACAGGAGGTGATAAATCATTCTTGGCTGGCGCTACAGGTTCTAATAATGGTGTTTTAAAAAGATTACATGGGGTTTAATACAAACTTTTTGTTTTGTACTCTCCTCTCTTTAAAGAGCGGAGCCTGTTTTAATTCAGCGTTCTTGGAACATAAAGGAGGAGCCAGGATTTTTACTGGGCTAAAATGCAGCTTTTTGCTTCTCCTACAAACATGAGGATCTTGTTGGAGTGTCTTTATAGCCAACTGGCTGGCAGTATCCCCTTTACAAGGGAGCTTGCTTGTTTGTTTTAAAGGTAACTTTGTCCTCGGGAAGATGAAAGAGCAAGCAGCTTCACCCAGCTCCAGTGGGTGCTATTGGAAAGAAATTTGTGATAGGAAGGGTTTTTGCATAATAGCAATAAGGGGTGGGGGGAAATAACCTCCTGCACCCTCCCTGGCTTTCCTTGGCCCATTCCCATGGGAGGACAGGGCATTTATGTGATTGAAGAAACCAGCACAGTTATAAGTCTGATGGAAAGCAATTGCCTTGCCAGGTATGTGTGGTCACCCGGGAGGATTTTACCTTTTCTCTGTGGAGTATGGGGCAGATTTTTATTTATTTATTTTTCCCCCCATCTGCTAACCTTTGGGTTCCTAAAGCGTGGTGGCTGGCAGGTTGTGGAGCACAGGGTGTGGGGCGGGCTGTGGGGACATCAGTGACAATGTCCCCCTGCCAGGGCAGAGGCACCGGGAGCGAGTGGCCAGTGTGCAGATCGGAGGCCAGAGCGGTGCCACTGGTTTGGTTTGGGCTGGAGGAAAACAAACAGGCTTCCTCCTGAGTTTTGGCTCTGCTTGGAGATGGAGCTGAAGGTGCCATAGAACTGTATGCTTTTCTTCTTGGTGGGGGGAAAAATGGGTTTGATAGCATCTGCTAATGGTTCAGTGCTGTTTACATAATAATTGTGGTTTGCTTTCATTAGCTCTGATAATGAGATTGCTTTCTTCTAGTGCAAGCAGTTGCTGTTTGGTTTTACACGCTCCTGCCCCCCAAGCGTGGTGTCTGGGCAAGGAGGCGGTGCGAGGGTTTAAGCCTGGCCTAGCCTCCCTTCTCTGGCTCCAGGTGTGGAAGAAAGCTCACAACTTGTCATTGCAAAGGAGAGGAAGCGAAGGGGGCTTGTATCACCAGGGCACCTTGCGAAAGACCCAGGTAGTGGTTTGGAGCATCATAGCATCTCAGCAGAGTTGGTTTTGAATCCATTTTGGGTGATTTCTCAGTACTGTGCTTATCTGTGTACTAAACTCTTGGCTTTAGCTATTGGCAAGGAAGGGAATCCGCTGACCTGCTCTCCACCGGGAGGAAGATAACAGGTCCTTTTGCCTCTGAGATCCACTGCATCAGAAGCACTCATCTGTGATAGTCAGCATACATCGTGGGTATTATTCATGTATACAAAGCTACTGGATTAACTGCTGCAGCCTGGCCGTGGTACAGTACGTGTTTGCTTCCCATGTCTGGGGAACTGTGGATGGTGATGTTGCTGTAGGACCGGCTGCCAGCGCTCGCCTCCCGCAGCATCCCGCAGCATCCCGCAGCATCCCGCAGCATCCCGCAGCATCCCGCAGCATCCCGCAGCATCCCGCAGCATCCCGCAGCATCCCGCCATCTGCACAGCGGTGCCGGGGAATCACACCCACCGCTGAGCTCTTATTAAATTAATAATGGCATTGGGAGGAGAAAACAATAGCGTGAACACTACCTTTTGAAAAGGTAAGGTCGTGTGTCTTTTGTTGTGTGGTGTTTGTGTGGGTGTGTGTTTGGTTTTGGGTTTTTTTTTTTGTTCCTTTTCAGCATAGCGGTGGGTGCGTTATGGTTTTGGAGCAGCCCTGATGGCAGAGCCATGGCTGGCACAGGATGGGTCCCTGCTGGGCGGGAGGGTGGCGGGCTGCGTGTGTGGCTTTGCGAATGCGGCTTGCCCGTCCCAGGGGATGCACACCCTCTCCCCTTCCGCTACAAGCGACCGTTTCTTTAGAAACATACCCCAAATCATTTGCTGCCAGTGGTAGATGAAGGGTTCAGCTGCTGGAGGGAGGGCCTGGGCAGAGGATGAGTTGACCTTCTCCTTTGCAAAACAGGACTCTTTTATTTTCTTAGGCTGGGGAGGGTAACACTGCTCTGGGCCACGTGGCTTCTGCTAATTAGCGTGAGTTAATTGGGACTGGCTGGAGAGCCCTGGCTTGGTGGGTAGAGGAGGCTTGAAGGGCTGTTTCTGTCCTGTTGTATCCAGCCTGCCAAAGGGTCATGGAGTGGTGGCAGGCACCTAGCTAGCAAAACCCCGCGTAACTCAGCTCCGCGCTTTATTAAAGGCTCCTTTATACCACTTTTTTGCTGTAACTCCCGCCAGAACAGCCAGTCTTTTCAGCAGCCTGATACCTCCCTTACCGGGAAGGCTCCTGTGCGGGGAGCAGCCGGGCTGGCACGGTTCTGCTCCAAAACAGCCCCAAAGCTGCTTTGAGAACACTGTCATGAGCGGGCAAGGATGCCAGGAGAGAGCCCAGTGCTCCCTGTCAGCCCGAAACCAGGGATGAGTCCGCTTGCCAACCAGCCAACTCAATGGGATGCTGAAAAATACTTGTGTCGAGTAGGGGTTAATTCCTAGGTATCAAAATATGCACGAAAGGCTAAATGAGACTTCCTCTTTGTCAATGAATTACGGCTTTAAAATATTTGCATTCTTTCCTGAAAGATTTAGGAATAATTATATAGCACTCAGGGGCAAGGCATTGCCAGATAAACTTAACAACTCTATAATTTGTACTCGAGGCAGGGTTTCCTGTAAATGATAGCTTTGTTTAATTTTACAATACTGCTTCCAAATGTTTGCTGCGTATGAATTGCCAGCTAAACTGGACTTGTGAGTCTGAAAGAGTATTTATTTGTTTGTTATTGCAGACAATAAAAAACTGCCGTATTGGGCTAAAACTTGGCATCTCCTTTAAAACTTCTAGGCATCCTTCCACAGGCAGGTTTGGCGGGGTGGGCAGCCAGTGTAGGGTGGGAGCAGCTTTCCGATTTATCCGTACAAAATCCCTGGGCTGCTCTAGGATCTCCTCCCGCTTTGCATTTTTCTTTTTCTGGGGTTGGGAAAGGAACGCTGCAGTCGCAACACACATACTTTATTTCCATTACTCAAAGCTGGAGTCATGCATAGTTACAGCCAAAGACACTTCAGCAGCTCTGGGGATAACAAGATAGCTGACAGACTGGAATGCGGATTTATCAGGGGTAAAAACTGGCAAAATTCCTTATTTCTGATTATTCTTTTTAAATAGACCCTTCATGCTCCCGTTGCATGAGCCCCACCATGAGTTTTAACCCCTTGTGTTCTCCCAGCTGGATCAGGGGATGTGCAATGGAGCCACCCATGTGTCTTCTGGGATTAAATTGCTCAGTCCCAGTTAGTTCCTGGGTGTTGTTTTTAAACTGTGAAGTATTTCCAGAAATGTTTTCAATGGGTTTTTATTTTCAAGTGTGAGCCTTTGCACCAGATGTGTGTTTGAGTGACCACAGAATGTGAATTTTACTGTATGTTGCCTTTGGACTGGCGGTTTGGGAGGCTACCGGGCAGTTAACATAGGAGGATTGAGCCATGAAATCTGCTTTCTTGGGATTTGATTCATATTAATTTATTTCAGCGCAAATCTCTTTATTGGCTTCAGTTACATTTTGATGTAGGGCTACTTTTCCTGTGCCTTCGTTAGGACCTGGAAATATTTGTATTGCTGTGAGAAATAGGTCGTCTTTGGCTCTTTGGCTTTTCGGTAATATATACGTTTTAATATTCTGAGACATTAAGCAATTTCTTTTTGAGGAAACAAGTTAGAGCAGAACAAGCGCACTTGGAAGTTAAATAGATTAAGTGAAATCCCTCAATTACGGGAGCTGGGTTCGGAAGGCAAGTCAAGCTGTTTAGGGAAAGAGTTTCAAGTTAAAATTTAACTTTTCCTCGATTGTCTGCAAGCAGCTTGTGGTGCAGCAAGACCTGCCTGGTGCAGCCCAGCACGGGAGCCCGTGGAGAGGGCTCTGACGTGGCCGTCTGCGGGCTGGGTGGGTTTGGAGATGGTGGTTGTGCCTGTGGTCGTGCGTCTCGACCGGCAGAGAATGAGGAGAATTTCACTTTTTTTTCATTGGAAAAGGAAAGGATTGCTCAAGGATTGCAAAACACTTTGTTTTGGAAAAAATGTCGTTGTTTGAAAATAGCATCAGAGCGGGAGGGGGGCAGTTCCGAAGCCTGCGGCAGTCTTTAAAGTGTTCTTACGTGGGGGCTCGGGTGAAGCTTCGGGGTTTCAGTATCAGCTTGGACTTTTGTCCCAGGGTGTCCAGGCTGGAGGGCTACGCTTCCCCCATCCCTGCCTCTCCCTTTGCTGTTGAAGGATGGGAAAGGTGGGAAAGTTTTTATTTTTTTCACTATTTTTTTTTTTCTCCTAAAAAAAAAAAAAGGAGCTTAAAATACGAAAAGTCTTGACTTGTGAGCAGAAATGCTGGTGTCTGCCTGCACTGAAAGCGTGCAAAACCTGGTCACAGTCAACACTTGGGCTCTCCTGAGAGAGGTGCTGGCTCCTGGTTCTTTCTCCTCCATGTGCTTTTTGCCTTGTTCCTGTGTTTATCCCTTTGGTTGTGCCCCGGCCACGTGGATTTGAACCAGCATGGCCCCTCACCACTTCGCTGTGGTGCTTCTTGGCCTCTTTTATCCTGGTGCATCTGCAGAGCAGGCTCATCCCCACGGTGGGAAGCTGCTCTGGTCACAGCCCAGTCACCCACTGGAGACACGCAGCCCACGTGGGAATGCCACTGGTGGCAGCCCCTGTGACAAAGCCTTGTCTCAGCCCTGCACGCATTGCCGTGGGGACTGCCCATCTCTCCCCCAACTTTTTATGGTGTTTTTGCTAATTGAGGGTGCTGAGATTGCACTGCAGTGGTGGCAGGAGTAACACAACTGGTAAATGACGACCATCCTTCTAATTGACCATCCTTTCCCTGGGGCTCATAGCATGCTGGGGGCTGATAACCTTCCTGCCAGTGGATTTTGGATGGTACCGCCTGGGAGGCGGATGGCAAAGGTCCTGTTTGCACTCACTTCTCTCCCTAGGTTGCTCAGGGCCATGCTTAAAAAGACCAAATAAACCCATTCAATGCCTACCATTAAATCCTGGATGCAATTGTCCCCTGGTATGATAAGGTGCTTTCAGCCAGGAGTGTTGTTTTTCCACCCTGCTGAAGCGGAGGGCACCGTGCTGGGACAGCTGTTTGCACAAGCCCAGCTGCTGTGCATGAGAGGGATCGAAATTCGGGTCTGCAGGTGGAAAGTCTCTGTGATACCCAGGCCTGAGGTTTCCCAAACTTGATTTTTCCAAAATACCAAAGAAAATGTGACCCTGCGTTGGCTGGAGGGGAGGAGGCCAGCCTGGATGGGTGTGGGGTCTGCTGGTGGCTGCAGGGGAGATCCAAGCTTCGAGCCCCTTTCTAGGCTAGGGAAGGGTTTCAGCAGAAGTAGAGGCAAGGCCTGGGTGGTTTGGCTTGATGGACAAAGCCACCTCAGATATGGGAACCAGAGATGCCGTGTCCCTGTGCAGAGCAGCACAGCCCCGTTCCTGCTGCAGCTGCCACCGCTGGCTCCTCGCTGAGGTGTTGCTCTCCCCATGCAATTAAACGTGTTCGAAAGAAGGGTAGGAAAACCAAAAGGATTGTTTTAGAGGCTGATGTGGCCTCCTGTGCTCCCTGTGGGCGGTTGTCCTCTGCAGTCGCATCCTTCATCTGGGGCGCTGCTGTCCCTCCTGGGAGGATTTTGCTCAAACTTGGTGGTGTGGAAGCTGGCTTGCAAATTGTTGAAAAGATGCTGAGATTTATCTATGCTAATGGGAGGAGGAGGAGTGCCCGTGTGAACCTGCGGCAGATAAGGCTGGTGTTCACAGCTGTGGAGGGGAGAGGGGTAGATAGGGTGTCCTGGAGGGGGGGCGAAGGAGGAATTTTTAATTCTGTGATACCCCTATCTTAATCCTTTCTCCCCTCTCTCCCGCCGTGTCTGCCTTGCCTCTTCCAGGGTAGATTAAACTACTCAGCCTCGCCTTTTCCACAAATACTGGCAGGCTGCTGATTCCAGACCTGGGGAATACATTGGGAGTCTGTTCAGCAGCGGGATGGGTTTTTGGACGTAGGTCGCGTTTTGCTGGCTGAGCACAGTGCTTTGCTTGTGTGAGCTGGGTGGCTTCTGCAACAGATGCCCAGGCTGTTTTAAAAAAAAAAAAAAAAGTATGTAAAGCTTGGTGGGAGTAGCAGGCAAAGGCTTAAAAGCACGTTTTTCAGGTAAAAATCTTATTTATGAACTCAGCCCTAGTCTTAGCTCAGAGGTGGCTTGTTTAAGGGGAGATAAAGCTGAGCTGTGGGAGGTGTAGGTGATGGTTCAGACTGTCACCGGTGCTGGGGGGGCTGCGCTCCTGTACCCGTGCTGCTGCTCCCAATAGATGTACCCGGGTGAGGAACATCTATTTTCTTTTTTTCCAGGGATGCTAAGCCCAGGGCTGTGCCACTTGCTGGAGGAAGGATTTCCACCCCTAGTTTCTCTCTTCTCTCCCTGTGCACGGTGGCCCAATTTCAGGGGCATTTCAAAGGTTTTGGGAAAGTTATACCTTGGGTTTTTGGCACTGGACTTCCCCCGTCTCCTGTTGTGCTGCTTATTTGCCTTTCTCCATCTGATGTTTCAGGCTCAGCCGTGTGTGTTTTTGAAGGTTTGACTTACTTACATGAACAGTTCTCAGAAAGTTCAGCTGAAAAGCAGCTTTTCTTCCCGGGAACAGCCAGGAACCATTAGTGTGTGATCTTTGTGTATAAAGTTCCCTTTCTCTGCTTATAAACAGTGGCCCTAGGATGGATGTGCGGTGGACCTGTTTAGATTTAAATCTGACCCACCTACTTGTTTTCAGTGCTTGGCATCGCCTTTGAGCAACGTGTTCTTTCCTGCCTTTCACAATAACACGTGGTGTGAGTTTTTTAACCTTTAAAATTGGAAAGTCATATCAAATTGTCGTGTCCTGCTGCAGACAGGAGCATATGATTTATTTTTTTTTCCACCCACAATATCATATACACAGATTGCTCGTTAATTTCATGTGCAGCCTTTCTTCTGATGGCTTTACAAGCCAGGACCTGGTAGGCACAGAGTGCCCATCGTGTGCTGCTAGCCCCTGGTAGCTCTGTCTGTAGGAGGGGGTGAGCTGGGAAGCACTGGGGCATTGCTTGGTCCTACAGCTGCAATGCTGGGAGATCAAGCTCTGCTGGCTGTCCCTGCTAGAGCCCTTCATCTGGACTCGTTTCCCCAACCCTGGTTTGCATCAGATTGATGCGAGCTAATTATTTCTGAAACCCCTTTAATTGGTGCCTCTTTCTGCTCCAGCTGAAATGGGGAAATTGTTTCTACGGTTGTGAGCAGAGGGAAGACGTGGGGCAGAGCAGCATCACCCGTGGTTCCCTCCCAGGAAGGCTGGACCGAGGGGCTGGCAGCAGTGCTGGGGTCACTGATGAAGCAAGAAAAGCCTTTGCATGCTTTTGTGGGCAAGGCTGAAAAGTGCAATGTGCCACGAACCTGCTGCTTTACTGGGTGTTTGCAGCGTGCATCTGTGTAGTGAGATGAAGTGCAGGTTCCTGCAGGTAAACGCAATGTTGAATTGTGGCTGTGATGCTCTGGGAGAGCATCTCTGGGTTGATGGTAGTGGCTCCTTCGGGCTCCTGTTCTGGAAAAAACTACTCAGCAGTGGGAATTCTTGGCTGAAATGTTTGGCCCAAAACTGAGAGAGGCTGTGGGTCTGGCTTGCCGTGGAGAGGGCTTTGCATTGCGCGAAACTGGGTGGACAACCAGGGAGCTGTAAGCATGGAGCAGTGCGGGTGCTTCGCCTTCCCTTTCGTGCCAGAACGGTCTCTGTGTTGCTGTGAAAATGTCTTGTCGAAAACTTTCCATTTATAACTGAAGTCTCATTTACGTCTGCCCAGGACTTTCTCTTGGACTGAATTTTATTTTCTAAGCAAATGAGACTTTTTGGTCCTTGAGCAGGGGGGGAAAAATACCTGTTCCATCAACTTGCAGCCCACCAGCCCTTGGGGAGCTGGTAGCTGGTGGGGGTTTCTGGTGGAGGAGATGGTTTATTCAGCAGGAGCTGTGTAGGGCTGAGCAGGGCAGTGGACAGTGGAGCTCTTCTGAACTGTCTTAGTTCGTGAGCCTTCAAAAAATTAACTTCCAGGGGGGGCCAACAGCCCCCTGCAGTGCCTGCGTTAGACCACTGCCTATGTGTGTGTTTCCATGGACCCTTCCAGTTGTCCCCAGGCCGCAGACCACAAACCAAATATGAAATGCTTCATAAGAGCCAAGCTACCTTGGGAAAAAATAAAAACAGCGTGGATGTGAAATGCATTTGAAAATCTGGCCTTTTGCGTATCACTTTTTGGAGTCTCTTAACCTGCTCTAAATTCTGAAGTTATCTGGGCTGTTACTGTGCTTGGCAAGCTCTGCAGGCAAGGAAAGGGCTTATTAATGTGGGCTTTTACATAGATGGATGTGGTTGTGAAGTACTATTGACACATGGAAATGTTGGTGGATGCTTAGAGAAGAATCAGCTGCTTTGTGATAGCTCTGTGCCTGTTCCTTCCTTTGGATGTCTTTACAAAACCCAGTTGTAGCAAAGCACGTCTTTTTTTTTAAAAAAAGCGTATTTCTGTGGCTTAAAAAGGAGAGAGGAAAAAAAAGCAAACCCAAAAACACACACACCTCCCCCTTCTTAGTAAAAGTTTTGCACACCATCGGAAACAAAAGCATCAGCATTTGCTTGTCAGAGCTAATAAAGTTTGCTTGGATCTTAATTTTTCTGCTTGATTTCACAAAGTAATTGAAACTTCCTTTTTGCTGCAAGGTCTTTTTTTTTTTTTCCCCCTCTCTTTTTAAAAATATTCTTAAAAGAACATCTTTTGGTCAGTGAGTTGATGGAATTTTGCTCAGAAGGGAGACGTGGTTCAAGTGCAATGAACGCCTGGTCAGCTGGAGCTTATGGGACAAATTACTTGTGTCTGCAAGTCATTCCTCCAAGTTGAAAACCACCTAGACCAAATAAACCTTGAACTAGAGATTTTATAGGAGCTTTTGAGCATGTAAGTGAAGCTTTTGTGATCGCAGTGATCTGATAAAACCTTGAAAACCGGGGTTCCCATAAAAAAAAGTAGTAGTTCCACTTGAGGTGATAAAACCCACATCTGGTAAGCTTTGCTTGCTACCTCCTGATGACCTGTGAAACAGCAAATGGTCCCTGCTCCAGAGGAGAGGACACCAAACTGCCAGTGCCATACCCTTGCCGTGGGCTGGACGCAGCAAAAAAAGCTCATTTCAGTGCAAAACCCGTGGGTTTTTGAAGAAGGAGCATCCTCCAGCTCCCATTTGCAGTCGCATGACAATGGTGTGTTGCTGCACAGAGAGGTTTAGAGGTTGGGATAAGGAGGGGCCCGGGTAATTGAAAGCAAACAAACAGCAAAGACAAAAAAAGAAACATAAAACAGCAAACCCAAAGCCACAAATAGAAAACAGACTTTCCAGACTGATTAGTTCAAATTTGTTTATTTGAAGTCCCAAAAGTTCGCATTGTCGCTCTTTTGGGGTGTCTCTCAAATTTGGCAATATGTTAACCATGTGTGTTCAGATTGGCTTTTCACAAGACAGACTCTTGTTTTTTGGTGTGGTGTTGTTGCCTTCAGCTTTAAATTGAAAGGGGGATGTCAGGCTGCAAAGACTAATTTGTAGTCTTGACATGCAGGTGCTGCTCTTGAGAGAATTACACTCTGTAAAAGTTTTGTTTTGTGGAGGATTTTCCTTGGGCGTGTTAAAGAATAGTGAGCATTAAGACAAGTTAATGACCACTTTTTTTTTTTTTCTTTTTTTTCTCTCCTGTGTGCCTGTTGGAAACAGGTTTAGGAATACTGATGCACTTATTGGCTTTGGGAAGCAGTAGAGACCAGATAAAGTCTGGTTTTACTTTTGGTTTTTAGGGTGTTTTGGACTGGAAGGTGCTTCCTACCTTCAGTAACAGATCAGTGGAGCAGCTGTAATATATTTATTTTTTTACAGGTTTGGCTGAAACACCTCTGAGCCCCCAGACAGAGGAATTATAGCTCCGTTCTATTAACTGCTGGCCGTTAATGAGTCAGGTCTAAATGCCTTGATTGCGCCTGAGGTTTCTAAGCTGAATCCTTTGCATAGTATTAGTACGGCAAGAATGCCTCCCAAGGACTAGCAATAGCTTCCCAGTGCTTTTGCTGTGCCTCTCCAGGAAGGAGTAAGTACATTTTGGGTTGTGCTGATACCATCTCGTGCCTTGGTGCTATCAAAGGGGGTGGAAGCTCCCTGCTGCTCCGGCAGCTCGGCTCTGATGTTCTCTCACATCCAGGCACGTTGTTTATCTTTAACCAAAGGCTTGGATAAACTTCCAAAATAAATGAATGTAGTAGTCCAACTCAATCTGCTTTGGCGGAGGTTTTCTGGAGTGACTCAAACGTTATAAATATGAAAGTAGCTAGACTTCAAACGCTGCTTTTGGACAACGTTTTTGTAGTTGTCTCCTAAAGCAGCAAAGGGGAACCTTTGCCTGAAGGATTTTATTTTTTTTTTTCCTACTTAACTCCCTTCCCCCTTTCTCTTTTCATCTGCACCCTTCAGTCACATCTTCCTTCCTGATTAAGAGCTAATCAGCAAAGATAGATGAGTCCGGGAGCGTTGTAGGCCTTGGGAGCGTTGTTTTTCTTGGGACCGGTGCGGGTCTGGCGGGTCGGGAGCCGGGAGGCACCGCGGGGTCACCGTCACCGCCGCCGAGGCTGGCTGGGCCGCGCTCCAGTGCACGGAGGAATGCGGTAACAGGATTTAAAGGAAACGTGCAGAACTAACGAGGATTAAGGCTAATTGTCTGCCCCATTCCTGCGAGGGGCGGCAGGATGTGGCCGTGTGGGGAGCAACCCCGTTCTGCAAGGGGAAGGTCTCGTAGTTGGGGTCTGTTTGTAGGGGGTTTGGATGGGTTTGGTTGGCTTGGTTGCTGTGTGGAGAAATGGAAAATAGTGAATTGCAAAGAGAGGAAAAAAAAAGTCCTTCCTTAAAGACTTCAAGGCTGTTGGAGCAAATATTTCTCTAGGTGGTGGAAACTTCCTACAAGTGAATGATTCTCGTGCTCTGTTTTTGCTGGTGTTGCACAAGTGTTGGTTCATACAGGGAGCCAATGTCGCCAACCTGCTGAACGCTCATCCTGGGGCTGAGCTAAGGCTGGCAGGAGGGCTTTTGTTGAAGGACTTTGCGTACCAGTGAGTTTGAGAAGTGGTGTGATGCTGTCAGAGGTGCTTTGGGGACCTTGCCTCTCCTTGCAGGTCAGGCTGGTTACTCAGGTCTTGCAGAAAGGCCATGGTGTGTATCCTTTGGCTGGAATAATGGGCGATTTGGGGAGTGAAGGCACTTGATGTTGGTCCTCAGCGAGCCAAAGTGATGTGAAACACTGGCTGGAACTGCCCATATATCAAATGGGACCTGAGGGAGCTGGGTGGCCAGATCAATAGCAGTAATGACATTGTGTTTTCTGTGTTTTGGGGAGGATTTGTCTCTGCCTGCAAGGAAGTGAAGTTTGCATGTGGCCCAGACAGAGGATGGAGGGACGATGCCCTTTGGTGCTCTGGGTACCAGCAGGACCCTCTGGGCTGGCAGCACCCTGGCAAGGGCAGGTGGGACTCGAGCATGCGTTGTGCAGAGGGAGGAGAGGGTGTCTGATTTCCTGGCATGACTCGGCTGTTAGATTATAGCTGGACTTTGCTATACCTGAACCCTTAAAGCTTTCCATCTTTTCTTCTTTATAGTTTCAGTTACCGGCAGTTGTAACTCCTGCCCTAAAAAAAAAAAAAAAGAAGCAAGCAATACTCTTCCAAATTGAGAAAATGGAGTATTTCTCCTTGCTGCAGAGCTTTAGCTCAGTTTTACTCCCACCCCAAGCGGGGACCCTGGGGACAGGTGGCACTGGGTGCTGCAGTGTGGGTGGCCGGTGGCACACAGGGCAGCAGGAGGAAGGAGAGGAGGAGTTGATGCTCTGGTCCAAAGTCTGAGCTGCCTTTGCAGGGTGGGAAGTAAACCCTGCCCTTGGCAGCTGCTCGGAGTTGCATGGGTTTTGCTGTCAAAGCAAGGGGAGCAAAAGTAAACCTTGTGTCCATGTCACCAAGGACTTTTGGGTGGCCCTGGCTGGTCCTGGCTCTCAGCTGAGCCCCTGCATGCTGCTTACTGTCCTCCCTGCCCAAAACCACGCAAGGCAGGGTGAAGGAGCATGTCCTTATGGATGGAAAACATCACCCTGCCGATTTCCAGATATTGGCGTGTTTGTACACTGCCTTTCAGTGTAATTGTTTGCAGCTTGATATTTTGGTTTGGTTTATTTTTCCATTTTGCCGTCCCTTCAGTGTAAAGTTGGTCTCAGAAGGGCAGCAGGTTCCTCGGTGCCTATTTTGGATCCCACAATAAAGAATTAATCTCTCTGGAAGTTATTTAACATCTCTTGTGTTCCAGTTTGTAGAACACTGTTTGTATAAAGCCCAGGGTGTTTTTAAAATTTATATTTTAAGTCGAAAACAGGAAATTGTGGCTAAATTTCACGAGCTTTGTTTCTTATTTAAGGAATTAAAAACATCTTTAGGTTTTGGGCCTTTTAAAAATTTTTGTTTGGGTCATAGCTGCCAGTTCACGTGCCTTTAGTACCTTTATTCCTACCGGTGCACTTCTAACAGGTGGAAATGGTAGCTTTGTGTGATGGTGCATGCTTGTTTTTGGTTTTGCGAGCAGGAAAACTTCACTTCTGTCAAGCCCCTGTGTAGCTGGAGACATTGGAAGGGTGGGATGTTTGGAGAGTTGAGTGCACGGACATGGTACGAACACATCAGGGCCGTGGTCCTTGCCTTGAGATGTGCTGGTGCCACCATTTGGGATTATTGCAGCTTTCTGTGGTTGTGCAGCTCTCAGCTGGGGAGACCGTTATGAGACAGCGTGACTCCACAAAGCCCTTTTTTTTTGTGATTTGTTTGGGTTTTTTCCAAATAAAGCGTGATGCCCAGAATAACTGTGGCTGCATGACCTCAAAGTGTTGCTGAAGCTTTCGAGGTTCGTCTACTGCCAAATCTGGGACTTGCCAGCAGATGACCGACCTGGCACAAGTAGGTGAGCCTGGGTGCATCTCACAAGAAGCTACTGTGCGGCTCTGAAACGTGTTTTTGTGCATTGACGCTGGAATTGGCCGAGTTCGAAAAGGAAAAATGGAGGGAGGGGGAAAAAATAATACTGGAAAAGTGGTTGCCTGCCTGTGTGTGGTGCCTTCCCGTGCCGGTGAGCATCCCGGGAGGTGCGGGGTCTGGGCAGCGCATGGGGACGCGGGCTGGAAATGCAAAAGGAAAATGTTGTTAGGAAGGAGAAATATTACAATTCGAACGACGGTGTTTGTGGCAGAATCCGTTTTGGTTAAGGGTGCTTTTTTGGCAAATAGCCCCAAAGCTTTATAGGGGAGAGAAAAAAAAGAAAGAAAGAAAAGAAAACAAACAAACAAAACAAAGCAAACACCAAAAAACCCACCCTCAAAAACAAACATACAAAGCAACAACAAACAGGTAGGTTTTCTGGATTTGTTTTGACCTCTTAATGGGGAATTTGAGGGAAGAAATGAGAAGTCTCATGAAGAAAGTGTCTCCAAGCCAGATCTCTTCTATTTACTGTTCCTTGTGCCTGAGACTCCAGTAATTCTGTGTATTTGCTGTTTCCAATGGATTCTCTCTCTTTTTGTTTATTTTTCGCATGACTGTGTACTCGGGGGTTTTTTTGGGTTATCCTTGTAAATTCTACTGGATTCTGTTGAATTCTGAAGCCTGATCACTGGCTATATGCCAGGGGATTTTTTTGGTTGGTTGGTGTTTTTATTTGGGTTGGTTGGTTGGTTTTTTGTTTGGTTGGTTTTTTAATCATGACTTTAATTTTTACATATACCCAGAATTACTGACTTCAATTGTCAGGCTTTCTATCTGTTCTTTGGTGGCCAATGGAGGGACATGGGCACTACCTGTCTCAGCGATGGGTCTCTTGCACACCTTGTGTGTCCATCCTCCTCACCAGAGAAGCGGAAAAGAACAAAGATAATTTTCAGCATAACTTGTCCGTTGTGTAACACCTCCCACTTAAGGCGCGTAGGCAGAGACATGTTATGAAAACTGTTTCACGCCTAAAGAATTCAGTGGTAATGAGGAGAATTTGCATTTCCCAAGTTATCACTCAGCAATGTCAAGTAGGGGTTTTTGGTTTTGTTTTTTAATTAAGAAACAACTCTTGGTTTTCATTGAAGGTTGCTGTCTTAGCTAGAGCCGGGGAGAATCCTCTAGTTAACCAGAGCTATTTTACTCTCCAGGCTTGCTTAAATAATAGGTTTAATTATGTAGTATTTTTTTTCCTTGCCTTATTTGTATATTCAGGTCTTTGTGTGGTTTCTCTCTCTTGATGTTTGTAGAAATGCATTATCTTCATCTGTCTGGTTTGTGTTTGGTGTGCCACTAATTGACTCAATATCCTGTTTGTTGGAATGAAAGCGTGCTCTATCATGGTGTATTTTTCCAGGGTGTAAAAACTCACAGTATTTGGGCCACCCTGTTGGGAAGGAAATTGTTGGTTGTGCTGTGGAAATGAAACAGCAATGGTATTTTTTTTCCTCAAGTGAGTAGGTTTTTAACTTTAAACGGACTCTTAAAACTCTGCTGAATTTGAAATCCTGCCTGCTTCTCGCTTGTATTTCACCCACAAAGGGCACAGTCCTGGACTCAAGATGTGCTGTAGGGCGTTTTTGGGTTTGGTTCTGGGGTTGTCCACCTGAACCTCTCCATTGCCCAACCTCAACGTGAGAACTGGGCAGGAGGGGACCTTGGTTGACTGGTGATGCTTCTCCAGAAGGGAGGAAGGCCTTTGTCTTCTCTTTGGGGCTGAAGAGCTGTATTAGGAGTGTGGGACGGGCTCTCCTGATCTGCCCCTGCCCTGGGGGGATGTCCCAAAATCACTCTGGTTGGCCTCAATGGACCGTTTGCCCAGACTTGGTCCTTCAGGGACCTGGCTCTGTCATCAGCTCAAAGAGGAGCTTTGCAGTAGTAATTTGGGCTTGGACGGGTGGAAGGCAAGAGCTCTCTTTGTGTCCTAAGCTGCTCTTTCCAGTAGAAAATTAAGGTTCCTAATGTGCGTTTGGCTTAATGTACACACATGGATATAAATCTCTCTTGTTCTCTTCAGTCCCTGACCCTCTTGGCACTAAATTTGGCAACCCGAAGCTGTCAACAAAGCAAAATGGAAAAGTAGAAGCCAGACAGACCTTGGTTGTGTATGGTATTTTAAGTAGCTGTAGGTACGCGCTATGGAAATAATTAGGATTATTTGTTGTGTTGAAGGGAGGTATGTCACTGAGGTATTGTGTGCGCTGGTGTTCCCTCCGCCTGCAAGATGGATTAGCAGCTGAGTTAACAGATGCAGTAAAGCTCGACTGAAAATAGTTCACTGTTGTTAAGCATAGGTGAAAGGGCTTTGGTGTGTGTATCAAAGAGTGTATTTTGACTGCTTGACAAGTTTGCAAAAAGAAAAAAAAATTCAGCGTTATAAGCTTTCTCTGTGAGTCTGGGGAATTTTCTGTACCGTTAGAGTAATCGGCAAAAAACTGAAACGCACATTGATTAATAACCTAAGTGGAAGCACAGGGGAAACAAGTGGCTTCAACGTTAATAAGGCAAATAAACCATTTATATGAAACGGTTGCTAATTGAGTGGGATGTTAAGTATGCTGCGTGCTGGCACACGCTGCCAAATTGCGGTACTTCCATAATCCTACCAGTCAGCTTTGGGAGCTGACTGCGAGTGAGGTTGTCTTCTGGCCTAAAACCAACCAGGGGACTGGAAAAAAGGGGTGCAGGTGGGGATGCGCATCCGTGATGGTTGAATCCAGGACCAGGGCTTCTGTGGCTGGGGGATGATGCTGGTTGCCAGTCTCCACAGCAAGGACCAGGGTTTGGGTACGTGGGGTGCTCGCTCTCTCTTCTGGTGCTTTTTGGGTTTGAGATCCCAATGACAATTGCAAGTGTTTGAGGAGAGAAGAAAGGAAAGCCAACTCTGGTTGCATGATGGTGGCCTTCAGGGTGGGAAACGATTCGTATTGGAAGTGGGGTGTGTAATCTTGTGTCTGGTGGTGGTAGGTGTAGGGAGAAGGCCCCACAAAGCACTTCTGCTGGAAGCGTGCAGTTGAAATAGTGGTTCGGGCTGGGATCATCGAAAGAGGTACGGCTCTGAATGTCCCGACTTGGGCTGCTCTGACCAGAGGGTACCAGCAGTGCTGGATTGTTTGCAGGATGTGAGCTTAGAAACATCTCAGTTCCCTTGGTGGGTGCATCACCTCCATTAGCAGGACATCAGGGCTGTTTTGCACGTCTTCCTTCCTGGCACATGGCTGTCTCCTCAGTAAAATAAACACAAGTCCCACAGCAGCACCGCTTTAAAGCAAGCAGAGAGGACTGACCGCTTGGTGAAAAAGAATCTCTCTGATAAGAGCCATCAACTGAAAATTCAAGTTTGCCACTTATGCCCAGCAAAAAATGTGTTTAAGCAGCGTGTGTGTAGGACAGCCTGGGGGGAGGCAGTAGGGTCACTTTTTTTCCCTCCCTTTGGTGTTTGCAGCTTAGTGTCATTTCACCTGGAAATATTTATATGCCAAGATGCTATCTGCATTTCTGAAGTGCTCTTCATTAGCAAGTATCTAAAAGTAGCATAAGCAGTGATTAGGGTGACCCAGCCTTGCCTCGGGGTGCAGGGACTGTTGTGGCTGTGGGTTGTGACAAGAGCCCGTAGGAGTTATGGCAGCACCGTTGCAGATGGGTGAGAGCTCATGGGCCATTCCTGGGGGTGCTGAGCATCCCCAGCTCTCTTTGTAGCCAGGAAAACAGCAGGTTTGGGTATTTTGGGGTACAATTAAGGGTGATCGGATTGGGTGGATGGTTCGGCAGCCTTGTCTGTCTCAATGACTCCACCGGAGTCGATCACAAGCTCGTGCTTTTCTTTCTTCTTCTCACCCCTTATTAACGTGGGGCCGGAGCAGCGGAGCTGTGCTCAGGGGTGATGCTAGCATTTCTTGTCATCTTTGTTGGGGGTTTTGTAAAGCCTCGGTAGCATGTCAATTATATATGATGGGTGGAAGCCTAATATTCTGTGATAATTAGAAGGCAAGTCTAGTGTGAAATTGGATTAGAGCCCAGCATTACAGTCCAGGATTCCTTTGGTGGTTGGTTCAGAGGAAGTCATAAAGCTCTTTTAAAGATGACACAGGCCGATGTGTGCTAGAGGAAAGCGGCAGAGCAGAGCGCGAGGCCGAAACGGTGGCCCCGCTCACCGGTCCCCAGCAGCGTTTCCATCCCGCTCTTCCACCAGCCCAGCTTACCCCAGCCTGTTTTCTCATGCGGGAGCAAAGTCCAACAGTAACGTCTCGGACCATAAACTGCTTTTGGCTCGTTTACCAAGCTGCAATGAAGGGCTAGACTGTATGCAGGAGTGTCTTAAAGAAATTACCACCACCACCCCTAGCAAACCGCTCCTGAAAGTTCAGCTAGTTTTGCAGCTTGAAGTATGGACTTGGTCCAGGTGAGGAGAAGCAGGCTGGGAAGGCATGTTAGGCATCCAGAAACAACATTTTGAGAAGGTCTTGGAAAATTGTTTGGTGAAGGGAACTGCTTGTCAAGATCACGGAGCCCCTGAGTTTGTGCTGCACGCTTACTCATTTGATGAAAACTTGTTTTTCAACAAGTTGCAAAATAGTTACTTGATTTGGAAGAAACTCTGTGTGCCTGGAGTCTGCTAAATGTGGTGTTTCTGTAATGGCTTAAATCATAAGTTTGCAAGATTACCTTTCTGAGCACATTTCCTTGGATGTACAGATGGTAACATCGTGTACCATCGCATTTCTATCTTTAAACCACCACCTCCATTCCCCAGAGGTGTGCTGTTAACTAGCCGGAGAGCAAGCTTCTTTTGTAATTTTGTCCCTTATTTCTCTCTCAACATCCATATGTAATGTAAAATAGAGATAAAGTCGCGCTGCAGCGGTCCATGGGAAAGATCTGCTGCAAATCCAGGACTAGCTGCAGCAATGGTGTGCATATGTGGTAGGTATTTGTCTCTCTCCGCTACTTAAGCTCTTTTTGCCACGCAGCTCCCGACATGACGATTGCGTGCTCTGCCAAACAATTCAATAAAAAGCCTAACTTGAAAGGAAGCTGTGGAAGAGTTTTATTTTTGCTGTGCTCACATGGTGATAAATTACTAAAGCTGCTGAGTCTTTAACACTCAACAGTAGACGAAGAGTTGCCTTGTATGGGCATTGTTTGATGAGTTTTAGCTTGTGAAATAATTATTGCCGAATGTGTCCTCTCCAGCGAGGGCACACCATGAGTGTTCTTTGCATAACATACATAAACATTAGGTCTGTGTTTAAGTGGGCCTAGATACTTATGTTTTTCACTCGTTTTCTGCCAGCTGGAAAGATGAAGTGTGCTGTCTTTGGCCTTGTCTCTAGGTCGGTGTTTTCTGTGTGTGTAACTGCTCCGTGCTCACATGGACAGCTGGCAGCGCCTGCTCTCCAGGCTTCACCATCTTCATCCCCCTGCGCACCATGGTTGTACCACTGTTGTGTTTTGAAGCTGTTGTCTGATAACGCTGTGCTTTGGGGTCTGTCTGTGGAGGTGTAAGCGGTTTCCAACGCGGCAGCCGCTTGCTGAAGAGCCCCGTGATGGATCCATCACCCAAGCAGGCATTGGGATGCTGGGATGTTGCGATGTTCTACCTGCGAACTCAGGCGTGGGATGAGCCCCGTGGATGGATACTGAACAGATCAGCTCTGCCAGCTGATTGAAAATGAAGGCTAAGCATGAGATTTCTTGATAACCGTTTCAGTGCCTGTTGCTTTGCCCAAGTGAGGATATACTCTCAGGGATGTGGAGATGCTAAGGACCCACCTTCCTCATGGGGAAACAGGAGCCCCCAGTGTCTTACACTGACTTTCCATTGGTATCTCCTGCTGTGGTGTAAGAAAACTGCAAGAAAAGCAGCATACAGCCCTAAACCTTTTTTCTGTTTGTTTGGGTTTTTTTGGTTTTTTTTTTAATGCTGGGTAATACAGTGCATCCTCCTACGATTAGGACTGAGTAGCCAGAGCTCCTCAGCCCCAGACAGAGCTAATTCTTGATCACAAGCCAAGACCACATGGTGCTGACATGACTGAGAAATATCTTCCATAATTAGATTGCTTGGTCATTCATTTTTGAATGTCTGAGTTGCATTTTGGAGCATAATTTCTTAATGATCAACCAACTGGGATCTGTGCAAGCTTGATTTACTATCAGTAGTGTTCTCCTTGCTCAGCTGTGTGTGTGTGTCCCAAGGAGGCACTGTGCAAATCTGGGATGAGGAGAATCAAAGAAAAATGATTTTACTGTGTAATGTTAGGTGGGGTGGTAACTTTAGTTTAAAAGTATGAATAGATATTAAAATATTACTTGTTTTTGTGAAATACATTGGGATTTTATTTTTTTATTATAAATAAATTGTAGTAGTTGTTAAAGGCACTGTTTTAGGGGTCCAAGGGCATCTGTGGACAATTTCAGGAGCATCTGCAAATTATAACTAGGAAAAGAAATCCCACTATCAGTAGGTTTGAATTTGCCAAGTAAGGTAGAGCTTTACCCCTCCAATACAAACGAATGGTGTGTGTGTGTGTTGTAACCCCCAAACACAGGCATGCGTCATGGAAAATGGTACTGAAATAATGAAGTGCATCTGAGGTGAAATATTTCTAACATANGGGCATCTGTGGACAATTTCAGGAGCATCTGCAAATTATAACTAGGAAAAGAAATCCTGCTATCAGTAGGTTTGAATTTGGCAAGTAAGGTAGAGCTTTACCCCTCCAACACAAACGAATGGTAAGTATGTGTGTTGTAACCCCCAGACGTCATGGAAAATGGTACTGAAATAATGAAGTGCATCTGAGGTAAAATATTTCTAACATACTCCTCCATAAGAAATTTTGAAAAAAAACAACTGTTTCAAGACTTTTGAAGTTGTTTTGATGCCCCAAAACTAGCTGTCGCTCTAGCTGTCATTACCATTTTGCTGCTATTTGTTTCACATTGTGTTGAAGAGCCTTAGTCCTGTATTGGAAGCAAAGAGATTCAAAGTGAGATAGAGTGGTGGTGCTTGGACGCTTTCTTTTTTTAGTGCTTGCTGCTAAGGCAGGCTCGTAAAGGAGTCCTCAGGTGTGCTCCGGGATGGATTTGGTGGGCAGGATCCAAAAATCCTGGATGTGCCTATTTTCTGTCTTTTAAATAACTTATCAAGCTAAATGGAGCTGCATCCCTCGGTGCTGCACCCCTTAATGCTGCTTCTCTGAGATGCAAAGAAGCAGGCTCCATGAAAGAAAAATATATCTGTAAGGAGAGAACAAGATTTTGCTGTGCTTTCTGAAGGCTGTGCCTAAGCTGTGCTGCCTCCCCTAACAGACTTTGGGCTTTCTGCAACTCAAAAGCACTGCATGGTCTTGTGCAATAAATTAGCTGTGGCAGCATTATCTGTCGGTCAAGGTCTCTCTGTAATGCCAGGGAAAACAAACAAACCCTGTAGTGCAACAGGAAAATAGGTTTAGGAGAGGAGGTTCTTGGGAGTTATTATATACAGATAAATATTTGTATCTTTTTTTAAAATGGTTTTTAAGTGTCTGGAAGGAGAAATACTAACACTTCTGGGTGAGAAAGTGATGCCAAGGTTCAATAGCTGGGCAAACGACGTTGTTACGAGATCTTACACAAGGTGGGCAGAGCAGCAACGGCTTGTATTAGTCACGGGCAGGCTTTGGTTTGCACCATGCAAAACCTGCTTTTTCTCTAAGCCGCATTTGATGCTCTAGCAGGTAGGATGGCTCTTCAGTAAGTGCGTGGTTCCCGGCCTGTTGTGGAGAGGGGGGCTGACAAGTCCTTTGTAGCTCTTGACGCGAGCCTCTGAACCTCGGTGATGGTTGGAGGTTGTTGGTTGCTTCCAGGATGTGAGCAGGTAGGGAAGAGCCTTCGCTTCTCCGTCTGCTTCCTTGGGATGGCGGATAAGGTTTGGCAATGGGGTGTGAAACAGGAGAGAAGGCAGCAGCTTACACGTAGACTCTGTCTTTTTGAAATACCATCTGACTTGGAAGGATGATTTTTCTCATCGTTAACTGCTTGTTTTGATCATATCTTCAGCATTGATAAAGTTTTACACAATTTGCCCAAGTTTGAACTGCTTTAGCATCAACAAACCTGCCTGTGATGGTGCTGCGTTGTGGGACCTGTTGGAGAAGCTGGGGCTGAGGGTTCCTATGAAAAGAATTTGTCTTGGGCCACAAAACTCGCCAACAGCGTTTTACTGGTGGTGCTAGACAAGGTCAGCTTCATCCTACATTGGAATGAGATGCTCTCAAAGCAGATTATATGGGGTCAGGTCCTGTGTCCAGATTGTCTGTGAAATTTTGAAATGGAGCTGTGGTAGATACTGATGCACTTCATGATTGCTCTGACCAAGCTAGATTGAGCCAGGTGACTTTTAGGAGAGAGTTATATTTCAAGGTGAAGGAAGAAAAATCTGTTTGAATTCTCCAAAACCGAACACTGAATTTTGCCTAGGATGATAACAGAAAACTGTAAAATTAGGAGTTGGTTAAATACAAAGCTTTTTCATGAGCTCTTGCATAAAACAAGTAGATTTTAATATTGGTGATAATGTGCTTCTGAGGGAGATTATTTCTCCTGTGATAACTGGAGGTGAAGTGGTGAAGAAAAAAGGATTTATCTGTACCAGAAGGACCATTGCCATTGATGCTGTGTTGTGTATTAACTGAATGAATTAGAAGTAATTAAAATTCTCAGCAAAAAAATTATGGAAGATAACATAGTATATACGGGTCAATCTGCTGGTTCTTCAAATTATGCTGGTGAGATGAGTATCTGTTTATTCCATTTATGAAGTGAATAAATAAGACACTTTTTAATGTTCTGGCAGAAAGGCAAGGCATGGTATTCACATGTGTTGCTCTAAAGTTCCTCTATAGAATCAGGTTATGTTAGGCCGGATGCTGGTCCTGTGTTTGCAGCGAGAGAGGGTCTCCTTGGGAGAAAATGATGCTGCAGGTCCTCGCACCCCCCTGCCTTGCAAGCCAGGGTCTTTGCCCTTGCATAGAGAATCCTTTTAACTCGGGATATTTTCTTCTCTGCTTTTCAGGTGACCACTTGAAAGTCTGCTCGCAAGGCTACACATGCTGCTCTCAAGAAATGGAGGAGAAGTACAGTCAGCAGAGTAAACACGACTTCAGAAATGCTGTCGTAGAGCTTAGCAATCACTTACAAACCATGTTTAGTTCCCGATACAAGAAGTTTGACGGTAAGTGCAGAGACCTTGAACTTTCTCTTCTTGGGATAAAATGTGAAAAATCCCCATCCTGTTATTCTCTATGAAGTTGTTCTATTCTGCCTCGCCCTTTACTGGGGAAGTTCATGGCTTGTGGCTTGTTTTGCAATCCCATGAAAGAGGAATATTTGCTGATTATGGCTGCTTTTTTCCCAAAGAGAGAGATCTTTCTTTCTGATTAATCTTTTCAAAAAACATTCTGCTCTTAATGTAAGATTGCAGTTAGTTTTGTTGGTACATCCCTGCAGTGCGTGTAATTGTAATATTGACATCTTGCAGGCCCCATCCACAAAAGTGCTGATCTTTCCCAGCACGTTATGAACAGACAGGATTTGTATCCATCTCACTTAGCCTTTAGGGCTAACTGGAGCAGCAGATAAATACAGAGCTGGTTCTGTTTCGAGGCCGAGGGTTCAAGTGTGATGCAAGGTCAGGAGCAAAATGAACAAAGTCTCTGCTGAGTTGCCATCGTTCGAGTGACTCTAACTGCTGATTGATAAGCGAATGACTGGTCTTGGCGTTGCCCTCTGATCCACAGTGGTGTCTCGTCAGCCTGGGTCTCCATAGGGCACGCTGGGCTCATGGGAGTTGCAGGACGAAATTCCCAGAGGTATCTGATGTACACCCTTCCAGTGTTGCCCACCGCTCCTTTGAGAAGGCCTTGGTACATCCCTCTGGCAAAGAGCTGAAGTCGATGCCCTGGCACAGGGCACAGCACCCATCTGAGGTCTGAGCAGCATCTCAGGTTGTGCTGCTGAGCTCCTGGCTGTGGCACATCCCATGGGGTCTGCAGGCACCTCGGTGCTCCCGGTCACTGCAGCCCCTGCTCTTGGGCATCAAGCTCCTGCCTGGGTTGTCCCCGTTGGCTGGGGAAGCGAGGTGACACCCCCTTGCACATGGAAGTGCCTGGAGAGTAAAGTGGACTGGGTTGTTGAGGCTTTTGTTCTGCTTGTACGTCGTCATCACCACTTGGTAGCAGAGGGCAATTCCACTGCACAGCTGCTCTGGGACTTTTTCTCCTGTGTTTGGTCACTGGTTCAACATGGATTTTCTACTAATATCCCAAAGTCTGTGCCTTGAACCTCCCAGGAACTTCCTCTGCTGTACTGCAGCAGGTAGTAGCCTCTTTCTTTCAAGAGGTGTTGGCACTCCAGTGAGCAAAAAAGTCCCTGGGTATGAAATTGCAGTGAGTCAAAGTGGAGTTACGTAATCATCTTGATAGCATCTAAATCAACTAGCTAAATACTTCCCTCTTAACCTCTGTTGTCTCTACCTGCTGGTACACCAAGGGGTGATAGAGAGAGAACCAAAGTGTCTAGACTTGCAAGCTTATTAAATGCAGAACAAGACACTTAATGAAATCCAGCCCATAGATAAGCTCTTTCAAAGAGACCAGAGGAACTTCACCTTAAATGAACGACGAGGCTTTTTGAAATGCTGCATTGAAAACAAAGAGCATTCGCGGTTCGCTGTATTCCCTGACGTGGTGCAGACGTATTGCAAGGCGTGTCTGCCCGTTCGTGGGATGAGAGATGGCTGCAGGGCTGCATGATGGCAGGGGATATTAAGCTAAGATGAGCTGGATACCTGTCAAAGCACCAGGCTTCAGAACGGGTGAGCTTTTACAGGGAGCTCTGCAGGAGCTGTTTTGTTTGTGCTGTGTGGTTTTTCCATCAGCCCCTCGCAGTGTTCCCTATGCTGGTCCTGTCCTGATCCTAGCCCTGGGAGTCCTTGACCAGCAAATCTGGAAGGGGATGCGGTGATCCTGTTGCTGGAAGCTGGGTTTACTGTGCCCAGCCCATCCCTGAGGGGTGTTTCTCTGCCCTGTACGAAACTAATGAAGGAGAATTAGCAACCTCCTCAGCTTGTCCCAAAGCCTAATGGCCCCGTCTTTGAACATTTGCTAATATCAGATCTCAATCTTCATTTGCTGCAGACAAAGCTGATGTAGGTATTTATTTTTTTTTAATCTTACCTGGGGTGGAAGCAGAGATTAACTCATTACCATCCTGCATCATTTACCTCTTGGAAGACTTTTAATCGTGATGCATCTTTCCTTCCAGCCCCGTCACCTGGCGGCACCCTTCTCCAGCAGCACCCTTGCTGTGGCTGGGGCAGGCTGGCGAGTCTCCTCTGAGGTTTTCAGACCCTCCTGCAAAAATTTTGGCGTGCCATGCCCGATGGTTTTGTTGGTTTGTTTTTAAGAGCCTCCTACTGAGCGACAGGCTGCTTTGTGGTGTGGTTATTTCCTTCCTTCAGTCCTGGCGCTTGGTCCTTGGGTTGGCTGTGGTCTGTTCTGCCTTGCAACTTCGAGTTTTCCTTGTCCAATGTAATTTTTCCCACTTTTTTTGGTGTAATGTGCCCAGCCTAGAGGAGAGGGAGATGATCAAGACCCAGGTTTGAAAAGCATGTGATCCCTTTCAGAGCTCTTCCTTTGCGTGGGCCCACGCTCTGATTTTAGCATTTGCAGCTCTGTAGAGCTTCCTCGTTGCTAGTAGCTAAATCTGTTCAGATGAAAATAAAGCAGACACAAAATGAGCCACACACCTTCCTCTGTTTAAGGATAAATCCTCTGTGCTACAGCTGTGTAGAAGGACTGAGTAGAGTTATTGCAGAGACTGAATTCACTTAACTGGTCACCCAGCAAGGCAGACGGACGCTCCTCTTGCAGGGTGACACATCCCTGTGCTGCGAACAGCCACTCCAGGGTGCAGCTCAGTGAGCAAACCGTGTCCTCCAGCTCCTTCAGAATCTTTGTTGCGGGTTCTCTGGCTGCTAATCTCTCAGCCTTGACATTCAGATCCCAGAGGAGAGGCAAACCGGTGCTGCCTCTGTTATGTGCTTGACCTTTGCAGCAGTTGCTGCTGCAAAAGGACAGTCAAAGTGGTGGCACATCTCTTAGATGGAGGCTGGGATGCCCTGTGGCTTTTGCATCAGCTGTTGCTGGAGCGCTGTGTGCTGTTGGAACTGTTGCCAGAATTGCTCTGATCTGACACCAAAGCCATACAGAAGTGGATTATCTCCTCTTAATCGGGAGCATGGAACAAGCTGCTGATTATCTGTTCCCAAAGGGCTGACCAGAAGTCATTTGGGCTCCTAATGCGTAATGTGACAGTGTCAGATCCTTCTGTGCACGTTTGGTTTGCAGACACTGGGGGAAGACTAGAGCTTGGGAGTCCTGTGTCTTTTATGTCCTGTCTAAACATTTGCTTACAGTACAGCTATGTGTACTCCTGGGGGTCTCTCCTGTTGTGATTTAAACCACTAGCCCAATCCCAGTGTGGCAATGAGGTGTATATTTTCAGCAGTAAGGGAAATGCTTTTTAAATAAAATAAAAAATACCTTGGGACTTGTTGGATACCCCATTACTAGGTGTTTTTAGAGGTGAAGATTTGCTGTTTTTTCTGGCATACATATTCTCGGATTACATGTTTATTGAGAAATTAGTGGATGGGATTCTTTGGCCATGTAAGCATCTCCCTCCATGATAATGACAGCCATGGGAAAGCCACAAAGGTGTGTGACTGTGATGACGTCTCATGCCATAGAAGCAGCTACAGCAGGCAGTGCTTTTTTTATTTCTTGAAAAAAAAAAAAAAAAAGGACATGCAGTGTTTAAAATCTACTTTTGCCTTGTCTCATCTTCACCAGTTAGTGCCCTTGACTTCCCTCTGCAAGGAATGAATAACATTAATAGGATTAATGGTGACATTAAGACTGCGTAAATGGTTGGTCCTGTTTATTGAACTCCAACTTTCACCTCTTTTGCCCTTTTGGACTGAAGTTTTTCCACACCAGGGTCTGTATTAGCCAAGCAGTGCTTTGGGGAAACTGCTCAGCTGTTCTGAGGAATTAGAGCAGGGACAGGACATAGCCCATAACTCTTCCTCAGCGTTTCCGCTGTTCTGTTGCTTCCTAGATAGGATGTTCTTAGTTTTTTCTTATTTAGAGGCTGCTAAGCTTCTGCCATGTGGGGCTGAGTCCAACAAGTGACTTTTTCTTCTCCTGCCCCTGCATTTAATAAGCACTTTTGCTGTTGCGCTTAAGCCATGTCTTGTCCCCTTCTTCTGCACCCCCTGGATGGAGGTGAACATGAGGTGGTCTGTCCCCAGGCTGGGCTGGCAGGAGGTTTGGTGTTCCCGGTGCTCAAGAGACAGAAGGATTTGTACAATGTGGTACAGCCTGAACCAGCATCTGGGAAGCTACTAAATGTTGAGAGTCCCGTTTCCGATCTGTTTCATCTGACTTTTCCATTAGCGTTTAAGATAAAACAAATACAGAAGTGTAAAACAAAACCCTTTTGGGACAATGAGTGGAAAGAAACTGAACTCAGGCAGCAGGAACTGGCCAAGGGTCTCTGAGACCTGGGTGCATTAATAGCTTCCAATGACTGGGTAGTGGCTGAGTTTGAGTGGCTAGTCTGGGGGGACATTGGCCAAATACCTTCCAAACTGCTGAAACTGAGGAAACCTCCCATTGTAATCTCATTTTCTGGACTTACGTTTTGTTGTTTGGATACCCCTTGACCTCCAGCCGCTGTCTCCAGGTAGGAGTTAGCAGGGGATGCGTGCTGGTACAGGGGGATGCGTGGCTGGGAAATAGTAATAACCAGGAATGACACAGGAGAGACAAGGGAAAGCTTTCTGTGGTCTCCGCTGCTCTGGGCTGTGCGGAGGCAAGCGGTGAAAGACGAGCCCCGCAGGTGCCCAGCCCACCGCTCCTATAGTTAGAACCTGGCAGGCCATGGGGACGCTCTGCCTTACCGAAATAACTGCCCTTTGGGGACCTTCATCTCACATTAACTCTTTTATCGGAAGCTGCCTGCAAGAGCAGAGTCCCAGGGCCCCATCCTCCTTGTGTGCCAGGGTCCACAGGCACCCAGGACCATGGGGCTAGTCCTGTGTGCTGGACTCCAGGTGTTGTGGCACAGCAGGAGTGCTGAGAGTAGAGGCCTGGTTGGGCCTTTGATGCCTGCCGGGCCTGAGCCACGTGGTATTTGTGCTTCTGAATAAAATCTGTGCGATGGAGAGAGCTCTACCATCATAACCCATCCTCCGGTGAGTGTGCTGATGATGACTGCATCGTTAACATACAAATGATACAGTGGTTTTGTCTGTCTGCTGCCACTCACGTCTAGATGAGGGCACAGCCTTGTTCTTCCCTCTCCAGAAAGGAATGGCACTAAACCTCGTACCAGCCAGGGCAGAAAACGGGGAAGATCCCTCCAATTTGATAGTATAAGCAGTTGCTGAGAGCCAGTCCTTTAGACTTGGTTTCAGACCTGTTCTTGCCTGGGGTGGAGATGGAGTGACTTACGAGAAGCAGGAGGGAGCAACCACCAACACACTTATTTTAGAAAATCCCGCTTGTAGGCTTTTGTTTTTGCTTTCCCACTTGCTGCAGCAATAGTCAAACAAATTGTCTGCTGTCTATGCAGTGGAAGTTTGTTTATTCTTTTTTTTTTTTCTTTTAACTGGCTGCTCTCCATCTGGAGATTTTTAAGGAGGTGCATGAAACGCTTTGTTTTTAGTGTTGTTTGTTGAGAAAGGTGATGGGTGTCTGACAGCGGGGGACCAGACCTCTGTTTTGGGAGCCTCAGAAAGATCCTGATGTCAGGTCATCCCAGAAGGAGGAGATCTCAAAGTGGGGGAAGGCTCCTGTCCTGTAGGTTGGGTTGGGGGGAAGAGAGACTAGATTTTGTAGTTGAGCAAAGACTTCAGTAATAGGCAAAACTGCTTTGTGTATGAGCTTGGAGGGATCCAACAGTCTTCTGCATCTCAGGTCCAAGCAGTTCTGCTGTTAAGATCACAAGCAAACTTTGTTTTTGCCGTTTTGGGTTTTTTCCCAAAGCGAAGATGTGGGCAGCACGCCTTATGCTTGGCTACAGGAAACGTGCCGGGTGCTCTCTGGTTACTAATTGCTGTCAGCCAGTCAATGAGCTATTGTTTGTCTGTTTAAAATTAACTCTCTCTTCCTCTTTCCTGCACAAAGAAGCCACCTAGCCTGTGCATGGCCTCCCATCGCATGGTCTTGGGAGCTGCTCCTCTGGATGCCCGTTCAGTTGGTCATGTTTTGGGGTCTCAGGGAGGGCTTGGGAGAGTGATATTGCACTAGTGCAGAGCTGGAGCTATTTTATAAGTGTTAAATATACTGTAATGTCTTAGAATCCAGCTGTTTGCATGCTGGATGGAGAAATAAGAGAGGTGGCCCTAGCTGGAAGAGCCCTCAGTGCAAATATAATGAGATGAGGGGAACAGAGGTAATAGGAACAATAAAGCCACCCCCACCGTTCAGCCTCATGAGTCCTCCTCAAGCTCTGCAGCAGCTGTTGTAGGAAGGGAGGCTTGGAAAAATACGTATGTGTGAAATACCTTAGCCAGTGTCCCAGAAAGCTCCTCTGAATGGGGCTGTGGAGGAGGCAACCTGATGGAACTCGCTTTCAGCTTTTGTGGGTGATGTTTGCTGTTTCAGGGTGGAAAGTTGGTGTGTTGGTACTAAACGGACCTCAATCAGCAGGCTAAAGCAGCTGGGAAATTGTGGTTGTGTGAAATTGTGGTTGTGTGTGAAAGGCCAGTTGAGATTTGAGGAATGGGTGCGGTAAAAACTAGATTGGGTGGGGAGTGGAGGGAAGAGCAAGAAAATGGAGGGAAAAGAAGCAGCAGCAAGGGAGGTGTGTTGGGGAAGGTGGCCATTGAGTCAAGGTCATGAGGAGGAGGATGGAAGTGTTTGGGATGAAGGACCTGCTGCTCGAGGAGGCGGCAGCGTGGGAGCAGCAGGGAGAAATCCGCTATAGCTGACCCAGAACGGGACGTGTGAGCAGTGCCAGTCCCTGGAAGCGGGAGCGAGGAGGCTGCGAAGCCTGGACTCATCCTCCTGCGTGGGAGATGGCAGAGCGGGGTGAGGGGACCAGGGGCATTTCTGCGGTTGCTGCTTTCCGAATTCATGGGATGGCTGTTAGATGCAGGAGGATGCGATGTGCTGCTGTGTGATTCTTGAATCACAGATGGCATTCTCCATCATGTTTCCATCCCCCTCCTCCATCATTGCTTCTTATTCCTTTAACGAGCTGTGTCTCGGTGAGGTGGCAATGGTGTCATGCTGTGTTTTAGCTTCTTCCCTGCTCTTCTGGGCTCCTGCCAGCACCAGGGTGCAGATGAGGATTATGTTCTTGCACCCTCAAGAAACAAGAAGTTCTAGAAATCCTGGTTTTTGGTGGTTTTTTTTTTCTCCCGTGAGGCTGCAGCCCAGTTGTTATTGTCTTGAAGCCTTTCACTAATCAAGCAAAGTTTGGGGAGATGATGATGTGCCTCCCAGCTGTCCGAGGTTCTCATGTCGGGGCCGTTGCTGTGACACTGGTGTGATTTAAGCCTGTACTTCTTCAGACTCCGTGGAATAGTTCTTCCCATGTCAGTAAGTGCTAACACATGTTTGAAAACAGGACAGAGGAACAGCTTGTGGATTTGCCCTGCCCTTCCTGAGTTCATATTCAATAAATGTGTTAACACTATGTATTCATCGCTTTCTCAACACTTCTGGAAAAAGGTTGTTAAGCTACGGTTTGTTTTTCCCTGGTGGAAATTACAAATGTGGTTTATGCAATAAAGGAAGTGAAGGTGTATTAAAAGTAATGAGGCACATTTAGGAAAAAAAAAAACAACAACATCTTTTTCCTTTGGAGTAGGTGGCATGGCTACGCATGGCTTCACCTTCGAGGTGAAAAGAGCTGTGAAACATGTGTCTCTTTTCCTCCCGATTCCTTTTATCTGTCTGGACTGGATTTAGCTCCGTGTGTTAGGAGCAGCTGCAGGGTGGAGTTTGCATCCACAGATGCACCTCTGCGAAGGGCTGGGATGGTGGCGGCCCCGGCCCCTTCGCGCCGCAGCCTTCGCGGCTGTGGCTCGGCCAGGAGCCGTCGTCTGGGAATCCATCTTGCTGTTGTGGGCATTTTATGAGTAAACTGCTTTATGAGAAAATAAAATTAATCTCTTTGTGGTGGTGTTCTCCTGTACACACTAGAAAGCATGATTGTCCACACAGGCAAGCAAATTAAAGGTTTCGGCAAGACAGGCGGTCCTTAATTAATCATAATCTGGACAACATGTTAAAGGTATACCTGAAAAGCTGGGTGGCAAATTGTCTGAAACGAATTAATTGTGCCCATAAAAATTCAGCATGTTCCGTGCTTGAGCCTGATATTATTTGTTTTTTAGGGTGTATTGAGTAATTGCATGTCTATCTGGTATCCGTTTGCATAGTTAATTTGGAAACCTCAAACAGAGTAAGGGCAGTTGAAAACACAGCTCTAAACTAAGCAAACCTCGTGTGTGGGAAATAAAGCATGTCCAGTGGCTTTTGGGAGCAGAAGGGTGTGTGGTAGCTCTGGTCTCCTTTTGGAAGGACACCAGCACACCTGAACATGGCCAACAAAAAGGCATCTGTAGAGAGCACGTTGGCTCAACAGCCTTGCCGAGCTCTTGGATAAGATTCTCTGCCTTTTTTGCATGGCAGTTAAGGTTTTCTGTGCTCTAAAAAAACTGGTGTGTTTTTGGTGTTGACCGCTGTGGTTGCTTGTGGTTTGACTCTTTGCAGTTGCTGGAAGAGGAGTGAGCAGGGTGCCATGGAGCTGCCTTTCTCTCCAGGAGATTATTCTCTGAAATAAATGCATTTCATCCCTGAAGATCAGGAACATCGAGGCAAAACTTTGCACTCCTAAGGTGGTCGGCTATGGATTCAGCCCTGAAGCGTCCCTGCCCGGGGCACAGGACAAGGGGCAGATGGTGGCAGGAGGCAGCTCAAGCCAGGCAGTTTTGCTGCTTCTTCTGTCACCAGCATTCGTAGGGAAATTGCAGACCTACCTGTGGGTGAAAGGGAGTGTGCCCCTTTGTATTCATCTTATTTCCAGGAGCTGCCTTTGATTTAGGTAGGACTGTGCTCTTAATATGTCTGATAATGTTAGCAGGAGGAATAGGGAAATGTTGCATCCCTTCTTACTTTAAAAAAAAAAAAAAGATTTGCAGATGAGACCTGTGAATCCAAGATCAAAAAAAGTATTAGGTACAAAAATCCAAGGAATGGCTATATTGTCTGGAGGTGGAATTTGCCCTGTGCCTCACAGTGGGTGGAGTGATTGTGTTTCTGTAAGTACCTAATGTATCCACAATTTGGAAGAAAGATTGTTTTGAGTTATTCTGGCAGTGGGAGCGGATGTCGTGTGGAAGCACCTTGGGGAGGTGCGGTGCTCTCCCGTGCTGGGTTACTGGCAGGGCTGGTCTGCCCTCAAGCTGCAAATGGGTAATACATCTTATTACCTGAAAAAAGGAAATTGCCGAGTAACTATGGTTATGTTTTCCCATTGTGCTCTTTTATGGAAGGGTTTGTTCAAAAGCAGAGACTTTTTTGTTTTATTTTCCAGGACTCGTATTGCAGAGAAATACCAGATATGTTGCATCCAGTCTTTCTTACTGTTTCATGATGTCGTTAGGTTTTCCTCGAGTGTTGAGCACTGAAATTAAAATATGTTAGAAGAATAAACAGAGCCCAGAGCTGTAGATTGCCTGACTGCAGATTACTGCCTTCTCTATCTCTAAAAATTAGTTGCATTGGAAATCAAAGTCTGTAGCGTCCACAGAATTTATTTTGCAATGCGGACAAATTTTAGATTTTCGTCTCAGCATTAGGAAAGGTTTTGTGGCTCTGGTCCGGCCGGGCGGCTCGGCTGCGCCCTGCGGACGGCAGCACTGGTACCCTCAACCTGCGCTCGTCCTTCTGAGCGCCATCTCCCCGAATGATAGGATGGCTTTGCATCAGCAGGGCTTAGATGAGATGGGTTGAAACAGTAAAATGTGGACTTGCTTCTGTGCCAGGTGGGATCAGAGCTGGCTGAACCACGTTAGCGCCCGTGCCTTGTCTGATGGTCCATCCTCCAGCAGCCCCAGCATCTGCCTACAAAGATTAAACAGAGCAAAGCGGTGATTTTTCTCTGCATAACCCAGACATCTCTCCGCGCTCTACTCTTAGCTAGGAGAAATAGGGAGACCCTTAAGCCACGTGCTGCTCCCATGGGTCAGTTTGTGAAGCCCTTCCCGGTGTTGTGTGTGCTTTTGCCTGTTTGTCGACAGAGGGGCCAGCCCTTGTTCTGGGAGTTTAAACAAGATAACTGGGAGGGAAAAAGGAGCCCACCATCATTCAGGATAGCAGCGTCTGGTAGAGCACTGGCAAAGTATGATTTGTTGTCTGTGAAAAATGTTTGCGTTTGACAGCTTTTCACAGGAAGCCTGTCAGAGTGATAATTTAATGAGTACAGATTGCTTGCAACACAGCTGTAAAACGTGCTTTTACAGTGCTGTAAAATAAGCAACCGAGGCCTTTGTGTGTTTGCTTTGTTTGAGAACAAGTCAACTTCTAATACAAATGAAAGGTGGTCATTTATTTTACCCAGCAAACAGTCAAGATGTAAGAGAGGAACCTGCCATTTTTCTTCTTGTGGTGGCAAGGTTAATGCTGGGTTACATTGGTGTTTGCTAATCAGCTTGTTTCTGTGAAGGGGAGAATTAATATCTAATTAGATGTAGGGAGTTACTAGTCAGATTAGCATTTAAGTCATAAAAAGGACTTTTGAGCTTGCTTCTCTTCATTGCAGGCTTCTATGCCCGTGATTTGCACAAAGAGCAGCTTAGTGTTCCTTGCTGTGCCCAAGCTGATTTCTTGAAGGAGAGACAGAAACTGAGCATGCAGACTTGTAGTATGCCAACAGCTAGACTAAATCATATATATATGTATCTGTGTGTGTATATATATATATAAAATTTAATCCCTGCTGCACAGAGCAAGATGTCAGGTAGTTGCCCTGCATGTCGCTCCGCTGGGTCCATCCTGTCTTTCAGGTGTGGGGTGGCCTCTTGCCCTTGGTACCGTGCTCAGCATCCCTCTTGTGCACCTTCCCAACCGCATCCCTGCCCCAGGAGCCTCAGGGTGCCAGCAAGGCCACCCATGGGCCACGCCAGTGACAGTCACCAGGGCATCCCGTCCGGCATGGTTTGGGATGCAGACACGTGCTGGCAGGGATGCTTTGCGGGGTGGGAGGGTGGGTGCTGACTCCAGGCTGCAGACGCTGTCCTCATCCTCTTCTTATTTGGAAAATGGCACTTGAGAAACGGGTATTTTGGTGCCTCCTTCAGCAGCATTGTGTTGGGGTTCTAGAAGCGGATGGTTTTGGTGGAAAGTTTTCATTTCCTTTATTTGCGTTTCTTTTGGGCAAGGAAAAGCTGCTGGCTGGAAGGCTGCAGGTGCACAGGTATCTGCTGCTAATTAGGTTGCAATTTCTTTTGTTTTGAGGATAATTAATAAACATACCTGGTTCTAGCCCACATGAAGAACTGTGAGATGAAGTGCTCTAAAGCCTGGATGCAGTTTATTGAATTCCCGCTTTAAAGTGTAACCAATAAAACAAGTTTGGGCAGGAGAATAAATTGGTTATGGTAATATGGATGTATTAATCAGGATTACTTTCCTGGCTCAGAACATTGGTTTGGGTTCCTTTAGACTGGTGGTTGGAACTATTTAATAGATTTTCCATCGATACAATTTCAAAACCTAATTCTTTTTGAAGAGCTTGCTGATGCATCTGCCAGCTCTTGTGCCTGGCACAAAAACATTTAAATAAACAACTTATTTGGTGGTACTAAAAGGTCTGAGCAAAGGAAGGAAGTGAGCCTTCAAAATGATTAAGTGAATTAGAAATTAATATACACCAAGCTAATCTCTATAGTATAAACTCAGCAGAAAAAAGTCTTCCTGGAGAGGAAATGCCAGTCATGGGAACGAACGTGGAGGTTCCTGCTGATATTGGACAGAGGACATGTCGGGTGTTTGAAATCAATCTCTTCTTCCCTGGATCATTTCTCTTGTGCTCCTAAGAGGCTGCATTATATACAGCCATGTCAGGCACTGAGCCCCATGACTTTGTTCGTCAGGAACTCAAAGAATGTTTCAGTTTTTCCAGAAAATGTTTTCTCCGTTAGGCTTTGTTTGTACTGGAGCACTTTGAAGACGAAAATCTGAACTTCAGCATACTTTTAATACGTTTTAACAAGGTTTAAATTCACACTGGGCCAAAATATTAGCCTGCCCCCCCCCCCCCCCAACAACTTTTGGTCTAAACATTGCTCCTTTGAGGATAAAAAAACAAAACAGAGGCATGTTTTATTAAAAAATATTTATTAAATATGAGTCACAGAAAAGCAGAGGTCGGGCTCCTCGATTGCTGGTGACATGCACAAAATGAGATGCTTCCTTGCCTGCACTGTGCATGATGCTGGAGAGGCTGTACAGTTGGCTTAGTGGACCCTCTCCCTATTTTTTTATTTTGATTTAACTCATCTACGCACAATCTCCAAGGCAAAGGCTTTGCAATAGGGCAGTCTTTGCTTAGGCCTAAGGCTTCGGTGGGACGGTCTTGGTGGGGGATGTTCTTTAAGCTGACCTGGCAGATGCATCTGATGCGCCAGGTGTCCTCAGGTCAGCTCGTTGTTGGTGTTGGAGATGTTATGTGGCACTGCCAAGATGCGGTGACGGCGCTTTGGCAGCGGCTGCCCCCCGGCACCGGCCCGTCTGGTGCTCTGGGAGCGTGAACCAGAGTGGACGTCTGCTTTTCCAAAGTGGTGAAACCCAAGGGCCCCTGTCCGGCTGCTGTCACCTGAAAAATCTCTTTGCTGTTCTTGCGCCAAGTGTTTAGCCCTTGGATTTTGAGCAAATTCTGGCTTAATTGTGTGAGAATTTTTTATACTGCTGAAAATCTCTAAATCCCAGTCTGTAATCAGGACCAATTAAGTAATTAGAGGCAGGCCTTGCTTCTGAGAGCTGACAAACTTGCGAGACAGGAGAGAGAACCTGAAGGTAGATTTTTGGGTTTGTTTTTAAAATTTATTAAAATTTGTTAATTTTTGAGGCTGGTTTATCATCACTTTATAAAATGGATTGACAAGAACTGAAAAGAAAGACCCATTTGTGCAAAATGGCTGTTTAATGAAAGACCACTCATTTCTTTTTGGTTTTTGATAATCCTATGCTTTGAAATGACTTCTTTTAAGATGACTGAATGGTAACACAAGAAATTGTGCTGGGTTGACTGAGACAGGGTTAATTTTCACCAAAAGCTGAGGGCAACACAGCCAGGAGAGCTAACCTAAGCTGGCTTTTTTTTTTTCTTCCCTCATTTTGCTGGCTTTCGTCATGGTATTCAGATTTGCATCAAAAGAGATTTCACTCATGCAAGCCTTCTGATCTGGAGAGAGGGTGGCGGGGGTTGGTTTATTAAGAGAAAAATTTTGAGATAGAGAATGTTTGAAAACTTTTAGGGAGTCCTTTAACCTTCCATTTAATTTTGGTTATCGTCTCATTGCGCTGTATTTTCCAGTTAAGCAATGGCAGTGGTTGTAGAAGGGTGTGAACATAGAACCAAATGCTGTGATTTACCCTGTCTTCTCTTACTCTTTTCTAGAGTTCTTCAAAGAACTTCTGGAGAACGCAGAGAAGTCTCTGAACGACATGTTCGTGCGGACGTACGGCCGTTTGTACATGCAGAACTCGGAGCTGTTCAAGGACCTCTTTGTGGAGCTGAAGCGGTACTATGTGGGTGGCAACGTCAACCTGGAGGAGATGCTCAACGAGTTCTGGGCGCGCTTGCTGGAGCGCATGTTCCGGCTGGTCAACCCGCAGTACCACTTCACGGACGAGTACCTCGAGTGCGTCAGCAAGTACACCGAGCAGCTGAAGCCCTTCGGGGATGTGCCGCGGAAGCTCAAGCTACAAGTGACACGAGCGTTCGTGGCCGCCCGCACCTTTGCGCAGGGCCTCGCCGTCGCCAGGGACGTCGTGAGCAAAGTGTCCGCGGTGAGCTCTACCTTGTGTTTATTCCAACGTCCCACAGACCCGTGATGGGTGGTAGAACTTTCCCTGTTGTCCTGGCTATGTGTTAAGGGTGTTGGTCGCACCTGTGCTCAACTACCACCAAAGTCCATCTATGTAGGCTGTGCTGTTGTGTGGTAGAGTGACGTTCTGGGGACATCACCATCCAGTGCTGCAGCCCAGCAGCAGGGTTGTTCCTCAGACTGATGCTGTCCTCTTGTCTAGGAAACAGCAACGAGCAGGAAATTAAATACCTTCTGCAGTGGAAATAACCGTGTTTGCTCACCTAATGGCTGTATCTTCTTAATATTGCCTTCAAATTACAGCGAGTCATGGATGCTCTGAGCATCTGTTGTGGAGAGCTGATGATTTACTCCTTGCTGCCAGGCACAGGGAGAGGCTGAGCGTGAGCAAACAGCCCTTTTATGATAACAGTGAGCCAGAGCCATATGCACAATGCAGGAGCCAGTTGTGCTTGATGCCACACACGCAGCGTGAGTTAGACCTCAGGCCTTTATGGTGAAGTTGCTTTTTTAGGGGTCAAACAGATGTGACATGTTGGTCACTTAAGTGTTTACTTCCCTCTTCTTATAAACCACTTTAGAGTGGTTTAAGTGGGGTGACTTTTTCTTTTTGACATGAGATTTGTCTTTAATTTTAGTCTGAGTTCTATGATATAGGGAACAGGTGTAGTCAATAATCCCCTTAAAGTGGTTGTGTAAGATAGCAAATATTAGTGATTTCCTTTTAACAAACTCAGTTAATTTCCTGTGGGCTATAGAAGATTTAGTATAATCATTTAATCGGGCAGAGAGAGGTTTACTTTCTACCTGGTTACAGAGTAATAAAACACCAGATTGAAGGGGAGGCAGTATTTTGAGTGACCCTAAGTGCCAGGAAAGGGGAGGGAAAAAAAAAACCCCACCACCAAAACAACCAGAAAAGAATAGCTGTTCAGGTACTCTTAGAAGCAGAAAGCAATTTTGGAGGCAGCATAAGCAGCTTTGTTAAGTGAGGTAATCATTCAAATTGCTTTGACTTGCAGGAATAGTATTAAAATAGTGTCTCTCTAGAAAGAAAAAAAATCTGCTTTCATCTTAATTTTTCTTGAAGAGAAACGAGAAGAACAGCCCGTGATAAGCCTACATGTGTGCGATAGGGCAGAAGATATGAGCAAGGAAAGAGTTGACATACTAACGTATCAAGGCTCTAGGAACAAGTTGTAAGTCAGCAGTGACAAGCTTATGGTCCTTGGGACACCCCGAGTCCCCATTTAATAGTGGTGACTCTTGCATGAGACGTGTCTGCGTGCTGCTGGTTGAGGATGGCTGTTGTGAACCTCCATGGGTGACACGTGAGGTCCCTCTTAGGAGACCATAAAATCCTCCAGCCTTGGGGTGGAGAAGATGTGGGAGGAAGGGTTGGTGCTGGCTGAGACCAAGCATCTCATCTCCATACCAGGTCGCTGGCCAAGCCTGCTGACCTCTTGGCTGCGGTTTCAGATTTAGTGGCTTGTGTTTCTGGCCGTGTGGCAGATATTGTGGTCAGGGGATGGGGTTTTCGCTGCTGGAGAGTGCAGATGAAGTATTTGGGTGGGGGGTCCGTCCGCTAAGCCCCAGTATGGTTTTCGGGAATGTGCAATCACTTGATAGGCAGTAAATGTGCATGAGTGGGGGATTGTGTTTATGCTCCATCTGCTCAGAATTCATCAAAACGTCTCCAGACTTGACACGGGACCACAAGGGCTACGGTCTCCGCATCTGTTACGAATCAGAATCGTGAACCTGAGGTGGCGTCGTGATTTCTCTTTCCCTTTTGAAGATCCTCAAGTGTAGAGTTGCCTTCAAGTCTAGAATTAATTGCTTGAGTGTGGAAGGTTACCCAGAGACCCACTCGGCTGCAAAAATAGCTCACGCACCGTGGACGATCACAGTTGCCACACTTTTCCACTTCACTTTCACAAGTTGTGCTGGAAATCCTGCAACAGATGGGCTTTTTGAAGTGGTAGCAAATGTCCCTGCTGCTGAATACCTAAGTTTTAGTTGCAGCTGAATAGTAATAATAATAATACTTCTGTATTGTTGTAATCTCATTCAGTGGAAATCTAACATCGCATTTCTGCAAGACACAATGGGAAATTCTATACGCAAGTTTAAAAGCTGATATTTTTATGCCTGATGCTTTGTGGTTGTGTTTTGGGGCTTCCCGCATTACATATAGATTAGCCTGGCTTTGCTGAGCTCTATATAATGACTCTGTTAACTTTGCTTCTTTATTATTTTTTACTCAGGAGTTGTGGTGGGATGACTGCTTATACCAGGGATTAACTTGAGAGATAAATCTTCTTTTCTTCTTTATGAAAAAATGTCCAAAGTAATGCATATTAGTTTTACTGCATTTTGTAACAAGCAAGTTAAAAATGCTTAATTGAAAATCCTCAGGAGGAGAAATACAAACTACTGCGAGACCCAGCTGCTTTTTGCTTTCCCGGGGTGCTACCAGGAGAGCAAAGAGCACTTTACGGTAGAACAGCCTTGATGGCTTTTTAATGATCCTATATATTTTTACATCTTCACTAGGGACGTGAATTTAGAAAGGTATTGTTCTTGGGTGAGTTTGGGAGTAAAGGGGGGAAACAGGAGGGAATACTGAAAAGCTGCATGTAAGCTTGATTTCTGAGCCAGAATGCTAGAAAGTAACTTTCAATTTGGCGTTGGATGGATCAGAAGCTGTGTGCTGCTGCCCGAACACACAATAGAGAGAAAGCACAGGCTTTTTTCAAACCCTGTCTAAACCCCACAATTTTGGTGCTCGAGTCTTCACCCCTCAAATTCCCTCCTTTGGACCTGGAAAAGTACAAAACTCTCCCGATCCATCCGGAACAGCAGATCCAAGAAGAAAACCCAGGGTGCCGGTTCTGCCTGCTGGAGATGTGTCCCGCGGCCGAGCTGGGGGCCCCCGGCCCTTCCCTCCATCTCCTGCCGACGCCTGGTGCCTCCTCTCTGACCTCCCTGCCCTCGCCTTCGGGAGATGGAAATCTGCCCATCCCCTAATCGCTCGCTTGCCCTCGACAAGCACTACAATCAGCCCGGGTTAAATTGCTGCCAGCAGTGACATTTCCTGCCCCTCAGCCAGGGGCGCAAAAAAGGAGCAAATACAAGGCAGAGCTCAGAGGGACTGAAAAAGGGTGAGAATCTACAACTGGGAAGTTCTCAAGCTTCAGAGATGTTCCCTTAGATGATTACATGGGATTAAACCTGCAGCCCAGACCAGCGTCGTGACACCTTTGAGGGCAAAGTGCCCAGCGGCTTCTTGGGTGCAGGTCAGCTACAGGTATGGGGTGGAGGTCCCTGTTGTGGAGGGAGAAGGAGGTGAAGTCAAGGACTGAGTCCCCTGGCAGTGTTGTAGGGTCAGGAGGACCCTGCTTGACCCAAAGGCTGGGAGGTGAGGTCTGGCTGGAGGCCAGCAGCGGAGGGGTGTGAAGGACGTGCCGACATCAAATCCCTGCGTTCGTGTTACCGTATCTCTGCAGGCCTGCAGCCGGGGACATGTGGATGGGATGTCGCTGCAGATGCAATGGTTGTTTTGGGGTTCGTTTACCACTTTTCCCTCTTGCCCTGGTGTCCGCTCATTTGAGGAACCACTGGGAGCTCTGGAGGTTCCTGAATCACCTCCCCGACAAGCATTTGCCTGCTGAAAGCCACACAAAGAGCGGTTGCCACCAAAGCAGCTGGGCTGCTGGAAAGGGGCTATCAGTCCAACCTTGGGAACCCTGCCTGTTCTTCCAGGAGAGGCAGCAGCTTCAGTTGTATGCAAGAAATGGTGTTGAATTTGGAAGCACAGGTATGAACCATCTGAAATACTGCACACCTTCATGTGAGGAGTACATCTGCCTTGTCTTCTGCTGTTCTCAAGAGATGTTAACATCTGAGAGGAAGCTGCTGGAGATGTTTGCAGTGAGTGGAGGGGGGTCAGCTTCCTTGGTATCTGCATTTCTTCCCTAATGAAGTGTGATGGTAGCAGCCAAGGAGGGAATCTTCTTCAAACCGCTGATGGAAGAGAATTGCAGAGGAGGCAGGCAGGTTATTATTGCCTTCCCACAGCCACTCCAGATCTGGAGTGAGAGCCCAGTGGGTTTTTAACCCATTTTGTTCCGAGCTGCCTCATCTCTAGTGAGACATCCATCAAGTACAAGGTGATGAACCTGCATAAACCAACCCACCACAGGCCTGTGGATCTCCCTTACTTCAGCTGCATGTCCTGAACCATGGCTCCTACCCTTTTCAGTGTGAATGCTGAACATGGACTAGACATCAGCTTGGGAGAAGTGACGATGAAAATAATAAAACACTGAGTAAGAATTAAGGCCTATATCATCAAAAATATTAGGGCACTGAGCTCCTGTTCCAGGAAATGTTGTGCCCCTCGTAGTTACCGTTTGAGGATCTAAAAGTCTTGTCAGAGAGCAAAGGTCCAGTCTCTCTTTGTGTGATGTTTGCCCTTGGTTTGACTTAAGGGGAACATACCCTTAATTCTTTTTCAGGAAGAAATTCAAGTTCCTATACCTGACAAAGCTGGGCACCCTTTGGGTAAGAGCAAACCCTCCCAGGGAAGTGACAGAAATGAAATGTGTTCCTTGCATCTATTGAGGGGAGAAGGGAGACAGGTGCTGCCGCTTCATGGGGAACTGAGAACCTGCCAGAAGAGCCAAGGAGCCCTTTTAATGTTGCAGAGGGGCCTCTGAAGCAGCAGTGCTGTCCAGGCAGCGAATTGCAAGCCGTGGGGGCCAGACCGAGGGGCTGCTGTGCACAAGGACGTTGCCTTCCACGTGCCAAGGGCAAACATCAATGCAGAAAACAATACCAAGCACTTCTCCACATCAAAGATGACCCTGAGAAGACCTGCCAAGAATGTGGCTGCATCTGCCTCAGCTCCAGCCATCTGAGGGTCTGCACTGGCAGAGCCTTCAAAGCACGCTGGAGCGGCAATCATCGCGGATTTAACGGGCTGCGAAGTGCGCGTGGATGTGGCTGTGGGCTTGGAGCTGATGGCATCATGCAGGAGTGCTTCAGTCGCTGGGTGGTTTTTGGTGTGTGTTTTTGTTTGGCGGTGTTTTTTTCTTTGCCTCCCCCCGCACTGTGGTTCTGCTGCTAATTTTGAAAACAATGTGAGGGATAACTAAGGAAGTTTTTGAGTGTAGCTGCCAAGATAAATGTTCTGGCTGTTTTGCTCCTTGAAGCAAACAGAATGCTCCTAATTATTTGCTGTGTCTCTGGGTCGGGGAGAGGCAGGTGCATTGGAGAACGAGCTTTGTTTGAAAGGTGTGTTGGTCTTGAGGACGCCGAGAGCAGGAGATGCTGACCCTGGCATCTCCATAAGCGTTTGGTAAAAGAGGCGTCTGCTTGGCACTGAGGTCCCCTCTGCCTGGCACGGACTGGGGGTGCCCCTGGGGGAGATAAGAACATGGTTCTCCTCTTTCGACATGTTAATACTAAGGCTGAGCAGGTTGAGTGATGGGTGGTGTGATTCTCAGGAGCTCTACTGTTCATCTCTAGCCGTGTCACATATGGGGAGGGAGCTGTAAGTAGGAAATTGAGCATAAATACACTCTTGAACATTTCCTTACACGGAGGTGACTGTCACCAGCAGGATAAAGCTGCAGCACACATCACCATGGGTAGCAAATGTCTCTGAGGCACAGAGCCATGCGGGTCCCGAGTATCGATCCTAAATGTGCTCCCTCGTGCAAGACCTCAGAGGCTGAAGTCTGCGGTCAAACCAGATGCTTGGTAAATTATGCATGTGCTAGCATTGGGCCAGCAAAGTTGGTTAAATACGTAGTTAATTCCAAGACACTTTTGTTGGAATATTTGGGGTGGGGAAGCAAACCAAGAGCCGCCCGAGTGATCTGCTTCACAGTGAGGGAACAGCTGGACCGGAATGTGTCAAGATAATGCTCTTGCACAACACTGAGTGAAGGAAAAAATGATGCAAGTAAGGTTGTGTTAGTCCCAAAAATCAATTATACTTCACTTGTCTAAATTGTCTGCTTACCTGGAATATCCCACAGTCCTTCAGTCAGCTTTGAAGTTAGATTTTGAAGTCATGGAATCACCTTTCCATGTCACTGAGAAGTTACTCCTTTGGTCTTCTTTATGCCCTAATTCAGTTTTTTTTCTTTAAAAACACAAACAAACAAACAAAAGAACCCACCAAAACCAAACAAACCAACTCCACAAGAACACCGTATAAATCAAAAGTAATTTCACTGCATTTATTTTCAAATTACTGGATTTTTCTTTTTTTTTTTATTTTTTTTATTTTTTGGCGGCTGTGCTGCTGGCATGGCAACACTGTTGTTGCGCAAGCTTAGAAAATAAAAAAGCCTGAGTTATCAGTGTTATTATAAATAGTTATTAAAGGTGACAGGATTGTAAATGTTATTAACGTTCTTAGTGTAAACTTGAGGGGAGAGTGAGAGAATAAAATGTGGCTGTGGCTGTTTGGCAGCTGGTGGGAGCTCCCCACAGGCCTGCCCGCGGTTGGAGCTCTCTCATCCTTCCTCAGATATTCCTTGCCTTGGGAAAGAGGGGAGAAAGAAACCGGTTGCTTCTCTGGACTTTATCTGCTTGCACAGATCAGCTTTTCTTGAGTTTTGGTGGCTTCATGGTAGGCTGTTGACATTTTACTTGGTAGCTGTGTGCTTTAACGGTGAAGTTTCTACCAGACGTGTGCATCCAGATGCAATTGCCAACGAGTTGGAAAAGTCTAAGGACACAGGGCAAACAGTTTCCTTTATGCAAGATTCCGAAATGGGATGGATATAACGAGGTACCAACAACAAAAAAAAAGAGTTTATTTTATGGACAGCATGTCATTTTTACAAAAGCGTGATTGTACCTTCACCAATTAATCTAAGGTGGGGGGTATCTTAACAAATTTGGTATGAAACATTTGGGTTAAGCCCAGAATTGTTTGCTTTTCACTTAATTTTTGTGGGTTGTGTGCGAATCTGTATTTGTAAAGAGCAAGTTTGATACGAACGTGAAGATTGGTGCCAAAACACATCTGTTAGCTGCTTTTAATCTTCACGTTTGACAAAGCATATAGACATGGACAAATTGTAATTTACATGATGAAACCGCAGGGTGATGGATTGCTGCAGCGGTGTGGAACGCCACGGAAAGGAAATAAATTTCGTAAGATAAAAGGAAGGGGTTGGAGTGCATTTACTTCTATTATAAGCTTTTACAGGGTTTGTGCACTACATTGTTACTACTACCTGGGCTCAGATCTACTAGAGTAAATCCTCTTCAGCAAATAAAGTTTTCTTTGCGACTCTTCTTTATTAGAGAGGAGATTATTTGGTTTTGAGGGTCATTCTAGAGTAGGGTTTGAATGAACTTGAGTTGCTTTCCAAGATAAACACAACCCCAGAACAAAGCATATCTGGGTTTACTGTTACATACAATGGTGTTTTAAGAGCTTGCACCTGGTGTAGCAGAGCGAACATGAAAAGCTTGTGAAGAATTGCCAGTGCAACATATGGCACAGCCCACTGACAGGTCCAGAATTGGTCTGGACTGGGTACAGACCCCTTGCCAAGGGTTAAGGTTCTTGTTGCAGCGATACGCAGCAGTTGAGCATTTATCCCTGCTGTAACGAGGTGTAATTGCTCGTAATCTACCTCGAATCTCTCTCGTAGAGCTGATCTCTGCTTGTGCTTTCCTGTTGCTTTCTGACACCGTCAAATGCCAGATCTGGACTGATAATTTCCCCTTCGTTGTCTTCTTCACCTGCACTGCAAACCAGCAGCTTCCCCGTGGGTTAAGTCCATCACTAGTCAGGGCTCAATTTGGCTGTCATTGCAGGCTGGGTTTGTCTTTTCATCACCCCATTTGCTCAGCTCTGCGTGGAGCTTAGAGCTGTAAACCTACGTAAGGAAGGAAGCAAAACTCCATTTGCTTTTAAAATCATCCTGGGTCTCTGTTCGAAGGACCTAACCTGAGTGACGGTCCCTTGTCATCCGCTGTGTAGTGCGGGAAAGTGGCTTAGGTTTCCCCTGCATCTGCTGGGATTCATGAAGTTCAACCCCTATGAAATATCAAAGCGGGGTGGATGCTGCAGGATTGCAGGCGCTGGTGGGGTGAACCAGGAGCCAAAGATGGGAAGGTGCCTCCTGGGTCACTGCCACGCGGGTGATTTTTGCAACACGCTGCCATGCAGTCCCTTCCATAAAGCTGCAGCTTTCCACAATAGGGTTGGAGAAGTCTCCTGCTCCTCATCTTCCTTCAAACTGCTCTAGCACTTCGCTGGTGCTGTCAACTTTTTCCTAATTTTCTTCCCAAGGAGAATGCAGGGCAATTCTTTGAGGACCAATAGCGGCAGAACAGCCAGGATCTGTTGATAAGCTTTAGAACTAAGTATGGAGGTCCTGACACCTACTACCAAGTGACACAGGAGGAGTTTTTTATCAGAGAAGTTACTAAACTGGGGCATCCTTCAGAGCTCTGTCTCTGGGTGTGAGATGTTGTTTAGTTCCCTCTTCCCCCCCACTGCAACTTTTTGTTATGCAAGGACTGCACCATCTGGATGGCAGATGATACCTTTACATTTGTCTGTTTTCAGTTTTCCTACTAGAAATCATGTGATTTAGCTCGTTTCTGTTGCTTGAGCTGTTCCCAGTGTTTGAACTAGCTCTTCTTTAAAGCTACGATTGCCCAATAGGGAGTTTTCTGCTGGTGCTCCTGCTACGTCTTCCAAATACATACATATATATACATATATATATACACACACACATGTATGTGTGCTCTGAAGCATCTGAATCTTATTCCCCCACCACTGCAAACAGCTTTCTGCATTGAGGCTCCTTTTGCTCAGCCAAACAGTCTCCTCACGATAAAAAAGAGATGTAAGGTTGACGGAAGAGGTAGGTTTTTTGTTTTCTGGTTTGTTTTTGTTAAAATCTGTTATCTTGCAGTTTCATGTGCTGCCACCTGTTTTTTGCACAAGAAGATCATGTTTGGTCTCTCTCTCCGTAGCCCTCATGCTGAGATGGGCTTTGCAATAGTTAGGTCCTCGGTTCATGTGTGGCACCAGGTCTTCTTTGCATACGTTCATCTCCATCCAGTCCTGTCACCCTCTGCCATGAAGCTGGTTTCCAGACCTCCAGCCGATGAGTTGTGGAGGCCATCCCCATCTCCAGCCATTTGCACTGAATGACTTCTCTCTTCCTCGAGGCTGCGTGTCTATCTCCTTCTTGAGCGCAGTCTTGGATTATACCCTATTTAGAGCACTCTCCATAAACGCTTTACAAAAAGTCTCTAGCGCGTTGCTTAAAACTCCAGAGACAGCTTCTATTTTGTCAGTGTGTCTCTGATTGTATCTTAATTTACTGTTTTCATGTGTGGCCAATTAACACTTAAACTTGCTCTTGAGGGAGTTTCTCTGTTCAGTGCTCTAGACGGACCCTCCACGTGGTCGGCTCTAGTACGTGGTGCTGGAGCTAATGCTCCTCAGACCGGCTGGGTGGAAATGGTTTCAATGAATGTTTTGAAGCTGGGCCAGAGAGTGAATCAAACATGAATGACCATGAGTCACTTTGGAAAACAGCCCTGTGGAGAGCTCAGGGGGTGGCGTGCCTGCTGCAGACAGCTCCGCTTGCACGCCCACCCAGCTTCAAGGGTCCTCCCGGCTTGTCCTGGCTGCGGGGCTGTAGCTGTCACCTCCTTGGGTTGTGGGGGACGGCGTTATTTAGCGTGATGGGTGTTGAGTGTAAATGAACCTGGGTGTCTGTAAATATAATGTAAATGCTGTGATGCAGGAGTTGTAAGATAAAGGAGTCGCTCTCTGCTGGAGAGCCCTGCTGGGCGATTGTCCGGGGGGAGCCGAGGAAGAGGAGGCGGGCACGCTCCTGGCGGGTTCGGTGTGGGGATAGCAACGGGCGTCCCGTCTCAGCCGCTTTTCCCTGAGAAATCCCAGCGTCGTCTTCTTCAACGTGTTTGCAGTGGAGCTTGGAAAATGGAGCTTTGCATTAGGTGTTTCGGCTTGGTGGCCTTGTAGTGCCTTCCATAATCCCAAATGCTTCGTGTCCCCATGGGGCGCTTGTCCTTGCAGCCCAAGGAGCGGTCCCACGATACCAGGCAGCTTTCTGTGGGTATATCGCGGTGCATGTCATGTTTTGCAGAGGAGGGGACTGGCTGTCACCCCTGGAGTGACAGGTACACCCAGGGAGGTGAGCGGAACCCCTTCATCTGCTGCCCAGATACCAGGAAGCTCTGACCGGGCAGCGGTGGCCGACCCCCCTGCATCTCCTCTGCACAGCTCTGTTCCCACCCGCTCCGGGGTAATTGCATGGGTTTTTGGGTTTAGTGGCCAAGGGCTAATTTTCTTCTCCTTTCCACCTTTTCTTCTTTTAAAGGTGAACCCCACGCCGCAGGGTACGCGAGCGCTGCTGAAAATGATGTACTGCCCGCACTGCCGAGGTCTGGTGTCGGTGAAGCCCTGTTACAACTACTGCTTTAATGTCATGAGAGGCTGCTTGGCCAATCAAGGGGACTTGGACACCGAGTGGAATATCTTTATGGGTAAGGCAATATGGGTTAAAACTGCACGTGAGTATGTATTGGTACCGTGTCACTCACCTGAATGGTTCTTGTGTGAGTGGCTTTGCTGAGCCATAGCAGGTTTTTTAGGTGCTTCTGAACGGGTATCTTTTACTTCCATATCTCTGTACACAGCACACCTTTTGCAGTTCGCGTTAATTTCTAAATAAATAAGATTTCTGTTGTGCCAGTGGCCTCTGTTGCAGCAAGCTTTAGGAAGCTGGAGCTGCCATGTGCCTGTAGGTTTGGAGTGTCTCTGCTTGCTGGAGCAAGTGTGTTTGCAAGCTGGTTTTTTCCTTAAAACTCCTTATATGCTATCACCATCCAGCTGTCCGTCCCAAAGCCAGTTTTCTTGCTCAGCAGTCTGGGAGTCTCCCTGCCAGCTGTAGTGAGCTTTAGGAAAAGCTGTAGGCCTGTATTTTACATTTAAAAAAAAAAATGAATGGGACATGTGCCCGAATCTGTTTTTAAACAGCTCATTTGGCGCCCAGCCACCATCCTTTTGAAATGTCGATAGGCCTTACGTGATGCCATGCGAGTGCTTTTGCCATCCTCTTCCTCCTGTTTGTTACCTCTCTTCCGTGCTTATAAACAGCATTACTTGATATGTAAAATTTAGACTGAAATGTTAAATTCTATCTTGGGTTATGGCTCGGCAGAATTGGCGGTGCATCCTGTTTGGGGAGCGCAGGCAGTAGATAATGTTAAATGTTTTCATTTGTGCTCCTTTTACAGGAGGCTTGATTTATCTGTGGGCGAGTATCCTTTGGGAGCAGTCGCTTCGCTCCAGTTAATGTGTGATGAAGTGCACACATAAAGTATCTGCTACTATTGACAAGGCTGTGGTGCTTTTCCGATCCCACTTGTGGAAGAAAAAAAAGACAAAGAAAAAAAAAAAGAGAAAAAGTTGTAAGAAAGAAAATATTTCCTTTTCATTAAACTGTGAGATTAAAAAAGGGAAATTGCTGATAATTGGCATTTCAGGCTGGATTTAAATCTTTGAATTTGTTTTCCCATGTTTTGTGCACTGGCTTTTCACTTGGCTGCCCGTGCCAACTGGATGTGTGCAGGGTATTATTTTCAGAAGGCTTTTTTTTGCCTGCGTATTCCATATAGGGAGTTAAATGTGACACTAAATTGGGTTTCCAAGTCATTCTCTGGGAGGCTGACACTCCCCCTCCCCATTCCTCCCAGCCGTCTTTCTCATGAGAATATTAAGTATTTCAGCTACAATTGTTGCTGAAATAGCTCAAAGCCAGGAGACTTGCAAACATCTAGTCCAAGTAGAAAAGAGGAATCCCATGAAAGGGAAGGGCATAATGCCAGAAAACAGACAAAAGCACAAGCAGCTAATTGCTGTAGGTGGTATGCGGCAAAAAACGAACCTCGGGGGAAGCCAGCAAGCCCTGTCACACAAGACTGATCAGGGACTGCATACAATAATTAAGATTATTAAAGAGGACAAAATAAATAAATGCGATTCCAGGTTGGAAGCAAAGCTTTCTTCTTGCACTGCTTCCTCCCCAAGGGACTCTTTGCCCACTCATTACTTAAGTATGGTATTAAGCTTCGTTACATTTATTGGCAGTATTTGCTTAGTTCTTGCGCTCTGGGTTGATTCGTGCAGTGGAGTATGGATACTGAAAACTTAAGCTATGCTTTCTTTAGGCAGTTTAATAACTGAACAGGTGCTGGTTATTTTCCAGATTTTGGGTTCTATCCCAATTTGCCAGTTGAGACAAATTAAATTAAAAAGATCTGGTGCTTGGGAAAAAGCATATGTCACAAATATCTTCTCTGTATGTGTGTTTAAAGGTTTAAATACATAATAATTAAAAATCCCACAACAACAAAAAAACCACCTGGATGGGCTCAATGCTATTTTGCATTGTAGGTTTAAATACTAAGTTATGGCAATGATTTATTATGTGTCAAAACCAGGTTCTTAACCTAAGGAAATAATTTAAAGATAGTTAAATGGGACAACTTGCAACAAATGCTGTGAGTATATCTGAATTTGAGTGCATGTGCATATAAAATCTGCATGTGCATGTGTTCGTGGGTCTATATGTAAGTCACTTATGTAAAACTTTTCCAAACTGGGATGTAAAGTTTGTAGCTGACAAAAGAAGACTTTATACTTCCTTGCTTATGAAAAGTACTGTTTAAAGTTGTGGCATATGAAACAATGAGTGAATTGTACTCTTTTTTTCGCATTTAACAATCTTTAAATTATTTGGCCCTCTATTCCTGACACAATTGTATACCAATTAGACAGGGATATACTTTGTTTCAAGTGAGTTATTGGGAGGAATGGAGCTTTCCTGAATGATCAGTGTTCATTTCCATGATTTTTTTTTTCCCCCAAATGTTTGCTCAGAAATATAGAATTCAGGCTCCATATGCGTATCTGGAGTACTACTTTGTGTGCAAAGAATGTTTTTTTTCTCCTTAAAAAAAATTTAAAAGGTTGTTGTTAATGAATGGTCAAGGTTTTTCCCCCTGCTCCCCTCCCCTTTTAAATCAGATCTTGGGGTTAAGACTGAAAACTGCCTTTTGTTCTTCAAGTCAGACAGTGAGGCTGAAGATGTGGGTTTCTGATTATTGGTGGCACAATGCGAAAGAATTGCCTTCCTTCATGAGAGCGAGGTGCTTTGTCGCCAAGGATTGTCTCAATGCCAGTAGCAAGGACAAATGTATGCAGGAGGAAAAGGGTCTTTAAGGGATGGCGCTATATGGTGTGGGTTGGTTTTCCCCCCCCAAATCCACTTCTATCTCCCCATCACAGGGAGGAGAGACAGTCTTTGTCGTGCTGTGTGTTTGTAATAAATGGTCGGGGTACATTTTTCACTCTGCCAAACTTTGTTTTCTGAAGCACGTCTGAACCACCTCGCTGTGGCTTATAAATATCAATTATCTTGTACCAGCGCTGGGGCAAAATAATTGATATTTATAGTCAACTCCTCTCCCCCAGTAATGGAAAATCTTTCTGGGAGATGAGTTGCCCCAAGCTTCATTTCAGGTGTGGGTGCGTTGTGCCTCCCCTCTGCAGGTAGCGATATCCTCAGCCCAGCCATCCTGGTAGTGTCCAGTGAGGCTGCTGGGGGAATCGCTGGTGGGGACATCAACCAGCTCCTGGTGGGAGGTAAAAGTGTGCAGGATGCCCCCAAAATCAGAGCTATGAGTGAGGTAGAGCCCCTCACCACTGCCTTTTTTTTTTTTTCTCTTTTTTGCCTTTTTAGTGAAAACTTATTTCATTTAGTGCTCCTTGCCAGGATCTATCCATAGCTCCAGAAGAACTCCAGTTGAGTATATTCTCCAAGGGCAATTATTACTTTCCTTATCTTTTCTCGCCAGCTTTAGCAGCTCTGCTGGAGGCCGAATGCATTTTCTCTATGGGCAGTCAAAGCGGAGGCTGCATTCCTGGGCTGTGATACATGGAACGCCATGGCACCCCCGCTAACAAAGGGCCCAATTCGCTCTACATTCCCATGGTCTTGTGGATGGCCTGCCCGGCTCAAAGTTTACAAAGACGCCAAACAGCCAGAAGAATTGGGGTTTATGTTTCCTTTCAGTCTTTCACAAACACTTTATTGATCTGCGGCCTTTCCTGGCCACTCCGGAGAATTAAGTAGTTACGAAATGGAATGATTTTTCTTTTTTCTTTTGAAGAAAATAATTTAAAAATGCATTTTGTTTTATTATCTGTCTATTAGTAATATTTTTATTTGAAATGAGCAGCTTCCTGCAAACTGCGGCGGGATGTTCTTTATGCGCGTGTAAAACCCCAAAAGCTTTGACAATGATGAACACATTTAAGTTGTGCTCCACTTGTTTACAAAAGTCTCCATTTGGTAGCACATCAAAAGCATTTTTCTCCCCTCCGGCACAATGGTATATTCATGCTAGCAGTCATTACTCAGAGATTTGAAGCATCACTTTATTGGAGCCCACCACAATACAGTCTAAGACTCTTTGTTTCATTTGTTATTACTTTTTTTTTTTTTTAATGCTTTTGGTTCAGACCTGTTTGTAATCCCTGACAGTTAAATTCCAGCCATGCCCTGCAACAGCTCGTGCCTATGGGGCGAGGGGCTTTCCTGGGGGCTCCAAATCCTCCATGGGTTCACCCCTCAAACACCAGCACCTTGGCGGAGCTGCCCGAGTCCTGGCTGACGTAGATCATTGGAATATTGAATTGTCTTTAAAAAGTGGATTTACAGGTTAGGAAGGCATCTGAAGTTCATGTCGGGGGTTTGGATATTATTAGTAGTCATAGTAGTAGTTGTTGTCATTATTATTGTTATTTATTAATACACAAGTAGCTTAATTGTATATTTGTCATCAGTTTGTGGTTTTTTTAGTGTAGTTTGACTTGGGCACTAAGGCAGCGCTATCACTAAATTATTCAGTATGTGGAATATCTTTGTAGGGCATTCACAGGTAGCTGGAGCCCACAAAAGTTTTCTGCTTGTTGAAAGTACTGTCTGTGCTTAGGAGGGGGATGAATGTCGTGAGGAACACTTTTCAAGATAAATTAATAGACTGACTGTGAAACGCCCGTTTCTGTTTAATGGGAGGGAACAGGTGTATCCTGGGGAGCTGGAGCAGCTCCTCGGGATGAGGCTTTCCTCGTCTGTCATGCCTCCCACATCATGCAGATTAGGAAAAACTGAAGAATTAAATGCAACAGGAAAGTTATGAGTTTGTGGCAGAGCATCATTAAGTGATGCAGGAGAGGAAACCAGCAAGCAGGGTGCTTTGGGATTGAGGAACCACAGTGAAAACAAATGTTAAATAAAGGTTGCGATGGGCCAGAAGAGACAAGTGCTTAGCACCAGGTGTGAACCTGGAGGCACCTTCCAGGGGAGGACCAGAGAGGGGCCTTAAATGCAAGGCAGATGAAAGCCCTAATGCCAGTAATAACTTCCCAGAGGAAGCAGTGGATGTTCAATAGCTGCTGAGTTTGATGATGTATTTGATGAGGACGTGCGTGTCGGCACAGGAGGAATGACCTGGTGTTGGCTGAGGGACGTTTCCATCTCCCCTTGCCTAGAGATGTGCCAAATCTGTCATTAGTGCAGAGCGTTTGCCCTTGTCTTATGTTGTCCTTGTGCAGGTTGTCCCTGTGATGCCATCTCTGGGCTTCCCCAGGCACAGCAAAGCCTGTAGCTTTCCAAAGTAAGGGAGAGATGGTACCAGTTATCATCTCGGGCCCTTTTGTGTTGGTGTCTTATATTCAGGACCAGCATGAGGGAGCCAGTGGCTTTGAAAGCAGTCTTGAAAAACAAATGACACACAGCAACCTTTAATAAACCAGCATGGAGAAGGAGGGTGTTAGTAATGCTGGTTCTAGTGGGAGGAACTGATTACAGGCTGCCTGTTGACAGGCTGCGGTGGCTCTCCCTTCTTTAATGAGGCTTTTGATGTATATGAGCCTGTGGCTTGGTGCCTGATGAGGTTGTTGTAGGCTCTGAGAACGGAGCAAAATATTTCCCGGAGATGTGCACTGGTCAGAAGTGACGTTGCCATAGTTAATATCTGTATGCTCTATCTGTTATTCTTGAAGCTCCTCCATTCAACGCCTTCGTTTCCCTCTTTGTGTTAGATTCGATGCTGCTGGTAGCAGAGAGGCTGGAGGGTCCCTTCAACATCGAGTCAGTCATGGACCCCATTGATGTGAAAATTTCAGATGCGATCATGAACATGCAGGAGAACAGCGTGCAGGTGTCTCAGAAGGTAAATGGGCCAAGAGGACATGTGGGCTTTATTTATCCAATATGTTTTATTTCCTTATTCTCGTCAATATGTTTTTTCTTTAATGCCCTCTCAAGTATACATAAAGCTGATGTGTTATTTTGGGCGGGGGTTGGAGGCTGCAGAAGGGAGGCTCTTGTGACCTCCTATTTCATAAAACCCTTTCCCTTCTCTCCTGTAGGTTTTCCAGGGATGTGGCCAGCCAAAAACACTTGCCCAGGGCCGGACTGCTCGTTCTGTCTCCGAAAGCGGTTTCACCGCTCGTTTCAGACCCTACAACCCGGAGGAGCGGCCGACAACAGCCGCCGGCACGAGCTTGGACCGACTGGTGAGTGCCGGTGCTGCGGTGCTGTGCAGGTGCTGTGCACCCATGTACCGCAGCATATCGTTTTTCTGTTTGTAATTTATAGGGTTTCTTATTATTCCTTGGCTGTCTTAAACTCTCCGAGGGGTGTGATCTGCTCATGGCTCTAGACGTGAATTACCTCAACGCTTCTATGTCAGAAAAGTGCCCGTTTAAGAGGCTTGGCTTATGAGTAATATGGGATTGAGGAGCGCTGTTTAATTTTGTATTAAAAAAGTAAATCAACCATCAAAACACGTAGCCTGAAGATCTGGCCTGTCCACGTCTGTTGTGATAAAAAATGCCTTTCCAGCTTCACTTCTAATGAGCATTTGGTATTCTGGATTATGTTCTATGTTTCTTTTTTTCTTTTATTTAATAGGTTACTGATGTGAAAGAGAAGCTGAAGCAAGCCAAAAAATTTTGGTCATCTCTCCCTGGCAACATTTGCAATGATGAAAAGATGTCTGTAGGCACCGTCAACGAGAACGAGTGCTGGAACGGGAGTGCCAAGAGCAGGTTTGGCAATGCTGCCGCCCCCGCTTAAGCCTCTCCCTCTCACCCCAGCCTTTCCTGGTGTGCTGGCCCCTCTCCCCAAACCCTCTTCTCCTCCAGGAGTGACCCCGAGACAGCATGCTGCCATTACCCCTATTTTTTTTGAGGTGGGAGAGCTTAAACACGAAGCTAAAGACTTGTCCAATCTCTGTGTGGTGGTTTGTTTTAAAGGAGAGAACTGAGTCTTTAAATCCAGACAACAGCGTCTCTCCTTGGACCTCAACTTCTTACTGGTTGCTTATGGGATTGGGGAGGTGACTAAATCCTGTATCACAGCCACAGAGCAGGGGTGCTCGTGTTGTCTGACAGCACAGTTGCCCCAGTGCCCCGAGTTGGTGTTTCTTGTTGGGCAAGGGCAAAGGAGATGGGGCTGGTGACAGGTCCACTTCTCTGCTGTGGAGGTCAGTGGTATGAGGGGAGCAGTGGTTTTCATGAACGCTTTCTATGGAAAAATAGTTACAAAACTTTTTGTTGTTGTTTTTTTGGGTTTTTTTGTTTGGTTGTTTTGTTTTTTTTAAGGAAGAAGTTGCCAGCACATGAATAAGCCAAAGGTTTTCTGTCATATGGTTTATGTAACTGCTTAACTTTTTTTTTTTGGAAATAGAAGTGGGGTTTTTTCTGTTTACTTACTGAGGAAATAAGCAAAATCCAAGATGTTCCATTAAAAAAAAAAAAAAAGTCATCCAGGGTTTTCCAGCAGTTTTTTCCAAGCAATAACAGTTTTTACCCTTGATATTTTCGAGACACAGGACTGAGCCATACTGCAGAAATTTTGCAGTATGTGTGCCCAAAACTGCCTCTCTCAGCCAGGGTGACGGTTTGGGTCTCTGCAATAAGAAATGGCTGTGCCCTCCCAAGGTGGTGTTTATCAGCAGCTTGTAAAGAGATTTTCATGGCAGATTTCTCCTGTGTGTGAGGTCCAGTGCCAGTAAGGAGGGGAGATGGAGATTTAGCAGCGCTGGGCAAGGAGACAGGGGGAGGCTGGACCTTGCTTACTGCATCCTCTGTGGGTTGTGCAAGATGTTTTGCTTTGCTGTTACAGTTTTCTCTGTGGCTCAATGAAGCTACTGGTTCAGTAGTTTTCCAGACTTCAGTCTCTCTCTGATATCTTTGCAACATATAGTATTGAACATAAGCAAACAACAATAATAGTAATAATAATAATAATAAGCCTTCCCAAATATAGGACAGGGTTTGAGCATGCCCTTCAGACGTACACTTTTATCCCACTCTCTGGTCTCCAAAATCAGTGGATTTCTCTTTTGTGATACTGATGTTGGCATCATAACTAAGAAAAGTAATGTTTTCTTCTGTCAAACAGTGATTTTTCTTGCAAGTCAAGTAATTAGATAGGGGAAAAAGTGTCCTGTCTCTACTCTGTAAGATGATACTCCAAATACCTGTTTCAGGAGACTTATCCTGTTGGGTTTTGTTGCTCAGTCTCTTAAACCATGAGCCTGTCCTTGTGTTCAGATGTGCAGCCATGCAGACCTGAGCACGCACACCTTCTCAGGCTGAGCAGCTTGGCTGTTCTCCGCTTCGATGCGTGAGGTTACATTATCTTCAACATCACAGATGTTTCTTCTGCTGGGGTTATTAGGGAAATTGCATCTCATGGCTGCATGGTGAGAAGTACACATTTAATACCCTAGCTTGATGGTTAAGGTACATTATGCAAAGCCAGAATGACACTCTTGTCTCCAACAGTTACCATATGTTTCTGTGGGACAACTATGGCCCCAAAGGTTGTCTTCCCAGAAGTGTCATTTAACTGGGCATCAGGGCATCTCAGCAGCTTGTTTTACTCTGTTGCCTTCAGTGAGCTGATTTATGCTGTTGTAAGCCATTATTACTGAAAAAACAAGGTCTTCCTTGTCTTTTCAAATTGGGGGGAAAATTGTCTTTCCCCTGCCTTTATGGCACAGAGTATATGAAAACAGTGTTTAACGTCACATGTTGCCCAGGTTGCAGGGTGGGGAGGTGGGGTAAAAAGATGGGGAAGGGGTCTGTGAGGGTTCCCACGTGGGAAGATCGCATGGGGCTCAGGATATCACCCAGGCTGGAAACAGGGGTTACATCGGCATGGGACTCCACCGAGCTGCAACTCCGGTACCAACAGGAATGGTTTCTTTTCAGGTATGACTTTGCAGTGACTGGCAACGGCTTGGCAAGTCAGGTGAATAATCCAGAGGTAGAAGTTGACATTACGAAGCCAGACATGGTGATTCGCCGGCAAATCATGGCTCTGCGGGTGATGACCAACAAGCTGAAGAATGCATACAGTGGGAATGATGTCGACTTCATTGACATAAGTATGTTTGCTGTTGTTTGCCTTTTTCTTTTTCCCTTTTTAATTGAATTTTATGCTAACATGGGGTACCTGGTTAAGCTTCAGCTGTGGGTGCATGTGTTAGCAAAGAGGGTGGGAACTGGCATCTCTGACAGGCTGTGCGAGGAGGGTCATTCCCATAGAATCATGGAATAGTTTGGGTTGGAAGGGACCTTCAAAGCTCGTTTAGTCCGACTCCTGCCATGAGCAGGGACATCTTCACCAGCTCAGGTTGCTCAGAGCCCTGTCCAGCCTGGCCTTAAGTGTCTGTAGGGATGGGGCATCCACCACCTCTCTGGACAACCTGGGCCAGGCTCTCACCACCCTCATTGTAAAAAATTCCTTCGTTTATCTAGTCTGAGTCTCCTCTCTTTTAAGTTAAAACTATTACTCCTTGTCCTACTGCAACAGACTCTACTAAAAAGTCTGTCCCCATCTTTTTTTATATATATTTAAGTATTTTAAGCACTGAAAGGCCTCAATAAGGTCTCCCCGGAGCCTTCTCTTCTCCAGCTGAACACCCCAGCTCTCTCAGCCCGTCCTCCCAGCAGAGCTGTTCCAGCCTCAGATCATTCCTGTGGCTCCTCTGGCCCTCTCCAACAGGTCCATGTGTGTCCTGTGCTGAGGACCAGAGCTGGACACAGGACTCCAGGTGGGGTCCCACTGGAGCGGAGCAGAGGGGCAGAATCACCTCCCTCCACGTGCTGCCCGCACTGCTCTTGCTGCAGCCCAGGATATGTTTGCTTTCCTGGGCTGTGGGCGCACATTGCTGGCTCCTGTCCAGCTTTTCACCCACCGGTACAGATGGATGTGGCAAACGGCACACCAAAGTCTCCTTTAACCAGAGAACCTGCGCTTTGCATCTCATAGACATCGAAACATCCATGTGCTTGCTTTTTTCCCCCGCTGCCTTCTGCAAGCGCAGCCGGGCGCTGCAGCCGGCAGAGGCCAAGGTGTGTTTGTCTCCCGCAGGTGAGGAGAGCAGCGGGGAGGAGAGCGGCAGCGGCTGCGAGCTCCAGCAGTGCTCCCCGGAGTTCGAGTTCAACGCCACCGAAGTCACCGGGAACTCCAACAAGAGCGATAAGAACGTGAACACTTCTGCCGCTACCAGGAGCGGTTTATCACAAGCAGCCTTGCTCCTTAGCGTTTTGTTCTTGGCCGTGCAAAGACAATGGAGATAATTGTGCAGCATGGGGGGTGGGGGGAGGGAAAAGACTTTTATTATCGAAGTTAGAAGGCACCTGCTTTCACTTTTATACCATCTAGGGACTTTGCTTTTTAAGTTAATGGACAACAGTGTACAGTTTTTACTATGTTGCCGCTGGTTTTAAGATACTGAATTTTCTTTTTTCCCTTGCTATTCTGGGAATAACAGGAATGGGGACTACCAATCTGTCCCATTCACCAAGAGTCCGTGTGAGGGGTGGATAACAAAAATGTATATACAAGCCTGTAGTTAGCTCTGCATTTGTGTCTTTATCACTTTTTTTTTTAATTTTATTTTACCATGTTTCTTATGAAAACAAAAAAACAACCCCAGGGTCCTCTCTTGGCCTGTAACAAGTATGTGTTTCTGAAATGAGAAATATCTGTACAGAAGCAGGTTTTATTTATCACGTTATCTTACGGGAAGAAAAAAATAATTGCCCACCAAGCAGAAAACATGTTTCATGCAGTTAACTTCCCATTTATCTATGTTATGTTAGTTGCCTTATCTGGAAAGAAGTGGAAGCAATTTGTCTTTATTATGCGGTAAAACAGAAGGGGAAGGCAGAGCCGGTCAGTGTGCCAAGTGCCCCGTTTGCCTAGGGCGCTAATGCCAGGAGCAGGTTGTACTTTCTTGACTGGAGGTTTGGTTAAATTGGAAGAGAATACAGAGAACTGATGCTGAGAAGAGTTGTCGTTTGTTCCCTGGGATCCTTGCGATTAGCTGTAAATCCTGTTTGGTTGGAAGCAACTTGTCGTCTCACAGATCCAAATGCCAACGTGTGTCTTGTTTGCAAATTTTCAATAAGAATGCTGGATTTTTTTGGTTTTTTTTTTCTTTTTTTTAAAGGAATACTTTGTGGGAAGGGAGGCGGGGGGGGTATTTGGTTTGTTTTTGCAAGAGTTTTGTTTCCTCTCCCATCAGGCAAAAGGGAAGGAGTTGCAGGCAGATTGGGGTAGGTGCAGGCAGGAGCTGGCAACTCGTTAATAAAAGAAATTTATATTTTTAAGAAAAGAGATGAAATAATTTTTAAAAGCAAATAGGGAAAACAAAGTCTTCTGAAAGACTCAAAATTATTCTGCATGTCTCCTCCTGCTTTAGGTAGTTTTTAGGTCTGGCTGGATGCCGGGATCTGGCCAGGAGAGCAATCCAGAGAGAGAGGGTTTGCTCTATTCTGCCCTTGTGTTGTAAGGATAATTTTCTATTTTTATATTGAAGCATTAATTACTTGTTAGCTCAGGGTCAGCGTTATATTCAACTTTATTTTCACACCAAATTTCTGCAAAGCTATAAAGACGGGGTATTCTTGGTTAGTATAAACAATCCTGAAGGCTTAATTTTACTAGAAGTAGCCAGTTATTTATTAAAACATGTTGTTAGTAGAATAGGGATATTCTGGCTAGATTCTTTTTCTTTAGAAAATAAATCATGGAAGCATAAAATTGAAAAAGTTATAAATTTATGTGTGGGAAAAAATGGATTGTAAATAGCTAAGTTGCCTTGCAAGGAATTGGAAAATGTGCTGATACTTAGAAACTACCTCAGTTCTGAGGAATTTCCTTTCTAGCTTTGAGTGCTATTACATTTACTTGGTAGAAGTGAATCTGGTCTCCAATATGTAGCTGAAAGAGTTATCCCTATAGACCTTGTTAGATTGTTTTTAATTTAGAAGGTTGAACTACATCCAGCTGTTTTCTTTCAGCTAAGTTCCCTAACAAAACGAATTTCTGAATTAAATATTGCTGATGGTTTCCATGACTTTTCCTGATTTGTTTGGTTTCATGGCGTTTTCTGATTGCCCTTTAATTATTTAAATGGTCCTAGCCATTTGAATTTTAATCCTGAAATAAACAAACCTTAGATGCACTATCACTGGAAATATATCGCAGTGAGGTCTGACTGGGTAACCCTTCTGGCTTATACCCAGCTGGCAGGCTGGCAAAGTTAAATGAAGAAAAAAAGAAAATGAACTTCTTCAGAACTCAGAGAACGGTAGAACAAAAGCCCTTGTGTTCAGAGGGGCTGACTTCTCCAACATCTCCCTTCTTGGCGTAAGTGTTCATATGTAAGAAAGGTGCTTGTAAATTCTCTTGCTTTCAAGTGTTTCTGCTTAGAATATTTATCGTTTCACGTTTGATTGCTTACTAATTATTATTTCTTAGTTTGGTGCAAGCCAACAGTGCAAAGACCTGCCATGAGTTTTAAGTGTGTCCGGTTGACTTTGTTAATAGCACAATGATCCTCTGCTATATAAAGGACAGATTTGTCACCTGGGGCTACAGGAAACAAGAGTAAACATCGATGTAGGATGATAAAAAGTTGTGTTCCTGCTTTTATTTCGTGTTTGTGTGTGAAACTGGCTCTCTGATGTGAGCTTGTAAACTAAACCATGCGGGTAGGGACGATGGATGCTGCTGGCATTGAGGATGGCACATGCTCCCTTCCTTCAAGTATTTATATTTTTTTTTTCACATAACCGTTGCCGTTATGATCGTGTTTTAAAGAAAAATTCTCATACATAGAATTAATAATTAAAATTAATGGTAACAAGCTTCAAATGCAAAATGAACCAGAGAGGTGGTGTTCTTGGTGGCATGTGAGGTGCTGTCTCCCAAAGAGTTGGAATTAAAACAATACAGCCCTTGGAAGGACCGGATTGAACAGCTCGGTGCCTCCCTTGCTCCAACGCGCACAGCTCCGTGCTGTGACAGCCTCCCCGATGGCACCTGCAAGCTGCTCTGGGTTCCTCCAGCTGAGCAGCCTCTGTATTTATGCTTCTGGATCAAAGAAGGGGAGGAAAGGAGAGAAAAATTAGACGCTGGTTGTCAGAGGGTCTCGCGTTTTGTGCTGTGATGGGTGGTGCGGCCCAAAGTCGGGACAAATGGCCAGGGCAGCAAGAGGAGTTTGTCCCACCCCCCCCAGGCAGGGTCCTGCTGAGCCAACCCGGCCTTTGTCCTCCTGTGCAAGTTGGTGTGTTAATTCTGGAAGGTGCAACCTCACTGGTGATTTCTTAGACCTGGTGGTGAAGTTTCTGTCGCCATCCTCTGATTGCTTTAGCTGGATGTAAGACTTGCTGGGCCAGGCAAGACCTCTGGCGTGGTCCTGGCTCCTTTCTCGTGGTAGCACCTGGTGTTGGATGTTTTGGAGAAAGCACATACAAATCCCTTCCATCTGTTTGGGTGTTTTTATTTATCACGTGTCACCCAGTACCTGCTGCCCCTGTTAGTCACCCTCACCCCAAAGCCACTCTCTTCCCTCCCACCTTCCTGCAGCCCCCGATATGAATGTCACAGTGTCCCCCCGCGGTAACACGAGCACTGGGGGCTGCTGCCCTGCTCATGCCCTTCGCTTGCCAGCACAAAACCGCAGCATTTCTTCTTGTCCCTGGGACAGCCGGTGCCATCAGCACATCTCCACGGCCGGACACCCAGGTCCTGCCAGCACAGCCAGTCCTGGGACGCCATGGGGACCCTGAGGACCACAGATGGTGTCTGTGGAAGCTGGTGGGCATGGCTGCTGCGGGAAACCTGAACCTGGATAAATCCATCTCTGTTGGAAGAAATTAACTCGCACTTTTTTTTCTTCATGCTGATGGCTTTATTTTTCCATGTAAGGCAGGCTGAGTTTCTAAGATAACTGCAGAGTGTCACTGCCTCACCTCTGATGTGATGGCCAGTGGCCACCTACCTGCAGTGGTCCATACATCAGTACAGTGATACCTGCAGGGCTGGCGGGAGGGTGGCCTGTCCTTTGCTGCTTCTCTTCCTTGGGATGCCATCTAGGGCAAGTAGTAATTTAAATAAATGCATAGGAGGAGGTGAAAATTGATGCATTAACATCGCAATCCCCCTCCTGGCTGGTGGGATCTGTGGTGACCTGAGCTGCTACAGGGGGGACTCACAGCCAGGAGCCACCTCTGGAGGGTGATCAGCCAACAGCTGTCCCTCCTGTGTCCCCTGTGCTTGGGGACCTCAGCCCCCATCCCCAATGGTTATGTAGTGCTGTGCTTCATGGCATCTTCTTTCAAGTGGGTGTGATCTAATGGTTTAAGGTAACCGCAAGACACGTGTTGGTTAGAGATTGTGCAATACTGGCTTTTTTAGGAACACTTGAATATGAAACAACCCTAGCAATGGTTTTCATTTCTTGATAATGCTGTTTCACGTATCCTGCTTTCTGAGTTTGGTTTGCCTCATTTTTGTTGTTGTTGTGGTTATTTTTTAATCCTCCGCTGCGGTTTGTTTGAGGTCTTGTAACGGCGTAAATTGCCTGGGAAGACACAGCTCTTTATGGGCTTGCTGTAAGTCTGGGTCAAGTGTGCTTAAATTGCTGTAATTTGTATCTAATGGATTACATGGATTGAGAGCCCTTTTATAACTACTGGAGCAAGGAGGGGCTGCCCGCCCTGGGAGGAGGGGAAGGTATCCTGGGCATGGCCCGTCCCGTTGTCCCTCTGCTCTGGAAGGGAGGGAGCAGCATCCTTCCCAGTGGTCCCTTGTGCCTGCTGAGAGCTGGGGATGTGCAGAGGGGCAGGCAGCCCCGGGGAAGAGGCTTTTGTTAAACCGGGCAGGTTTTGGAGGATGCTGGCAGTGCATCCTAATGTCATGTTGCCTTCCTCTGTTCACTGTCCATGTGCTGTGGGCTGGGTGCTGGTGGAGCTGCTTTGTCCTCCCTGAACCTGCTCTGCTTTTTTGGCCTCTGCCCTTTTTTGGCCTCTGTTCCAATGGCTTTGCCCCATGTTTCCTTGCTGCCCTGGCTGCTTTTTCCCTGATCTTTGCTCTTTGTGGTGGATCCTCTTGTGTGTGCCCCGTATCCCAGCAGGAGCGGAGCAGGAATGTGTCTCTCCCATGGACCTTGGTGGCCTCCCCTGGAAGCCGTCTCTGTTTAACTTCCCACCAGACCTGGCTATAACCATTAAAGTGGGAGTTTTTGTTTAAAAAGCAGCTCTTAAAGTTAAAATCAGTAAACCTGCCGCAGGTTGTTAGGCATTTCAACAGCCAGGTGATGTCTCCATCTCCCCGATTGTTGCATAGGGGCTAAGTGGGAACAGCTTCATCCCCATCACAAAATCCAGGGTACCTGTACCCCAATACAATCCCTCTACATAGCTGTTCATCCTCCCTGCTGCATTGTCCCCCCTACATGTGTCATTAATTCAAGTAATCTGATGCAAATCAATATGCTAAACCCCTCATTAATTGGGTTCCTGATTTATACTAATGAGACTTAAAATCTTGGGGAAGGTTGAGTGTATTTGTTTCTCCTCCAAAGAGCTCCACAAGCTATTGTCAGCCTCACAATGGCTGGCCCTTGGCTGGGCTGGTAATTGCCTCGTGACTGTATTTGCATCGACATAATGGCGAGGATGTTAGTAGGAGTTAAGACATCTCATCTTTTCCTCTGAACAGGAAAATTCAGGATTAGCAAGGTGGAATGCATTTGCTGGTGGTTGCTGGCAGCCCTATTGTGTAGGGTGGCTGCTCTTCACCTATAATTCAGCTTTGTCGGTGTTTCCATTATAAACCTGCTTTTCTTCAGAGCTTTATAAGCTCAGCCGTAAAAATCAGGCCTGCCTGCAAACTTGGCATGTCGGGAACTGGCCAGGCTTTTATTTTTTCTGGTGGGGAGAACTGATGATTATTTTTAGAAGAAATTGTTTCGTCTGTGAAGTTTAATGGGTCGAAATGCTGTTTTGGCATTCACAAACCAGCTTTGTTGAAAACCCCATTTAGCATCATCAATAATACAGTAATGCTGGGGTTCCACAGGGACAGGCAACTAAAACAATGGCCAAAATCTTACGTTTTTAAAGCTAATTGTTGTACATGTTCAGCCCTTTTCCCCATGCCAGTACCACACACGTACTTGCTGTCTTGTGCAAGAAGCAGATGCACGGGCAGTTAAGTTCGTAGGAGGCATTTCCCTGATGTCAACAGGAGGTGCATCTGCATTTTCAGGGTCTCTTTAATGGAGGTGAAGTCACAGATATGTACAGCAACTGGGTTGTTGCAGTAGGAAAAATATTCTGGTTTAACCAAGGGCTATTTCTTTTTTCCCCCCTCATTCTTTTTTATGGCTGCCTTCGCCATAATGGAGTGTGTTTGTATCAGAGCTGGAATGTGCAATCCTAAATAAATCTCTGCCCGTCTGGGAGGGCTCTGGAGGCAGCTTTCAATGTGTGTCTTCACACCACCCATCTGATTTTGGGTGAGTGGCCATCCTGCCCTATTTGCAGGTAAGGAGCTGGGTACCCTGATAAATGCATGGGATAGTGGAGTGAGAGGAAAAAGTGTCTGTCGCTTGAACAGTCCAAAATGACTTTTGTTATTTGCTCTGAACTTCCCACGTACTAGCACAGAGCGTGCTGCTTTCATGAGGATACTTTGGGTAAAATGTCTCAGAGAATGAGACAAGGCACTGACTTCTGAGAGGCTGCAGTGCCTCTGTGGCTTGGGGCAAGTGGGAAATAATCGCTCTTTATTCGTTATTATTTGGTTGGTTGTGCATTCAAAACCACTTAAGTATTGAGTAAGAACTTGTTTCTGTGAAATAGTGTGGGGATTTTCAGGTTTGAGTAGGGACAGTTGAGGGTTAGTGTTTATGAGGGCTCTTGGCTGGCCGGAGGCCGAGCAAGTCAGTGTTACCAAGAATCTCTTGTCTTTGATAAAGGTCTTCTGGAGCCTTATTGTTTGAAGATAATTAGCCAAATAAATTAGGTGGCTTCTATTCTCTATGTGTTCTGTGCTAAGTAATTCTGACATTTGGCTTCCTAGCGGAAGGGATAATGTATGTGCAGCAGATAGTTGTTGTCAGCCGTCCCTATGACACCCCCAGCTTGCTGCCCCCCACCTAGGGGGAGCGGCAATGGAGGAGATGGGGGGCTGCGCCTTGCAGAGATGACAATGGGCAGGAGAAGCTGTCGGGGAGACTTACACTGACCGGAGGTTTTGGGGGTGAGGTCCCTGGGGAGCTCCTGGCCGGTGGGATGGTGGGCAGAGCTGCCTTTCAGCATCCTGGTGCAAGCGTGCCTTGCCACGGGGGATCTGTTTAACTGCAAACCTTAGAAAAGGGGTAAAAATTCCCTTCCTTGAAGTTGTGCTCCATCGCATTGGTGCAGGCACGGTACCCGGTGAATTAGAGGCTCATCCAGGAGCTTCCAGCATTGTGGAATCGACAGATGATGGTTAGAAATGCAACAGGTGATGGTTAGAAATGCGAGGGAGACAGGAGAGAAGTGCCTTGGGCAGCACTCAAGCTGCATCTCTGCCACCTGCGTCCTGTCCTTTCTGTCACTCTGTTCTTATTTAAAGTACCTTAAATGAGGGTCACCCTCAGGGTGTTGTATTAGCAGCCTCTTTCCTGAGAGGGGCTGGCTGTAGCATCTTTTGACCCACACTCCAGCGCTGGTTCTCTCAGCGGCATGGAGCAATCTCCATCAAAAGGCAGCAGGGCTGCGACGTTTCCTGGGCTCCCTCTCTTGTTGGCCACCTTTGCAACAAAAACTGCAGCAGCTCTCGCTGGCCACCCTCCCCATGGCACAGGAGCCCGAGTTGTACATGGGGTTTGTGCTGCACCCTCCAGGTGATTGCAGGGATCAGAAATGAATTTGAGGCTTCTGGAAGGGAAAACCTCCCCCGTTAGGATTTGTCCCCACTGCGTTGCAAATGGTGGTTTGCTCCCTTCCTCTGTTTTCATGCCCTTGCTGCTCACACCTGGAGCATTAAAGAGGCAGGAACTCCATCTGTGAGGAGTTGTTAAACCTCTACAATTGCGAGGTGCATGGAAAACTTGAGTAAAGCTACAAGCAAACCTATATTTTTGCCCCGTCTTAATGGGTGGAGGAAGCAATTGATTCCATCCTTCGGTTTTCAAAAGCATTGGTGGGGGGAAAAACCACCAACACCCAAAATCTCTCCAGCCTCACTGCCCCGTCCACATTGGTTGGGTGAGAACGCTGCAGCTCAGCTCATCTGCGGGCGGTGGATTTGGGGTTCTCCTCTTCTGAGCCCGGCACTGAGGCAGCAGAGTGGTTTTAATGAGAGCACGTAAGTTAAAACTGGTTTTCTCCTTTCAAAATTAGTGGCAGACTATGGCTGTTCAGGTTGCTATTTTAACTGCTCCAGATGTTGAGGACGGCTCAGCCAAGATCAGTGCGTAATCCAAAGGAAATACTATTAATTTCAAAGGAATGTGGTCAATATTTAAATGTTTTAGATCTTTTTAGTATGTAGACAGTGGTAGTGGTCTAGCTGGGCTTATTAACTCAGCTTTTGGAGCAGTGATTCTATTAGCATGAATTAATGTCTATTAACATTATTGATTTTCATTTATTTTAACACGCAAGCCTGTAACGATATTGGTTGTTTTAGACATTCTCCGAGGCTGTACACAGTCGGGAACTGTTGGTTTAAGGCCTGATCCCACAAGCTTTTATCCTTCCAGTTGCTACTTTAAGCCCTGACTTAGCTCCAAGCCTGTGGAGCAGCTCCCGCCGACTCCAGCAACAGTCGGATTGAACCTGCTCCGAGTTCCGCTTCATCCAGCCCCGCCGGCTTTGTCTGCAGAGAGGCTTTGCTGGTCCTTGCATGTTCGAGGTGGATTTAACCCTTGGAACACACCAGTAGCCACTATGAAATATCACCTCTGCTCCATCTCCACGTCATTCTGCTAACTCAGTATACAGTGGGGGTCCAACCTGGCTCTTACACCCGTAACCGTCAGCAGCGACAAGTAGGGTGGAGCTGATCTATTAAATTCTAAGTCAAGCCCAGGTAGACCAATTTTCCCCCGCCCCGACTTTTGTGCCTATTAAACAGATAAAAGTCTTGTAAGGCAAGGAGTTTGTAATGAGGAACAGAGTTGTCTTGAATGTTTTGTTAAAGGTACAGAAAGCTTTAAAAAAAAAGTCTTTAAATCAGGTTGAAGAATAACTTAAGAAAACGGTTGGAGATAGAGTTGTATCTTACCAAGCTAGAAATGAACCCGTTTTTCAACAAAACAAAAAGTTCATAACTTGTAACTTTCTTAGCAAAATATCTGTTTTCAATAGCTGTTGAAATATTTTGCTTGCAGAGGTCACACATTCTTAGTGAAAGACGTTATCTTTTTTTTTGGTTAAAAATATTTTTAAAGCCAAGTTATTTCTATTAAAAAAATCATTTTAAATGACTAGTGAAATTACAGGAAAGTTGCACAAGAAGGAAATTATAATCAGCCTAGATATATTTTTGGAAAAAGTAGGCACCCAGAAAAACAAACCAAAACAAAAAAACTCTAACCCCAAAATGCAAAAGATTTCAGTCTGTGTCAGAGAATGCTCTCAATAAAAGGAAACCTATGGTTCCTTTGTCTGAAGAAACCTCACCCTTTGTTCATGTCTAAGAAAAATGGTTCTTGTTACTGAGAAAGTGTTTGCCTTGCATGAAAAACATGTTTCTGTGGGAGATGTTTTACATTCAAGTGACGCCAGAGAGCCAAAATGTTGAGCTATATTGGCTGTAAAAACCACAGGCTTGATGAAGCTGGAACAATTCAGTTGAAACCCTTTGGGGAAAAGGGAGGATTTCCCCTCCCTCTCAAGGCAAGCGGGGATTTCTGCGTAAGGCTGGACTCTTTTTGGGTGGGGAAAAAAAATCCAGGGCAGGTGATGTATCATCCTGCATGAGTGCGCATCACGAGGGCTGTGAGCACGGCCGGGGGCGCTGGTACCCAGGGGCCGTGGCCAGAGCCTGGTGTCGCCGCCATTGCTACGGCCCTGCCTGAGAGCACATCTGGACTGCACATCTGGTGCTGAGCATGCCTGCCCGCTCGTGGACACTCTGCTATTTCTGTCTCTATGCACTAGATGGCATTGCCAACTTAGCTAAGGGAGCGCCGCTGGCACCCTGGTGCCCCTGCCTTCTCCCAGAGCATCCTTTGGGGTCATGCCTGGTGGGCATCCAGAAAAAGGCATACTTTGCACGGATCCAAGCTCTTGTGCGCTCTGTTGATGGTAATTTGTGATTTTTATTGTTTATTTTTAAGCTCCTGTGAGTGAGAGACAGCTGCAGTGTCTGACACAAGCTGGCGCCAGGGTGCCGGTGCTGGGGCATCGCTGAGCTGCTGGTGCGGTCAGCGTGACGGGGACACGGGTTGTGCTGAACCGTCACGGCTCTGGTCCAGTCCCAGCTCCTGGTTTTGGGCATTGGCTGAGCACACAGCAAGAGATGATCTTTGCTGTTGCTCACAACCCCTATGGGTGAGCTGAACAAGTATGAGAGAAGCTGGGTCACTGGCATCTTAAGGAGTAACCTAAATGCTGGAGACATTAGGAGTTCAGCAGCACCTCCTGACTCCCTGCTCAGGCTGTTCTCTTTTGCTGTCTCCGACAAGAGCGTCGCACCCGTCCTCTCTGTCTCGGTTTCTCATCAGTTATGTGTGCTGGGCTGAGATCGGTAGCACTGAAGCCTCCCAGCCCTCTGTGGGAAGAGTGTGCACCTGAGCAGTTGTTACCTGGTCCCTTGGGTACGGCAGCTGGCACTGAATGCCTGTAAAAGTTGAGGAATTGTAAACCTGTGAATCTTCCTAAACTGTCGCTTGCTCCTCAGAATCCAAGCTTCTTTTAAAGAGCCAAAGGTGCCTCGCTGCTATTTGTGTGCTCTTCTATCCCTCCATCCATTTGCAGAGAGCAAACCAAGTAGATAAAATCCAGGAAGGATGCCTGGGGCGGATCTGCTGCACAGCTGTACCCCTGGGAGCACAGCGCCCATCCCAGGGTGGCTCCTCCAGGGTACCCACCCCACCACGCAGCCCTGGGATGCTGAACAGCGCGGGGATGAGCAGCCAGGGGTACTTGGTGCCCTCTTGAGTGTTTGTGCTCCAAGCCTACGAGCACCTCTTGCCTTGTCAGTGCCAGCCCCGAGGCTTCACTGGGACACACACGTCATTGTTTGAATCCTGCCTTGCAGTTTCTCTTGAAAACAAAATCCTGAGTAGCATTCAAGTAAAACCAAGTTCCTGCTTTCTCAGATGGTGGTCAGCGAGGGATGTGCTCCCCTAGAAACATCTTGCCGTCTCTGGGACATGTCCTCCTGGGGTGCTCAGGCAGGTTGACCCCAGCCTGTTTTTCATTGAGAGTTCCCTTCAGTTGCTCAGGGTGTCTGGCACTCACATGTGGCTGCCGATAGATAGAATGGTCAACAAAAGTAGTATTTGTGTTGTGTTGGCATCTCAAAGTATTGATGTCCTCAGACTTTCCAAGCTGCTTGGCTACGTGATCAGCGTTGATGTTGCAGAAATGCTCAGGAAAAATGTTGAGGATAAATCTCCCCTTGGGCAGTGAGGTCTGCTCTCCTACTGGAACCCCCTGAAAACTAGCGATACAAGAGACTTCTGGATGCAACGCTGCTCTGCAGACTTGCAAAAAAACTTGGTGTGTGTGTTTGTGGGGAGAGCTGCTCACCCCACTTCGGGTATTCGAGTTTCCATGGAGAGGGAGCTGGCTGCCTCTCCTGCCTGGGAGATGCAAGACTTGGAGCAGAGCTGCTCTTGGAAAATGAAGCATTTGTGCTCAGTTGAGCTTCCCAGAGGGACGACTTGGCCTGGCTCTGGGCCATTGCAACACTGTCAATCAACCGTTCTTGTTGTCGTTCCTGCGTGAGATCTATTTTATATGAACTTTGGCAGGTCACTTCTCTGCCTCTGTTATCCCCTTGGAGGAACAGACAGAAAACCTTACCTGTAGCAAAGACCTAAGACAACTGATTATGGCAATTCTGCTATTAACGTGAACCAGCCAGGAGTGCCAAATCTCATGCTTGAGTTGCTGAGCAAACCTCCAAAAACGGGGTGGTTCGTATTTTAATGCTGAGCTGCACTGTAATTTTTTTTTCCTCCTTTAATTTAAGCGAACATACTAATTGTCTTAGCAACCAAAAAATCTGCCATCATAAAGCATATAAATTTGCCGCCCCCACCTCCCTTGAGTAAAACCTAAAATGCAATTCACTTCTTGGTATTCCTGCAGACCTGGGTGATGTGGCAAGTTGAGAGAACCAGAGCATATGTGTTGGTGGCTGTGAGGTGGACAGGAAATGTGCATTTTTACTGCACACTCAGCAAAGAAATCGCATTAGATTCGTGTGATCTCAGACCAATCACATTCCCTGCGCAAAATCCAGGCCTCAAGCAGTGCAGCCTGTGTCTTTAAGACAATGAAAATTAAGCATCATTATCTGCAATGTCCTTCTTAATGGGATTAATTAGGAAGCATGTGTACGGACATAATCCTAGAGACTACTGTAAGCATAAGCAATTGTAGGAGGGTAAAAGAGTGTGTCAAAGTCTTCAGGTTTATTAAAGGAGCCAGCTGTGCGTATGCATGGACTTCGAGTGTCAGAGTCCAAGTGTTATGATTGCACCAGTCACTCCAAGGAGCGTTCGTCTGCTAGGCAAATGACAGTGAGATACTCATATTTATAATTTAAATTGTGTGGGTATTCAGCTGGCCCTCACTCTGCCAGGTTTCACTACTTTCATTGCACATTACCTATTGAGGCAGTTGGCGTCTTGAGAAATTCTCTCGATGAGACTACGTGACCTTGAGGTGACTTCATTTGCAAGAGCGGGTTAGAAACTCTCCCCAAAGGTCTGACCCAAAGCTTAACTCAATTTCCAGTAATGCCTTTCCCAGCTGTGTAGTGATGCATCCTCCCACCTTCACCATTGCCAACGCTCTCGCTCCATCCCAGCATCCCAGGCTCAGAGTGCATGGTGGCAGCCCATTGCAGTGGAGCTCCTGGTGCTACAGGACTTCATCGAACCACAGACTGCTGGTCCTCGCCACAGCCCTTCCAACTCAAACATCAATTGAAGATTGACTACCGAAGCAGTAGTGTGCACAGCGCTGGTACCCACTGCACCGCTGTGTCGGTGGCTGAGCAGCTTGTGAGTGCAGCCCAGGTCCTTGGCAGCGCTGATGTGTCTCTGAGCAACTCAGCACAGTCCTTCTGGACTGCATGCTTTTGGGGTTTTTTGGTTTGGTTTGGTTGTTTTTTGTTTGTTTGTTTGGGTTTTTCTATTGTTGTTGGGGTTTTTTTTGTTTTGGTTTGGTTTTTTGTTTGGGCTTTTGTTTATTTGTTTGTTTGTTTTCCACCCTCCAGTCCTAGGAGCAATGCCCTTGGCTCCATGGGATATGCCGTAAGTGGAATCTAAAGTAAGGGCTGTGCTGTCTGTGATGACAAAGCAGGGATGACTCCGGTTGCTCAAGCTGAGCCCTTTTCCCCTGGTTATAAGCTACCTTAGGTTGGTGCTCAGTCCACATATGAAAAATGTAGGTTATGTTTGCAGGCACAGGCTGTTATCAGATGTTAAAAGAAATTCAAGTGAAGACTTGGATGCTTAGAGGTTCCTAAATTATTCCTCCTTGCACCACTGTTCAGGAATAGTGGGTTAGGCTTATTTATGCTGATCTTGAGTGATGTGTTACAATTCTGCTGCTCTGAAAGAGCGTAAAGCTGGCATGTTTTCGCATTATACAAAAACTTCGTAGCATTTATTACGGAGATGATTTTGCGTGGAAGGGATGGCGTTAATTTGCTGCTTAACGACATCCCACCCTCCCTTCCCTCCACCCTTTCTCCTAGAGCAGCTTCTACTTAGGGTTTCTGAATGGAGGAGATGGAGCCCTTCTGGCAATAAAATAAGTCAGTAGCCTCATAGCAAACTACCCATTTCTGAAGGTGGTCTCCAAAAATTAGGTAATAGCTCCTAAATTATCCCAGTGACCAGCAAACCTGTGAGTTCAGCTTGCAAACCGGTAGTCAGAGGCTCCTGATGGGTAGGCTGTGATTTTCATGTGTGCCAGCGTTGTTAACTGTTGTAAATGCAGAGCCAGCTCTGTCTGAAGTTGGGGGCTGATGTTAGTGCTTTCGTAACAGAATTAATACCTAAAAGTACATTTCAGAATATGTTTGAGACATTATCTGTCTTTCAATGTGTGAGCTCTGTCTTAAAATTACAGCTAAACCTCTGAAGTTTAGTATCTAGGTGAAGGTTTGATTATCTAGGAAGAAAGAAAGAAAAAACCTTAGGCATACAGTGCTGAACAGTGGGTTTTATCTCAACTGATATTGTTCGTAACCTCCTTGTGGAACTTAACAGAAAATTAGATCTCTGCCACCAAATTCTTGAAGGCATTAGAAAGCACTATGGAGAAGATCTTACTTTCCATCAAATTCCACTCCACTGACTTTTAAAGAATGCGGCTGTTTCACTCTTTTTGAATTCTCTCAGACTTTTCCATAGGGGATATTTCTAATTTTGCAAATAGTTTCCCCTCAACTCAGTTGTGGGTCGGGGGGGAAGAAAGGCATTTTGTCTTGAGGAAAATCCCATGTGCTCAGTGGGAGCCCTTCCCTGCCAAGCTGCGCTCCCAGGGCCCGGGGAGCCGCTGGGGTTTCCCATGGCCGCTCCTTTGCTCTGTGCGCTCAGGGATGCTCTCCCCAGGCACGGATAACATGGTTATGTTGTACCATGTGTGCAGGGTGATGCTGGTGGCTTCCCAGGAATAAACTCCCCAAGGCATCATCCAACAAACCTTCCCCATCCCCCCAGATCGCCATGCTTAAATAAGGAAAAAAAAAAAATAAATTGCAAGGAATATGTTTAGCATTTCTTTTGACTGGTGGTGCCTTTCCAGCTGAGAAAGACCCCTTTGGCTAAATTTTGATGGCCCTGCTGTGGGCAATGGATAAATGTCCCTCTTCCATCTATGGCTGTCTGCACCTACCCTGGCAAGCTGGCTGTCCTTGGAGAAGCTGGCCTTTAGCATATTTGGTCCTAGCCCAAAAGATGACTATTTAAAGATCTATTCTGAAACCAGCAATGTAACTTGTGCAAAGGAGAAAGACTGATTCTCTCTGCACGAAAAGCTTTGCAGCTGGGGCCACCAGGGAGCCTGCTGGGCTCAGGCACCCGTCCTCAGCACCCAGCCAGACTGGGAACATCACTGGGATGTTTTGCCTTTAGCTCTACCTTAGGTGACTTGGTTTTTGGTTTCGCCAAAGGATCGTGGTATATTGTGTGACTCTGGCAGCTCGCTGCGTTCGACTGGGGAGGGATGGAAATGGGCTCCAAAGGTATAGGGAGCAGAATATCTCCTTGTGCTTTTCCAAAATAGCTGTGTGATGCTGACTATGAAGTTAAAATGAAACACGTCTTGTGGTATGTTGGCTTTTTCCTTCTTGAAATACATCTATACATACGGAGGGAGGAAGAGTGAGAGAGAAGGGGGGAGCTTTTGGCTGGTGGCTCTGGGCAAACAGAAAATTGACCCAGCAGCATCGCTTCGCAGGTCAAGGAAGTTAAATGGAAATAAAACAGAAACGTTAAAACAAAAACTAATGGAGGAGAATCATGTTTCCTGCAGGGTTTTTCTTCTCTTGGGTGTGGTGGTCTCTCTTGGCCGGGTGTCGGGCTGAGCTCACCACCGGGCGGTCACCACGCAGCCCCCGTGACCATGTACCCCGCTTTGTTCTTGGCGGGCAGGGTGGGGTGTTTTATTTAACCAGATAACTTAGAGCCCCAGAGGACTCCAGGCTGCCGTTTATCTTTCTGCAGTGTCAGCATTAGTACAGTATTCCTTTCTTTTATCTGGGATCTTTTTATTTAATAAGCGCGAACCAGAAATATATGCTTTCCGGCTTTCCTCTCGCAAATACCACAGAGACTTGGGCTCACAGGCAAGATAACGGGCAAACAAAAGCTCGGGGGAATGGTGAGCCCCTGCCTGCAATGCTCTGGTGCAGGCACGGTTGGGTTTTAACCCTCTGTGCTGGGGAGCAGACTTGTGCATTGTGGGAGTATTGGAAACCACATCCTTGAGGAGATATTGTAGTCACGTATTTTCTTCTGGGTGTTTCTCATACTGTCCCAGTTTTGCTCTGGTTTTATTTCTGTCTCATGGTGGGTGTATCCGAAACTTGGGCCTGAAAAGAGGGGTGTTATACACGACGCTGGACAAGCACTGGATGTGAGCAATGACTCACTGGTCCAGAGCTGTGTGGGTGTCTCCTGCCTCCCACACCACCCAATTCCCAGTGAGAGCCAAGCTCAACGTGATGCTCAGCTCCTGGTGCTCGTTGCTGCAGCAGGGACCAACTTCTTTTCCCGAGTAGCAAGTGATAGGATGAGAGGAAATGGCCTCAAGTTGCGCCAGGGGAGGTTTAGATTGGATGTTGTGAAAAATTTATTCACAGAAAGGGTTGTTGGGCATTGGAACAGGCTGCCCGGGGCAGTGGTGGAGTCACCATCCCAGGAGGTGTTTAAAAGACATGTAGATTATGCTCTTACGGACATGGTTTGGTGCCGGTGTTGGGTTAACGGTTGGACTCGATGATCCTGAGGGTCTCTCCCAGCTGAAATGATTCTCTGATTCTGCAGCCAGCTGCTGGGCATCGCAGCCTCTACACAGCCGTGTGTTATCTAAGGTATGTACAGCAGCTCTGATTCTGATTCCAGCCGTGTTTGACACGTGGGTCAATATCCCAAAGAGATTAAGCCTTTCTAAGTTTTATAAAAACAAGTAGCAGTGTGGTGGAGAGGTACTCAAGCTGGTCCTTTTGGGGAGAAGGTTGTAGTGTGAGTCTCAACCTTGGGTAGTTGCCTTCAGAAAACCCACAGGCAAAACCAGCAGAAAACTTAAATTATTCACACATCTGCTTGTTTTTCATGAATGTGTACCTGCAAACAAGACCTACAGCTATCTTTATCTCATTTCATTTCACACTTTTTTGCCCCATCTCGAAAATGAAATGTGTTGCAGGCAAGACCGTTGCCTTGCAAAAAGACTGACCTGAGAATAAGAAAATGACAGCAGGAGAATCTGAGTATAGTTTAAGTAAAACCTTAGGTCAAGCCTAAATATCAGCATAGATGTGCTGTACATCCCCAGATGGGGAGCAGGAGTGAGCTGAGGCCTATTTGTGACTCAGTTGTCTCTGAGCTATTTAGCACTTTGTGAGATGGCACAGAAAGACCGTTAACAATGAATCTGCTGCCATTCAGGGCAGTCTTGAGTCATTGTGGTTTAAAAAATAAATTATCATATAAATAGCTGCTTAGGAATCTCAGCCCCGAAGACCACAAGCTATCACAAGCACATAGCTTTTTTGGCTTATGTAGCACCATGTCTACTTGCGGAACGTTTTGGCTGCATGTCGTAAAACCGCTTCCTATTAAAAAAAAAAAAAAGAAGAAGTTATAGGAAAAGAATAGAGTCTATTGTCAGTGACAACTGCTGGTGGTTTTCTAGTGCCTCTCACTCCAAGAAGCTGAGCGTGTCCTAACTGGATTTTGCATCCTGTCTTTGCTGGACCCACCCTGAGATGCTGCTGCCCTGGAGGGACCGGTACCCCCTGCCCCAGCTACCCAGAGCCACACGGTGATCAGCAGCACCCACAGATGTGGTTTAACACCAAAGGGGCTTTCTGAGTAGTTTTCAGGAAGGATTGGTGGGTTTTGAAACGGCAGAGGAGAGTGTGGTGGTGAACAAGCAAGCACTTGTGCTCCTGCGGTTGAAGAACACCACCGGGATTTTCTTTCATGAGCCGCCTCCCTGTGAATGGCATCATGTTCTGCTGTCCTGGGGCAAGGCTGAGTACGACCAGTTTGAATCTGGAGGCTTTATAACATGAGAAGGTGCCAAGGCCTTTGTTATAGGCATCTCCCAGTGCTATGGATGGTTAATAACAACATTTTTCTTGACTTTATTTGGAGTAGGATCAGATACCAAGAGCGAAAATCCTCTCAAGAAAACTGTTCTGAGTGAACTCCGGCCAGTCAGCTTGAACGTAATCCATCTTTGGGTTTTCCCAATACACTGGTTCTGGCCAATAAACTGCTTATTTGTTTTGTTTGCTTTGTTTGCTTATTTGTGACTTCTCTTTAGGGGAAAAAAGAAAAAAAAAAGCTGTGAGGTATAGCAGTACCACTGATGCTGTGGGATGGTGCACACGGTAATGACCCTTTCAACAGGTTTTTTCTCAGATATTTGGCAAAGGTTCACCATCCCAGCACAAAATGTGAGAATGATGTCTGTATCACAAAGGCATTTTCCCAGCATGGCCGAGCTGTGATATGAAACAAGCTGATTTTCTCATGAGAGGCGAGTAAATCCTTGGAAGTGTTATTTTTCTAATGTTTTATTTGAAAAGTCCTAGCATGACCTTTTCTTGATGTTGCTTTTTCTTTCTCTTTTTTCTTTGTAAAAACCCTGCAGGATTGTGATTAGCAAGATAATGAATACCATCTGCTTTTAATCAATTCCTTCCTTTTCTCCCAAGCCCTCCTAACTTCTAATATTAATGGAAACAGATTTGAATACTGGAAGGAGCTGCTCTGGAGAGCACTTGGGTATTTACTAGGTGAAAAGTGAGATTGCACAGGTTTATTTCATGGGGTAGGGCATTTGACAGGTGCAATTTTTCTTCTAGATGTGTTGCATGCCTGTTTTATAAACCAAAATGCAGACTGACACATGAGATTATAATTCTGCATTGGAGGGAAATTTTAAGAAGGGAAGGTAACCTCTCGCACAAACCAAAGCTGCTGCCCAAGTTCTTCTAAAGGGACAGCTCTTATTTACTGATGCAGTGACACACTTGGTGGTAAATGCAATTTACAGGTAAAGCAGGAAAGCAAAGGGTGCTTCCTGGGGGGGAAATAATGGCCACAATTCTTTAAGTGTAACCCTACAGTCAGTTTTGCAAAATACACAAATGGGACTTACTAATACAGCTTTCCTCAATGCCTATGCATCCATTGTATTAGTTTATCTTGGAAGCTGAAAGAATTTCAATTCATCTGCTGTCAAGACTTGCTTTGGATCAGACTGTGGTGTGTTGTGGTGGTGGTTTTGTGTTTTGGTGTGTTGTGGGGGTTTTTGTTTGTTGTGTCTTTGTTTGTTTCCCCCCGCCCCGGATAGGAATAAATTTGATTTGTGCTTTTCTCTTAGGTTTGAATCAATCACCCTGTTCTGATTTGTATGACTGTTCTATCCCCTAAAGGTTCACATTAACAGGCATTCCTGGGATGTTTGCTTGATTGGGTTCAAGGCATTGTGTGTTCCCATCTGTCCTGGCTGATTACGAACCAGCTCTGCCAGCTAATGTTGGCTGGGAAACCTTTTCTTTTATGCATTGGTCCAAACTGAGAAATCACTGTTCCTACCACAAACACTTCCAGACCTGTTGTGATTGTGACGAGGAGGTCCTGGCTGCGAGTGCTGGTGTTCTTCTGTGCCTGCTCATGGGATGGATGCAGCGAGTGCCGGTGGTCAGGGTGCCATGGGTGCTCTGTCCATGAGCTTAAATTCTGAAAACACAAGACAAGAGAAGGTGAGAAAGAGCTCAGCGAGGATCCCCAAGGGCTTGGGGATCTGTGGTGTAACCAGAATCAATGCTGAGTGAAGACCCTGGGCTACCTCCAGAGACCAGCGTGGGCCAGTGTACGTGACTGGGCTGCTTGGGGTATCTGCTCGGACCAAACCTACAGGGGTTATTTACCTACATGGTTCCTACAGGTAAGTTTTATTGTATGAATAGCCCCTGTTGATATTTTCCTCTTTTTGAAAATGTTGTTCACCTTTTCGCCGGAGTCCTGGATGTTTTTTCTGCTTCATGCAATACACTTAGATTTTGGGCTGGGGATGGATAATGTCTTTGAACTTGGTCAAGGATACTGCTTCCAATACCCCAAATCGGTGACTGTCGCCCCTGGGTATTTTGAAGGGAACGGGCTTGTTCCCATTGCACAAAGCTTTCTGGGGGGTGCTGATTGCCACTGAGGGATCCTGCGTGCCTGTGCAACTCTCTGAATTAAACTGGGACTTCCACCATGAGAGAACAAGAAGTGTCGAGGTGCTTTGTCCTCAACTCAACACGGGTTCAACTGGGGTACCATGTTCCTGCTGGTTGCTTTTATCTTCACAGGGCTGTTTGGTGAGAATGGGGCAGAGGTGTTTACTATTTGGCAGCACATCCCAAGCATGTGTGGTCCTCAGGCTTGCGAGGTAAAGCACAGACAAAGCAACCTCTTTTCTGAAGAGGAACTGGCTGTAAACATCTAGAAACAAGTTTCCTGCGTAGATCCTCTTCCCTAGTCCCTTGTTACAGGAGCTTTTGGGGTGAGATGCCTGAAGTCGCATGAGAGACGTGCATGTAATACCGCTGACAACTGTGGGGGCTAAAGCCTGATGCTACCAAACAATGCTCTCTTGTTCCCTCTCTCATTTTACAGAGCGATGCTGGCATAACATCTTACACTTCCCCAGGACACGGAGCAAGCGTGGGCTGGGACAAAGCCAGGATGCTGTCTGGGGTGAGGGTGCAGATATTGCTGGAGTGTTACTACGGGTATCTAATGGTGCTTCTCCAATGTGGGGATGCTTTGCTATGTGTTTTACCTTGTCTTGGAGAGCCCTAAACAAGGTGACCACGTGAGTCACACCATCCTTCTGGAGCTGTCGCTGAAATTCGAGGGTGGATGGAATATGGGGGAGAATAACACTTGGTCCTGTTTGTCTCCAAGAGCATGCATGTGCTTCTCCTTCTCCTAGGGACCTCTGAGAGGCTCAGGTTACAGTTTGGAGAGGACACTTTTGGGGTGCCTCAGGAAATTGCCATCTTCTTGGCTTGGTGCTGAAGACATGCATATGAAAGCAATGCACGATGAAGACAAGGCCATTAGCAGCAGACACGTGGCAGGAGCTCCGCATCCGATCCCTGCATGAAGGATGCTCCTCGTGCTTCCCACTGGTACCCACCTGCTGCCAGCCAGCCCACAGAGGTGTGTGGAGGTCAGGCAAAAATCGTAGCTCTTTTTGCATGGCTGATTAAATGACAGCAAGGGGTAGGGAGGAGGAAGAGGGAAGAAAAATGGTTGTTGCTTGCTGACACCTACAGATTGCTCACGGGGGCAGGCAGAACAGTGGTGGCTAAAGAAAAGAGCCCTTACTCCCAGCAGCCATTGCATGTGCGTAGACTTAAAAAGCATCCCTCACCACCCCGTTCCTCTGCAGCTCCAGTCAAGGTGGGTGTGGAGCTTGGACGCTTTTCAAATTCTGTGTTTCTGGCCCCGCTGAGGCTGCCCTGGCTCACCACGATGTCACCGTGCGGGAATGTGCTTCCCCTGCGCTGGGACATCTCTGGCCAACACCAGATACCCTTCCTTCCTGCCTGCTCCCATGGTGGGGATTATTGCTTTTGGCTTCTCCTGGCTTTGAAAGGCATCCAAAGAGCTCAGCTCTTGCAAGCTGAGAGCGGAGACAGAAAGCCTCTCCCCGCCTCACCTGTTTGTGGTTATTCAGCTCCCTCCCTTCACGCTTTGGCACAAGAATGGCCTGAAAGTAAAACAAGAGGCAAGTTTTCCCCCTCGGCTCAAAGCACTGAATGAATCCCAGCCAGCGGGGCCTATTGAGACAGCATCGAGACAAATGTCAACTTTAGCACAAAGAGGCTTAAATGACTGACACAGAAAGGAATAATCTCGGATCTGTTTTCCAGGCTGCTCCCCAGCATAGTTGTGCTGCAGACGGAGACAATTTTCAGTTCCCCGGGGAGATTGTATAGCCAAAAAAAGATACTTGGTGGTGATATGCTATAAGACTAGGTCATGAGAATGGATGTTTGGAATAATGACAAAATTCATTATAGACAAACTAATTTAAGAGAGTGTCTTGAGAAACATATGAGGAGGAAACTGCCACTGAAGCCCTGCAAAGCACAGCTTTATTTCTCATTGTACTGGGGTCTCCCAAAGGCCTTCATGAAACAGGACAGGGGATTAGAGGAGTCATTTTGTGCAAACTCTCTGAATCGGTTGCCTTTTTGTTTGCAGAGAGGAGCGGCTGTTATAGCTATTTGCCTCTGAATCTTCTGGAAAAAAGTAATTAAGGCTCATAAACAATGGCATGGAAATGAAATTATAGCCACCTTCTCCCCAGAAGTGAGAAGTAGATAATGTCGTAGCTGGTGTCTTCTTGACTTTGCCCAGATCATAGCAGCAAAGCGGGCTGAAGCACGGGTGCTGCATTCATCCGTGCCAGGCACCGAGAGCATCCTTGCTGCCCCTCCCAAAGCAGCCGCTGGTCCAGCTGCTCCTGGCCACAAAGAGCTTTGATCCTGTATCAGCCCCTTTGGGGGACGTTCCAGAGGCTCCACACAGGGTAGGTTTTACCCTGGGGTGTCAGAAGGAGCTGGGGAGCTCCCGAGGAGTCTGAGTTGTGCAGGGTTAATGAACCCTTGGTCCTTTCATTAGGATTAACGAAGCCTCAGTCCAAGGGGTGTCCTCCCAGGACCTCCATTGCCTGCAGGACTTGTCAAAAACGTGTATTTACTTTTTGCAATTATCTCTTAATTCAAAGCTGTCTGGTAACAGCTGGAAGCCCCAGGACATGTCCCTATACCTCTGTGGCCAGTGACTCTGTGGTGCTTTTGGGTGGCAAATTGCTGAGCAGGGACTTGGGGCCGTGGCCTTCTAGCCAGGGAGAAGGGTCCCAGCTCAAGGGCAGATGCTCTCGCTCTGTGGAAAGCTGAGGCACTTCTTGTGGGTTTCTTACTTGTATTCCTGTGGAGAAGAGACTGCAGGACTGTAGCAAGGAGCTTTTAAACTCACGGAACAGCAAACAGCTGGAGTATAACAGGGTGGCATTTAGTTAAAAAAATGTCAGCCTGGAGAAACTCAAGATGAGCAACTGAATAAGAGGGGAAATTAGGGGGGCTTGCATGCTTTATTTATATTTATTCATACACATATGTGAGTAACACCTCTGTGCACAAGCGTGAGAAGAAATGAAAGAATGTCACAAATCCAGAGCAGTGGTTGCCCGGTGTGTGACAGGAAAGGCAGGAGGATGCTCTGTGTAGCCAGCACTTCACCTGGCATCTGTCCTCTGCTAAGTAACAGCAAATGTAGTCCCAGGTTCAATTAGTAAAGAATTAAAGGATTGAGATTCAATTAATGTGGAGCATTACGGAAATAGTCCTTTTTTTCCAGAGAAACCTGCTTTCATTCTTTGCCTCCCCAAGGTCTTTAAATCAACATGACAAGGAGGCCACAACACATTTTGGAAGATGTTTAGCTTAATATTTCGGGAGGTCCCAGTGGTGGGACATGGCAAAGTGCTTAAGAACAAGCTGAACAAGCAACCTCAAAGAGGAGCCTAGTGGGGGTCTACTGCAATCTAGCCTCCCTGAGTCTGGAAGAGACATAGTTCAAAAGACTAGTATTGGTGGTTTGGGTTTGGTTTTGGTGGGCTTTTTGTTTGGTTTGGGGGGGAGCGGGGATTTGTGTGTGTGGTTGTTGTTGTTTTTTTCTTAATTTTTCTTCAAAAGGCCTTTCAGGTTTGGAAGGGCTTGGGGCTTGGTCCGCTGGGAATTAAAACATATTAAAAAATGTGTGTGTGCATATATATATATGTGTGTGTGTGTGTGCTTTTGTAAAGTGTTGGCTCTTCAACTGCCACTGAGCCTGAGACCTTTGGGGGAGGCTTTGCCTTCTCCTGGGTGGTTTGGGGAGCGGGGCTGGGGGGCCGGGTTGTGGCGAGACAATGCACTAACCCCAGGTTTTCTGACTGTGCTTAAAAGGATTTGCCCTTGCGGGTAGCTCTGATGCGGTGTGGAAAAGGAAAGGGACGGGGAAGCTCAGAGGAGCTGACAGAGGCAAAAAAAGGGTGTGAAATTCATACTATCTGGTGTGTCTCCTTTGATGTGTCATGCAGAGATTGTGCAGGCGCTCAGATGGGAAGGGGTTAATGTGTTTCTCAGTAACCATTGAAATAGAGGCTGTTATGGTCTATTTAAGCAATGATCTGTTACAATATCAATGGAATTTTCGATGGCAGTGTCTCCTATTCTTCTATTGAAATCACAATAGCTTTGGAAGTTCACGGCCACAGCAGTCTCAGGGACAGATTTCTGTTCATTTTTCTTTGTTGTGAAGATTTTTTTCTTTTTTTTTTTTTCAAAGTAAATTAACTCACACAAATGCGAAAGAAGCATCAAGTGTGTGACCTTTACACAAAAGCTTAAGATTTGTCATTCTCTCTCCTTAGCTTATGCCGTGCTCTCAGCAATGCCCTGATACAATATATAGCCCAGCTTGGGCTACCTGGCCATAAATAGCTGCGCAAGGCCTGAAATGACAACGTGAAATCTCCATTTCTATGCTGTTGTCAGCTTCTAACACTTAAAGAAAAAAAAGTCAAAGTTGGGGATTGGTTTTAGCTGTCTGCCTCCCATGCATTTAGATATAAAGAGACCCTCCCAGCTCGGCCCCTCTCTGCTTCTTTAGAAACAAGGGGCTAATGCAGCCCCCAGGACTGTCTGGAGAGGTTACTCGCCCAGCCTTCACTTTGATGATTGATGACAGTGGAGAAACTAATGATACTGTCAAAAAAATTACTTGCCCTGGGCAAGGCAAAGCTAGCACAGCACAATTTTAATGCTACTCTTTTTTACCAAAATGCAGTTAGCCCATTTCCCCTAAAATACTATCTCAAAGGGAAAAGTGCCATCCTGCCGAGCCCATTGCTCCAGGATGCTGATGAGGAGAAACTCTCCCACCTGTGAAGTGCCTTGAACTTTGCATCAGGAGCGTGAAACAGGCATTGCAAGTGTATTCCCGGGGGTCCCATTGCCTCTGCCCCTCACTGTGTACGGGCAAGCAAAAATCACCTGGGCCTATGGATGTTTTGAAATATCCTCCCAAAGAAGGCAAAGTATCTGTAGATCAAGAGAACCCCCAATAACCAGTTGAGCCCTGAATGTTGTGAGTTTGGATCAGACAGCTTTCTTGTGTTTTATCCCATTTGGGTGGTTTATTTTACTATGTGCATTTATATTTCTCGATTCCATGTTATTATCATGTCTTTCTTGTCGAGGGATGAACTAAATGTTACCTGATCCTGCAGCTGCTTGTTATAGATGGCTCTTCCTAGACCTTATAAACTACATGTAATTGTTAGCAGAACTGTCCATTATCATGCTTTCTCTTAGGTACAGCTGTGTCCATCTGCACCAGCCAACATGCCCCAGCTGAGTCTTGCCTATGGTTCAAAGTAAGTAAAATGTGTTGGAAATGGGTCCAGCAAAGTCAGAGTCATGACAGCTGTGGAGACTCTTTTTTGTGCATGCTTCATCAGCAGGTCAGCTAGATGTTACTCTGTGCTATGCCACGAGTTGGAGAGACTAGCTCCACCAGAGCCCGGCTCTTCCTCCAGCTTCCCTCTACTGCAAACAGGCTGGGTGGGGTGCGATGGTTGTGAGTTGACCACAAATGAGTATCTGATGAAACAAGGCTTTTCGAGGCACACCAAGCAAAGTGTTGCCTCCTGGGGAGGAACATGGAGAGCAGCTGCTGCAGGTTGGGCATGAGGACCTCTCTGCGCCTGTGGTGGTTTCCCATTAGGTAGAAATGGCAGCAGCATGGAGTCACCCCAGCTATGGTGCTGTTGAGTTTGCTGGGGATGTTCCCGTGGCAGGGCGGTCCAGGCTGTCTCTTGGCACGTGCTCCTGAGCCTTTAATCACCTGCAGCGTTGGCAAAATATTTCCTTGAGGACACAATTGATAAAGAGGATGAAAAGGGATCTAAATTCCTAGGCAAGCTCAAGCTTTGAAAAGCTGGGTTCCCACAGCACAGCTTAAAGTGCAGATGTATGAAAAGTAAACATTTCATCTTAATGCCAGTGTGGGTAGAGCTGTTCAAATGGGTTGCAAACCACTCTCAGCAGTCGAACTAATCTGAAGTACCATTAAAATTCATAACAAAGCAATCCACAGCACAAAAAATGCTTTTTTTCCGCCTGTTTCTGAGCTTGCTGTATTGGGGTGCTGCTCTGGTCTCCACAGGCAAGATGAGGGGCCCCCATACATGCTGAGAGCAGGACCTGGAGGTCCAGAGTGCCTCTGCACATGGGCTGGGGGTGCTTCTCCTTCACTCCCCAGGGCGACATTTTAAGCAATGCAGGGCAAAGCAGAGCTGTAACCTGGTCCTGGTGCGAGAAGGTCTCTAAATGAGTTCGGATTTACTGAGGACATGGAGTTATGGTGTCGCTTATCTGCTCGATGTGAGAGTGAAAGGCAACACATATTGCCACCCCCTCCAGCATGGGCCAGTGCTCTGGTGTGTGCTGGGTCAGTGCACAAGGGATGTCAGCGAGCGGTGATGCTCATCGGGTGCAGAGGAGCCTTTCAGGTGACTTTGCAAGGTTGTACTTCTGTAGGAGCTGTGATTAGAGTGAGAAGTGAAGCTGAGGGCTTAGGTGAGGTTTGAATATTACCCTTATGTTTTTAGCTTGGCTGACTTTTTTAATCGGATAACATGACTGCCACTTTGAGTTCAGGATCTGGTTACAAGGAGTTACCTCTATTTCACACCAAGAGATTTGTCATGACATTAATCAATGCAGGTTATAAAAGAAAAGAAAAAAGAGAAACTTAAAGCATTTGCAATGTGAAGGCTCCAGTGTGCTGTAATTTCAGCCCCTTCTCTTCCACCTCCATGGAGAATACCAAAAAAGAAATGTTGTTTTTCACATCTCCAGTGCAATTATGGAGATAGAAACAAAATTATGGAAAGTCGCTGCATCTCAGAGATGCCAGACTTCAAGCACAGAGCTTCCACAGAAAGTGTGCAAGCTCCCTCTCTTGAAAATCTCACTTTTTAAAATTTGGCCCTGGTGTGATAATTACTGTGTTGCTGTTATTGCCCCCTGTAAAATCACAATGCCATGATTTGTTTTCACTGCTTCCATAGAAATGTTGACATTTCAGCAAAAACTTGAGAACCCAACTGTTTTGCTTCGAAAGAGCAGTCGTAACATCGCAGGCAAGTAGGAGCTTGGATGTGTCCTCCCCTTGCGCTGGGAATTCCTGTGAGAGGTGGTGCTGGAGTGTCTGAAACAGCTCACTTTGCTTTCCAGAAGTTTGGTTTTTTTCAGGAAGAAACATATATATATTTTTTTTTTCCCGCAGAAGACAGGCCCTTCTCATGGGGTATGGCAGCAGCAGACCCACCTGAGATGCTGTGTCTGCCTTAGCAGGGGGGCTGATGGACATTTGAGCACCTCCAGCCCTGATCTCTGGAGGTCCCTTCTAGGTGTGTGCTGGTGGACACCACCAACATTCTAATGAATGAAAAGCACTGTGGGATGGATGTTGCCTTCGTAATGGCCTTGAAATTTTTAATAGTTTTTCAAAGGAGGTGGGATTTTATAACCTTCTTCATAACCTGCGGAAAATGCGTTCAGTCAAAACTGAATTATTGAGCAAATAACCTGCCTCACACTTCTGCCAAGAGTCACTGGTTTGCGGAGCTGTGGGTTTGCTGGTGCGCCTCCCCGAGCTATTACTTTACATTGCCACTAAGTGGCAGTCAAGTAAAAAATATAGTGAAATGAAACTTTGCTGAATAAATATTTTTTTCTGGTGTCAATGCAAGGCGCAGAAGCAAAAAGAAAATTTCTAAGCCCTTGTTCCCGAGCTTGGCAATGCCCTGCTGTTTATCATGGGAAATTAAACCTTGGGAGGAGACGGCAATAGCAGAGATTGTAGGAATATGTAAAGGTTTTTCTTAGAAGCTGAGTGTGCAGATGGGTGAGTTGGGGACCAGATGAATAAATAGTTCAGCCAACTTCTGCCTCCTGGTTTGGCCAGTGTGATATTCAGCATTTCCAGAGATCAGCCAAAAGAGGTTTGGGGCATCAATAAGTGCCATAAAGGTGTGCATGGTTGGAGAAAAGGCAGGTGGTGTTCTCTACCCACGGTAACGACGAACGATGGCATCCGCAAGCAAAAATAAGATTCCCCATACAGCGAGCCCCTGGGTAATGCTTGCCTCTGATGCATTATTAACCATTTTAATTTTTAAGTGATTTGAAAGATACTCAGGTAAAGGCTCCTGAAAGCAAGGCAGAACTAGGTCAGACACAGAGTGCGCTGGCTTTAATTAGTAACTGCGCAGATTTTTTTAACCTTTCGTGAAATTCGGGGACCTCCGGTACCTCTCCTCCTCTGCTCTGGAGCCAAAGTGAAGATGACCTCTTCAGGGAGAAATAGTAATTGGAAGTGTCAGTTATCTGAAACTTTTATCCAAAAAGACAGGATCCTGGGCACTATGCCAAGGTCCTTACATTTTGAATATTTTTAAATATTTGAAGAAAGGAGCATGCATGGCATAAATTTTAATGTTCAAAGGACTCATGAGATAACTTTTTTTTTTTCCAAGTGTAAAGCAAATAGTAGAAAGGGAAGATAACTATCACAAAGTCATCTAAAAACGCTGGAGGGGTCTGTCTCAGCCACCAGCAAAATCTGATGGTGTGGAACTGCTGAATTTCAACCAAGGCATCCACTGCACAGCCCAAACTCAGTGTTGCAAATGCTGGTTCTGCATATAGTTTTTCTGACCCACACTTCAACTCTGTTTACAGATGCAATGTCAGTCTTGAAGCTGAGGAGGCAGCGCCCAGTCAACCCCAGAGCTGACAGCGGTATTGGTGGAAGATATTTGGGATACAGCGGCGTTGCCCGTGCCAGGCCTACGGTGAGCCAGAGCTCAAATAGGTGTGGGGTGGGTTATGGTTTCACCTCAGGCCGCATTTCTCGGCTGATGCTGAGCGTTCCCCCATCTGACATGTTTTCCCCCCTTCCCAGAGCATCTTCATGTGGCAAGTCCCCTAGGGAGGTGGCAGCATCAGCCGAGTGATGCTTTGCCCTGGGGTATGTGCCCATCCAGAGCCTTTCTGAGGCTTGTTTTCCCTCTTCTTCTCCCCACACATGGCTGAGCTCAGTCTCCTGGACATCTCACCAACTCTGGATGCCAACACACACACAATACACTTGTGGCAGGAGGTAACGCCTTGTTTTGTGTTTGCTGGTGAAGCTCGAACACTCTTTGAGGGATTTATATTAATTTAGTGGGCTCCCTCACACCTTTCTCCCCTTCTTGACACTGCACTTTGTTTCACTGGTGTAAGTTACACCCCAGGCAAGGGCTCTGCCCCTGTAGGAGCTAATTACTACAAGCAGCCAAAAAGGGGTCAGGCATTTCAAACACTATCCAGGTTGCTACTTCTTATATTTCTTTTCAAAAGGTCACACCAAATGACCATGTTTTCAGCTTTGAGCCCATCTGTTTCCACTACCACTATTATTTAATCTTCGGAGGAGCAGGGGGAAAAGCAAAAAAATAACTGCTTCAAAATGCAATGTTTTGGGGAAGATTAAACAATGTTAGGCAAAAGTTCGACAGAATGCACAAGATGTGCCCAGGTGTGTGAGCTGGCCTTCCCCAGAGGGGATCAGAAAACCGTGAGATTTCAAATGTTTTCTCCAGAAGCTGAATGTTTCTGGCACAAACTTGTGCCACTTCCAGCCTACCTGGGTACAGGGACAGTGCTGGCAGGATAGCCCTGGCATGGGTTTAGCTGGGCACTGGGTCAAGTTGCAGCTTGTCCCGTTGCAGCTGGCGGTACCCGCTCCTCAGGGTGAGGATGCGGTGGTACCTGCTCCTCAGGGTGAGGATGCGGTGGCACCCTGGGGGCTGGCTTGGTGGAGGGTCCCTGTGCACAGTGTGGTTTGTGCTGCAACAAGCCTAGAGTTCAAAGTACCAGGCGGGTGGCCACGGGAGCATTATCTGCGCTTTGCAGATGGGATGCTGCAGTGTGGCTGGAGCCAAGCGTTGGATGCGGGTGGTGCGGTGCTGGCAGGAGGCTCCTCACAGCGCGCTGCTGGGGAGCCCATCCTGCTGAGACACCTTCTGCTGCACTTTTCGTCAAAACCTGGTGTGTGTTTTCTTTAGAGTTCAGCAGGACCCATTCCAGGTGCTGCTCCTGAGCCCCTCTGCTTTCCTGAGGGCTCTTCCCTCTCCTTGAGTCTGAGTTTGCAGCAGCCTTTCCTGTTGTTGAGCAGAAACACTGTAGTGCAGACTGATCCGTTTATTTCTGGTTGCTTCTTTTCACATGCCGATTTAGACATTGGGTTTCCTTTGTAATTTATCTCAGCCTCCCATCTGGATTCAGTCAGATACTGGGTACCATTCCCCACCAGTGTCACCCCATGAATTAGCAGTGAGCTGCAGCCAGTGTCAGCTCTGCAGAGAGAACCTGCAGGCGCCCAGGGAAGAGCAGAACAAGCGTTGTCTGGGACGTGTCTCTGGAGTTGACAGCATCCCATTTCTGACCAGTTGTGCACCCAGGATTTACAGAGGAGAGTGGAGCTTTCTCAGGGTAGTTTGTCTCCAGCCTGTGACATCCACTCAGTCCCCATTTCTCTCCTGAACATATCCCGGGACTGATATGCTGTTCCCCAGCTCTGTTCCTGCACAGTCAGGTTCACTTTGATTCACTGAATGTGTTCATTTGACTGGAAATCAAATGCTTGGCAAATAGCAAATTAGCCTGTGTTTGAATTTCTTCTGCTTCCCGCCTGGTGACTCTGCCACAAGCTCTGTTTGTGTAACTCTGTTACAAACTCAGATTATCAAATGCTTTTCCCTTAATCAACATCTTGGTAGAAATTAGATGTCTATGAGCAAAAAACCCCTCTGTTCTAAGGGTGGCACAATACATTTCTGACTGTCTTAACCTTGTCAGTGAAGCACCAAAATGAATTTGCTGTTGGAGAGCCTACGGCACTATTCTTTGTTTCTGGGTGCAGAAGGGGAAATTTCCATCCACTCTAAAATCTGCAACTTCTGCCCTTTGCTTGATGGTGAATAGAAATATTGCAAGATTTTATTTTAAACCTGGAGGTATTAAGGACCCCTTTTACCAACAGAGGGAGAGACATCTAGCTTTAAATGTGTGATTACCCCATTATCTTCAAAGGGAGAGAGCTGTAGCTGGAAGTCAGGCGTGTCCTGAGGTCCCTTATTGAAACAGAGCCTGACAACAGAAGAAATAAGAGGAGCTCAAATTTGCTATTACTGGTGCTGAGACTTTGCTTCAAGCAGCTGGAGAAGTGTGTGCACACAAGGGCTGGTGCTGAGGTTCCTTTCCAGACACCAACGCAGGGACACTTGCCATTAGCAGAAGGTAAGCACGCAGGGTTTTTCCTCCCCTGGAAAAATCTGAGGTGTTCTGCTGACCCTGTTGTGTCCATGCTAATGTATATCCTAGAATGTCTGGCCTTGAAGGCTTCTAGGTGTATTTCATGCAAGTATCACCTCCTGGTTTGTTGTGGGGTTTTTTTGAACCTGTGATGCATCAGCTTGTCTTTTCACATTCGTATTTACTTTCAGTGCACGTCCTGTAGCAAAATGACACTAAATGTTATGCTGTTACTCCGTGCAACTGGATTGATTTATATGGGGTTGCAGCGGCCTCATTAGGAGCAAAATTTGTTGCTTCTGTTGATACTCAGGGTTAACTTCTGTGTGTATGTGTGTAGATAATAATGTGAAAATGTTGGTAGGGACTTCTATAAACACAGACATATTGGAGAACTCTGGGAAATCACGTCAGTTGGCAGCAATAGCTGATCAGTCATGTTGGGCAGAGCATTCTCTTGCTGCGGATGCTCCATGTTTCCCCAGCAACAGACCCCTGCACATGCACTGGGAGAAGGTTTAGTGGTGCACTAAGACATGACAGCATTGAGGGATGGTGGGTATTCATCTGCATCTAATTGTGCCGACAGCTCAAGGCCAAGCGGTTCGTGCCCAGCAAATGAGATCTAAGCAAATATACCATAGCACGTGCCTAGTCTTCTAACTCCCACGAGAGCAAATAAATACAAGTGGTTTGGGTACCACTGGAGTCCCAAGGCCAGCTCCAATCCATCTCACCTTGCTCATGTTGTAGGACAGGCAATAGGGAGAGGGACACATGGCGGTGTGATGGCATCTATTTTGGGGAACTATTGCTATGATTCAGGGCAGAGAGCTACATTGTAATTCGCAGCTTTAGAACTTGTTCAATTGACAGAAGTTTCCTTCCAGATGCTTTTAATGTGAGGGATGCTGTGGAACTGCTTGTGTTGCTCCCATACAACCTTTGTTTTTGCTTTTGCAGGTTCGATTTACGGATTTCCTTTCTCATTAAAAGCAGTGGTAATATTAAGCCCAGGAATCCTTGATGGATTTCAGATTGAATACTGAGAGTCTTGTATTAGTGCAGGCTTGCTGCAAATAAAGGAGGAAATCCATTAAGCATGTGGCGTGTGTCATAAATATTCCATAACGCAAGGTGTTAATGTAACGATGAGAAAGGAAAAACAAAGGTGCAGGAGTCAGGAAATGCTGAGTGCTGAAAGCCCACTCTGAACCTCTTTAACTTCTGTGTTAACAGCCCTCCAGATGATAAAGGACTTTTGATTTTTTTTTAATTAAACTTTGAAATCTCATGCAAGTTTTGCGTAACCAGCTAAGTTTGAATGAAACAGTTAATCAAATGAATGGTGTTTTCAATACCAAAAACCAAGTGACTGAGATGTGACCAGTAATGACTTCAATGAAGCTGTACCCTCTAACTGATGGTGCGTTTATCCTCTGGTGTACAATTGGGTAATTGAAGCTTCTGTTTATTGAATATTAACCCAGAATGAGGCACTGTGCTCCAGAACCACATAAAGTATGTGGGAAACTGTGGTGTAACGCAGCAAAGTCTGTGCCTCCAACTCAGCTTCAGATGTTTGCACTGGGTCTGAAAACACAGAACCGAGTGTGTGGAGCATTCAGAGCAAACACAGAAATGCAGCGTATTGCCAGGGTGTGGAAGCCTCTCTGCCAGCTAGAGACAAATGTTCTGGCTCAATTTTAATAGGCACATTCATTACTTGTGCAGCTATACACGCAGAGGCCAGGACAGAGCAAACCCAGCCCAACAAACACACCCACAGTGAGCCCTGCGGTACCTGGGCACGTTCCTAAGGCACGGCCTGGAAACCTCCCACAGTGTCAGTGCTCACCACTCCCCATATCACCTGGCAAAAGCGATGTTTTGTTCTCCACTGTGCATACTGTCTTTTCTGGCTTTTTTTTCCCAGGTCATGTATAGACCACTGTTTTCTAGGTGTTTTCTTGCTGTGGATTACTCTTGGCAAAAAGCCTGGCTCCTGCTGCTCACGCCCTCCCTCCTGCACTGTCTTGCGACCTACAGCATCGCCTCTTGCTGTGACAGCCCTCGTTGACTGTTAAGGAAGCAAGGAGGCATTTGTGGTTGTTTCCAAAACCTGTAACGATGGAGCGGGGTGAGGAGGTACGATCAACCCTTTGGCGAGCAGCTCCTACCTGTCAAGGTGTTTTTCAAGCTGGTGAGCATCACCCACAGAGGAATTTGGCCAGGCAGGAGGGACGGTGGCACTGAGTGTCTGACTCCGAGGCTCACAGTTTGTATCAGTTTGCTTTCAACTTCCAGATCCGAGCAGCACAAGAGGTGGGTCCTGGGCTGGGGTGTTCAGGTGTCACTCAAAACTTCCCCAGTTTTCCCAGCAGTGATGCTGCTTGGTGCCAGGTAGAAATGTCGCAGTTTAACACCTGGTGGCTGCTGCATGCACGGTGTGAGCAGCGGCACCTGGATGGAGATGTGCTAGAAGGGATGCTCTTACCTGTTCGCTGAGTGCAGCCCACAGAGCCCAGCACTGCTGCAGGAAGGCTCTGCTCACCTCTGGGACTTGGCTGTTTGTCCATCCCACCTCTGCTGGAAGTTCAGCAGTGTCTGAACCCTGCACCAGGGAGGTAAGTTGGATACGGCTCATGTGAGAGCCCAGCTGGGCAGAAGATTTCGGTCTCGCAGCGTGAGTGTGCAGCTTACAGCACTGCTACGCAGGTGATGATACCTCTCCTGGTGTCATTGAATTACCAGGATAACAAAAGCGGTGAAGCCAAAGGAACGTGGGCCTTAATATGAGTCAGGTCTGAGCTGGGTGCTAGCTACTAGGCCACTTTAATCACTTGCTGCTGCTGTCACTGGAGCTGGCTGCACTGTGCTGACATCCTCTGGTGACACAGTTATTCTGCTGGGCAGGCAGGGCTCAGCCACTGGAGCAGGAGAGCTGGGGCTGGAGCACATCCTTTTTAGCACACGGAGTATCTTTTCTGTAATTTGCACTTTGGTTTGTTTGTGGAGAGCCCCTGCAGCATCTGAGGGCTGTCACACTGTGTGGGATGAGCTTGGTGCTGTGTGGGATGAGCTCGGTGCTGTGTGGGGTTGCTGGCGAGGCAGATCTGCCTCCTCTGCACCGCAGGGCGAGGGCTCCCTGCAGACGGCTGCCAGCAGCGGCAGACACGCTGCGGGCGAGGGAGCTGGGCTCTTGCCTTGTCTCAGAGCTCCACACTATTAACGTGATGTGCCCGGGCTATCCCGGTTGTCTTTGGAGCCTGTGCCAGATCACATCTTAAGACTGACTACCCAAAATTATCTAATGTGTTTTGTTTTCTTATCTAAAACCCAGCGCTGCCAGTGTTGCTCACTGTTTTCATCCTGAAGCAGCACTCAGCCTGACTGAAGCCTTTTGGAGCCCAAGCATCTTCGAGACCAAAGTTGTGTTGATTATTATCAAACCAGACAGTAGGGACTGGAGCAAGTGCTGGGAAGTGGGGAGCATCCTTCCATCCTTCCACATGCCAGTGCCTACCCCAGGCCTCTCTGATCACCCAGGCAGGGTGCTGTGTGTTTTTGCACAGTGGTGATCTGACTGCTAGACAACGACAGGGCTCTCTGCAGTGTGCGCCAGGGAATATTTTTCAATTTGATTTCAAATCCAAGGTGGTGGCTGGGTGGCTCCTCAGAGCCAGATGTTTGAACTGAGGTTTCGCTTGGCTGAGTGAGCTTCTGACGCCAGGCTGGCTTGGAGGATACCGTGACGGATCATGTCATGCTATGCCGCAGATGACCTGAGACCCCAAATCAGCCAGGAGGCCTGACAGCAAGCCTATGATGACTTAATGCATCAGATCAGCTTGATTTTTGGGTCTAATGCTGGGGTTTTCTGCTGAAGAGCTCAACAGGGGGATACTTAACGAACTCCAGGGGAATGGAGTCCCCTTGTTTCGAGGCTCTCACCAGGGCAGAATGTTTTGTTGTTTTCACGTGGGAAAGGCCCCTGGGACTTGGGGCGGTGGAGGTGGTTGTACCTCAAAGCACCCCTGCAAAGCAAGCACGGCGGGAGAGGAGATCCCATCTGCAGCGCTCCCTCCACAGAGCTGCAGCAGGGGTTTGTTCCCGTACCAGGCTTGGAGGGGGAAACTGAAATACTGTGGAGTTTGCAGTTCTCCTCGTGTTTTGTAACACTCATCTGTCAGACGAGGAGAATTTTGCCTCTTTGAGTCAATGAGGAAAAGGTTTTCCTGGATATTCAGCACTGTCCCCAGGAAGGCATGTTACCACTGCTCCCTATATGACTGTGCCCTATAGCTCCATAGGCTGCCTGCGGTGTGGTGGGCTGGTTGTCTTGGCCTATGTTCCAGCATGCCTGCTTATGGAGTTGCAGGTAAGTTTGCTGAGGGGCTTGTGTGCTTAACATCGGGATTTGTTGAAACATAAATCTGATTAGAGGAAGAGCGAGGGGCTGTAGGTACACGTACATAGCAGGCACACAAAGCTGACCCTGACCTTGCAGGGGAGAGACCCTCCACAGAAGGTGTCATTGCGTTTGACGGAAGCAGGTGGCCCTTCAGTCACACATCAGAGATGCCACCTTTCTCCTTTGTTTTTTTCTCCAATAAATATTTATTTCTGTCCACAAGGCAAGAAAAAAACAAACCTGTTTTCTCCTGCTTTTCACTTCGTTGCCATCACTCTCTGACTTTTGATGGTGCTCACGCTTGCTGGATTTGGGACTTCCTTGTTTTCGAATGTCTTGAGGTTACTGAGGACCAGGTGATGAAAGATGACCTTTCCCTTGGGGATGCTCAGCCCAGAGCAATGTGTCCTTTGCTGAGGCGTGTAAGGCTCAAAGGGCTGTCGCTCGCTATTGTGTGAGGGGCAGGAGGGCAGATGCTGGGGAAGAGCGTGGGCCCTGAACACGGCAGGAGCAGAGCAGCAGTAGGAGCCAGCTGGTTTATGAGACTCTTTGAGCCCTGCCTGTGAAACCAGCTAGTTTCTACTGGTTTCTGTGACGTCTTCTTAAAGCGCAAAGAAATTCAGTACCGCAAGCTAAAATGGTCAGATGTTCCGTGCTCGCAAGAGAAAAGTAGCCTCGCTACAGATTTAACAAGATGCTGTGCAATGTGATGGATAGATATGATACACTAAATGTGACAAGTTTCTTTGAAAATAATGTTAGAAATCCTTGCTTTATTCTTGGTTTATTGGTATGAAACAAAAGAAAAGAAGATAAATCCGTCTATTGCAGAAGGCTTTCCAACAAAAAAAAATAAGGGAGCTTTTGCCACATGTGTTATTTCTACGTAATTGACACTTTCTTTCCCAGAAGCTTTTCATGTCTTGGTCTTCATTCTATGCTCGTATTATGTGATGGACGAGTGATCTCATCAGATGTCATTGAGTAGTAAAGAAGAGCAAGGTTAAAATAGGGAAAAGGCAAAAGTGCAAATGGTTCGCTAACTTTGCAGAGTGCAAGCTGCTAATTTTAGTAGATCACTGTGTGAATTAGCAAAGCAGCAGGAATGGGAATGCTCCAGTCCAGCTTGCTAAAAACAAGCCAGTGGCCAGGCTCATAATGTTTGTCTCATTCTCTGACCCATTTAGACTCCTTCCTCTTAAAGGACGTTTCTCCAAATGACGATGCTTTACTAATACAGAATTCCTGTGTCTGAAGGACAGTCTGTGATCTAGTCCATTGACTCCTGATTTCATTTAGAGTGCAATTCATTATTTTCTTCCTGTGCTCATTCGAGAACCCATTGTTCATTACTCTTTCATCACTCTATGATTGTAACAATTTGTATCTGTCGTTCATACATTGGCCAGATAATGAAATAATCATTTGTGCATCTACACAGTATTTTACATTTATTTTTCACAGTGTAATTCACTTTGTAGGGTCATTTTATCATTCTGGAACAAATTGTGATCTTGTTTAAGCGTTTGCTAGTTGGTAAGAGTCTGCAATTGCCAATGTCAGGACATGTGTATGAATATTGCTGTCTGCAGACAGAATGGCGGTAAATTTATTGCTGATCCTCCAGCTAACAAAACCAGCCTGTCTTTTAGGAAGAAGGATCCTGCTGGCCATGATCTTGATCCAAAGTACACTAATGTTATTGAGCAAAGTCCTGCAGCCTTCCACAGGGTTTGGGTCAGCCTTTCAGAGGGACTCATAATAAGAAGGGATAAAATTACCTTAATAAAAATGAAAATAGACAATAATGCACCCAGAGCACAATTATGGCACTATTCAAATGAGCTCCTGTTCTCAAGGAGGTCAGCAAGGTTATGATTTCTAGAGGGGTCAAGAGATTAGGAGGATAAACTAATCAAATAGAAAGAAAAGTGATAGCTGATTGGTTAATTCGTTTTTCTTCCGTGAATCTATTTCTGTTCAATTAATTAAAATGACATATATGTTATACTCTCCAAATATCACACACATTATTATGTAAAGGTTGAGTTAGTCATTATGTTGGAAAAGGTCAGGGCTTGAATTTAATGCTGGAGGGAGATACTGTCTTCCATTCACTCGTCATAATTACCATCCAGTTTCTGTCCTACCCGCTGATGGGATCTCGACTATGGTTTTCAATGGACTTGCCACACAAAATGTTTTGGGCATCCCTCCAAGAGCTGCTCCTGCAAAAGCAGTTGCTTTGGCATGGAAGCTAGAGCTGCGTCAGTGGCAGGATGTGTAGTTCTTCTGTTTTCTGCCTATCTCAAGGTATCACCAGAGGCCTCTAGGAGAGAAGAAGACTCCTCTTCTGTTGGACACTTCGCATGAACAGCTCTGGGAGATGTCTGGTTGTCTGAGGCATGGATGCACAGAATGGACCACAGAATGGTAGAAGAACAAGCAGGTACACAGAGGAGTGGGTGACTTACCTCAATATCTTACTTCATTAGCCCTGTGCTCCTAGACAGGTCTGATGCATGTAAGTATTGATGCACTTGATGCTGCGGAAGCTTATAAATGACCCTTTAGTCATCCCGTCGGCTTTACAGGTCAATATAAGAGCAGATGTTATTTTTGCTACTGGTCAGCAGGTGAGTGTCAGTGTTGAGTGAACCAAAAAGCTGAGCTGTTCTCAATGTTAAACCTGGAGTGTTTCCCCACAGTCACGGCTGGGCTAGGAAATAACGTAGAAACAGCCAGAAACCTTTTCACGTGGCCACCTCTACCAATGCAGAAAGAAGATATGAATGTCAGCAAGGGTGGGTTTGGTGTGAGTATTAAAAAGGTGTGGAGACTGGGGTTCCCACCTTGTCTTGGGAATGACTCCCTGTTTCAAATTCCTTGTGAAGGTGGTGCTCTTGGTGTGTCTTCTAAATGGATGTGTGTGCTTTGATGTGGTTTCTTCAGGGCCACCACTCCAGGACACTCCTCTGTTCATAGGCTCTTCCCCCAGGAAACACCAAATCTTCTAGAAATTGAGATGGTCAGACGAATATTTACTGGCCTTGTAAAACAGCCACCAAGTATTTCAGGTTACTATCAAGTGAAGAGTTTAAACATTTGCTTGTGCTGTTTGGAACAGGATTGACTGAGGTGCACATGTGGCCATGAGGTTTGCCAGAGACTGTAAACGTAAATCTATGGTCGTGTTTGTAAATTTAATGCCTTACGTGAGACGTTTTATACTTATTTTAATGGCCTAAAAATACTTCAAATATATATATATTAATTTTTCTTAGTTATGCTCCATTAATTAGTGTTTAGTGAATATGTGTAGACTGTATCAGCCATTTTAATAGAACAAGAAAGGGAAGAAATGCTATAAGACAGGAGCTGGCGTCAGATTTATCCAGAGAGAGAAAATATAATCAGAAACAAACTGCTGCAGGATGTTAAAAAATCACCTGCTTCTTAGAGGAGATACAACTGGGTAACGATCCATGGAAACATGAACGTTTTAGATTGCATATCTTCTATTCAAATTTATGACCAGCTGTCAGAGTGCTGGTGCCCCTTACTCTGCAAGAGGGATTGCTCTTTGCCAAACTGTAATGAGCAGATTATGGGTGGTGCTAGGAAAAGTATGGGACTCCTTGAGAAATTGCAGTGCATCGTATTAACTTCTCTCTGATGTTAGCAATTTCCCATCATATTGTATTACCAATCACTGTCACTAATATACCATGAAATTCAGATGTATAATGTAGTGTACAACTCAACCTCTCATTTCAAAGGTTTGTTACCCATAATCCTGCATGAGTCATTAGTAATGTCACTGAACAGAGGAAAACTCATTCACTTCTTACAGTGTTTCCCCTGCTGGCAAATAACTGACATATTACACGTGGGCACAATGCTTAATTCTCCCGAGAGCTGTGATTGTGACATGGTGAAATGTGTGTCTCCTTAATGGGCAATCAGATCTATGCGCAGCCTTCGACTATCCCCAGCCTAGCGTGCCCCACCGGATGGCTGAACAGCTGGGTTCTCTGATGAAGCATCTATTTTCTTTAAATTATTTATCTATTGAAGTGTTGTTTGTGGCGTTTTAAAGGCAATATTGCGCTAAAAGGTAAAAATACACCCACTACAAAAGGAAAAACTTACGGGCAGGGTCAAAATTTGGAAAAGAACTTAGATTTTTCTCTTTTTTTCCTTTTTTTTTTTTTCCCCAGGATTTGTTCTTTCAAACAAAGGCTTGTGGCTCAAGCTTGGGGACAAAGATAAGCACCAAGATTCCCCAGGAGCCAGCAGCACAGGGCCAGGAATGAGGCACACTGTTCTCCGTTGGGAAATGAGGCACAGATTAAACCCAGCTGTTGCTGGAAATGCTCTTTAGTTTGAAGTGCAGGGTGAAGCTCTCAAGGCAGGCTCAGCAGGAGGTTTCACAAGGAAAGGAACTATCTCTTCCTCCAAGAGGAAAAGAGATGGCTTTAGGGTCTCAACCTACCTGTTGGGTTGTGGTGTTCCACAAAGTTTTATTGAACTTCACCATGGTGATATTGGGCCAGTTCTCCCATCTAGGGAGGTCATCCTGAGCCGTGATCCTGTTGCTCAGAGTGACGTGCCCTCCTGCAGCCATACATTTGCAGTTTTGCAGGCAAACTATCCGTCCTGCCAGCAGGAAGACAGGCTACAGGACAGGGCTGTACTTGACGGCGAGCTGTGGATAATCGTTTTGAGAGCGTAGATTTGTGGTAGATTTTCATCTAGCTTCCATTTCCTTGTTTTCCTCCCGTGAAAGTTAAATGAGTTGGTGTCAAGAGCTTTACTGAGCCAAGATGTATCACATCTACCACTCCCCTTTGCCTCCATGCTAATTATCCTGACAAATTGGTTTGCCGTGATTTGCTTGGGGAATCTGTTGGTTGTTTCCCACCTTCTTATTGTCAGACTGGACACGTACTGCTCAGTTGTTTCACCCGGTCTTTTTGCAGGTGATAGTTTGTCCTGGTGGGTCTGTGCCTCCTGTGGTGCCTCCTGCACGGCCATGGGAGCAGTCACTCGTGGAGGAGACTGTGCTCTGGACTTGCAGCCTGTATCTGCTGAACGTCAAGGTTGTGTTTCCTTCTGGTTCACCCCGTTTCATGGCTATCTGGAAATACCACTCCCCTCCTGGATTAGAAATACATTAATATATTGCCTATTTTTTTCAGTTTATTGTTTAAGTAATTATCTTTACATGTTTTATTTTTAGTCCTTAATGGAAGATTTTTGTTTTTCTTCTTCAGTGTCCTTTCATCAAGTCCAAGATCAGGTCAAGTGCTTTATGGCCAGCAGGCCGTTTTGTTTATGAAGGCGCTTTGACAGGTTGACTCTGCAGCGTGTTTGAGGCATTTAGAGAGAAAAAAAACACATTTGAAGCAGCAGGTGAAGTACAGGTCAGGCTGAGTAGCAGGGCAGCAGTGGGTCCGTAACATCACCCACCAGCTTCTTAATTGTGCCTCACCTGGGCTGTGTGGAGGTGACGTTGCAGCTGTACCCCCAGCTCGCACGGCTCACGAAGCTGCAGTCAATTAATGCTGAATGCAGCGAGGTTCGTTGTCGATTCTCCCAGCAATAGCGTGACAGGCCCAGCGGTTCCCACATCGTCAATTCGAGTACTTAGCCTGCCGCTCCCAATTTATTTCATGAAGTGTCTGCAGTCTCCGCGTTTGTCACGATGGTGATGTATCTATTCTGGTCCCTGAAAGGATGCAAAAGAGGGACATTAGAGCCAGCGCAGGTCTGTTAAATACCTTGTTAGCAGGGCATATCAGAATTGCAATTTGTTTTTGAAACATAACTTGCTGAAAATGGTGTTTCATGGAGTACAGGACGATTAGGAGTGATGCTTGTGATGGTAACATACATGGCATTCTAACTGTTCCTCTATATGATCTGAGTGATGGTTTGTGACCTGTTTGGCACAACAATATTTTTTCCCATACAAATAACCGGACAGCTATACTCAAACAGCAGTTAAAAATGAGATCCAAGCTGCTACCAGTTTAAATCAGGCTAAAGACACACCAATCCAGGAATGATAAACCATCAGTGGCACTATCAGTAACTTACAGTAAATTGACTTTTGCAGCCTGGCCCAGGCTGAGCGTCACGGTGCAGAAATGTGTTATCTGGGAATCCCACATCTGGGTGCTGTGTGACACAGAGAACTGGTCAGAAACTTTTAGCAAAACAGTTTCTCATCTGAAAATATCAGTTTATCCAGCCTAAAACTTTTGGCAGAGAATACTAGCTCCAGCAAAGCATGAGGGTTATGGCATTCACCAGTGATTACTTTATTATCTGAACCTTATTTTCTGAAGCCCCAGGTGAGTACTCAGACTGCTGAGACCCAGCCTGCACTGGCTTGCTCTCTCTCAATCCGCAGTTCATCAGGATTCAATTTTTATACTTTTTGAAGTTTCAGATCTATTTCTAGCTGCCTTTACCAGTGTACCCCTGCTCGGTGTTTAAATAGCAGGAGAAATATCGAGGAAGCCTTCACTTCAAATCCCAGTTCAGCTCAGCACTTCTGTAAATTTGAGAATTTGCATAAAAACATGAAGTCTCTACTGCAGTGCTAAATTGGGCTTTAGGAGAAAATTACTTCAAAAATCCTCATGAGTGGAATGGAACGATGTCTACATGCCTACATACATCTCACATCTACATGCCTGCTTTTTTGGTAAAATTTTCTGATCAAAAGCCCGAAGTGGCTCAAAGGTGTTCAGGTAAGCCAGATGTTTAAAGGCTTGTCCAAATGCAGCAGCTGAGACAGTAAAACTTTAACCATGTATAATTTTTAGTCATGCATATTTATCGTAAGTTACATTGGGGTCCAGGTCTCATTTTGCCTTCTAACGATTATTTCTGCCCATTAGGAAGTGGCACCGGGGCTGGTAGGCGTGAGTGAGACCCTGAGGCTGGGCTTGCTCTGGAACTTGGAGGCTGGTGGGCAAGTGATGCCTTGGCTGCTGCATGGGGCTTTTGCAGAACAGAGCGAAATTAGCTGCAGCTTGAGACCTCGTCAGCACCAACAAGGGAGCTGTTTCCTCTCCCAACGTGTTGTTCAATGGTGGCACTCATTGCTGCGTGAGGCTGTGGTGGCCAAAAGCTTAAATGGTGCAAAACCAACTGGATAAGTCCATGGCAGAGTGATGCAGCAAGGGCTGTAACATACTGAGAGGCTGCCTCTGGCTCAGAAAGCCCAGGTCACTGAGTACCATCAGGGCAGCCCAGTCAATTATTGTTGTGTGTTTGTCCTGTTCATGGTTTTTTCTCTAGACATCTACAACTACTCGGTGTAAGAGACAATGTACTGGGTCAGAGGGACTTCTCATTTGAGCCAGCCTGGCCATTCTCGTAAAGCAGAAGAAGATGAGTTGTTTTCATCTCTGTTTCAGACAGCACTTGAAGGTGCTAAGCCTGTACCATCTCTTTGGTGAGTGATGTGAGCTCTGAGTGTCTGTGAGAGCCATTTCTGCTATAAAGAACCTCAGTTCTCCATTAGGAGACAGTCCTGAGGAGGCTGGCAGTCACTTGAGTGTCCTACTAGAGAGCATCGTGTCTGTGCTGGGGTCTGCATGGGTTCAAGTTAGTAAGGAGAAGAAGAGGGAGTTAAAAAAAGCATAGCAGAGGGTCATTTGGCAATTCCAGTGTTAGCACGAGCTGATCCCAGCAGTTCAACATAATCACGGGAAGCAGAGAAAATCCAGGAGGTTTCAGTGGAACTAAGCAAGAGCATGACAGCTGGCAAATGCTAATGTAAGTAGGCAACTGGGAGCGAGGGGTGGAGGGGAGGGTGTCATTTAACATCGCTTATAGAAGTGCCGTTGATGTCTGAAGAGACCCTGTGGAAAATGTGCCCCTTTTTGCTCAGCCTCCCTGCTGTCACACACGTCTGCCTGCCCAGCCCTGCCGTCTCATCTAATGCAAAGCATCTCCAGAGCAGCCCCGGTTCACCCAGCCCGAGGAAACCTGCTGTCTGGAGTGTCAGCACAGAGATGCTTACGGTACAGCAGGAGCATCCTCCTGCTTTTGCTGAACCTCTGCTTTCTGCCCTGGGGATGGGGAGGGGGAACGGTGGCTGATGCAGGGCTGGCATAGGGCAGAGCTGGGTGTCCAACCTCAACACACCGGCTTGTTTGTTTTTTTCTCGTGTGAATCTCTGCTCCAACAGCCTGTTTCTTTCAGCAGAGTAGAGGCTGGTAACATCAGTGTGTGGCTGCTGTGCTTTTTTTGCTGGAGTTTCCCTGTTTCTCACTGGTCACTGGGTTCTCTAGGCGCTCAGCATCCAATTTCATTGCTGTCCCACTGCCTCCCTGGACTTCTGGGAGATCTTGGTCAGCACACGAGGCCACATCTTTTTTGGATAGTGGCAAATGTGACCGTTTTTGTTCTATTAGAGGTAAATTTCTCACATGAACATCAAATACAAAGCAATATTCTTAGAGCAGCAAGATGGTGCCAAGCATCCAAGCTGTGCCACAGACAAGATCTACCCCAGCTCGGTCCAAGATTGCATCAGGGCAGCGTGCACGGTATTTAGGCTGTCACTACACCAGCAATAATGTTCTCCGCGCCTAGCAACATTTTTCTGGCTATTCTCCCTCCAATTAACTATTTAACATTTGACAGCTCAGAAAAGCTTAATTGTGCTCCAGCAATGGTCTATGAGCCTGTTCCGCAATCTAATGCTCCAAACTTGCCCCCTGGCCTCTGTTTCCAGCAGCCTTGTCCAGTTCACAAAATAAAGAGCTGGAACAATTGGACCATATTCACATTCTAACATAAAAATTGATTTTTTTCTGCATGTAAATAATAATTTTGTTGTTTTGAGATAAGCATCTTTTTGCCTTAGAGCTCTTAGTTTGATATTTTCTCACACAAACACCTGATCACATTAAATATCCATGCTGAACACTATGCTTTCCTAAGGGGAAAAAAAAAGCCAGCAAGCTACATGTGAAGGTTGTAACTGCAAACCACAATCCTTTCTCATTTCCTGAATGGTGTTGTGCTACTCGGAGCTTCAGAGGTATCGTTTCCTATCACAGACCATGTGCAGCCTGGGTTACACTCCAGTAATTCTCCATAGAGGCTTAATATTGAACAGTTAAATGTAATGTTAAAGAATCAAATTTACAGGAAAGTGTTTTGCTTCATTGACCATGTTAATAATAAAGTTCTGCAGGAAGATAACACCTGGGTTTCTGTAATCCAGCCTTCTTTTGTGCAGGGTATTTCTGGTTTCCTGCGAAATATTTAGTCTTAAGGTTCTTAATAACAACTTGTATGCGGATGTTTCTGCAGGCATCCCTGAAATGACACCTTACTGATGATAGGCTTCAGGAGCTTGTGGGTGTGTTAATTTGAATTAATTATAGCATATTTGACTTGCGTTTGCTGTAAAATTGACTTGCCTAATTTGCCCAGTAGAAGTTGTCACTATTAAATCCAGAAGGCTTATGATGATAAAGATCTTGGGATTCTGGTGACCCTCCTAAACACTTTAAGAGACCGGAGCTGAAATCAGTCACACATGAGATACCATGTCTATGTTGATGGGTATCCTTAAATCCAGGTGAATGCAAAACCCTAACATTCTATGGTTTGATATGGTTCTAATTCAGAAAGTGTGGGGGAATCCCCAGTCTCCTGCTGAACTGCATTAACTGTGGAGTTTCACTCTATGTTTCCAAAACCAGCAGCAGGTGGTCCTGGCAGGGGAGAACAGAGATGTATGTGGTTCTTGTCACTTCACTTAGCGAGACCACTATGGGGACAACTTCATTAACTGACGGGACGGCTCCCAGGGCTGCAGCTGGAGACCCCAGGTCTGGCAGAGCTTTGGGGGGAGCCGGTTACCGCATGGCGAAGGACTCGTGCCAGCTGCTTCGGTAGATTAAAAGGTAACAGCAGTTCCCACAAGACTTCACATCTCTTGGGATACCAGCTTCTTTGAGATGGGGGGGACCTGGCTTGTGCTGAGCCCTCTGGCTCTGAGCCGCTGGTCGGTGCACATACCCTGGACTGGGAATGCTGGGATGCAGGGGCCCTGCCTATGGTCTCTCAAGGGAAAGCTTAATCAAAAGGCCATGCATTTCTAAGGGTTATTTCTTACCTGGTGTGTTGATGTTTCCTTAAGGGAAACATGACTGTATTGAATTAAGAGTGCTGAGCCAGCAGCCTCTCTGTTTGTGCCTCTTAAATATAAAAAACTAGGGGGGATATTGTATTCAGTGTTCGTGTGAGGGAAAAAACCCAAACCAACCAACAAACAAAATAAAAAAAAAGCAACCAAAACAAACAAAAAACCCCACAACAAACAGATCAAACATAAACACACAAAGAAAAATAAATAAATAATAATAATTAAAAACCAAAAAAAGCCAAACCAAAAAACAAACCAAAACTAACAACCCCCAAAAAACCCCACCACAAGTTACCGTAAGGAAATACATTCTTAAAAGGAGAGAGAGAGAGAAAGCCATGGACTGAGGGTCAGGGATTTACCTGGGTGGTCCAGAGAGGTCAGACACGGGGTCCCAGGTGCCCCCCCTGGGCTGTGGCCCTGCAGAACCAGCACCTTTTGTGCTGGGCCAGCCACCCAGACCCCATGCAGCCCTGTGAAAAGTTTCCACTTCAACCCACACACACCTTTATTTATTTTTTTTTCTTTTTTTTTCCTCCTGTGTGAGGAATAAAGAGAGCAGGAAAGAGAGATGAAATGTTGTCAGCAATTTCTGAAGGAGCTCTAATGTGAAGCTTTTTACCTTTCAGTGAGAATGGGAGAATTATATCCCGCCCTGCCGAGCCAGACTCCAATATCCTGTCCAACACACGTGTGGCTAATTTGTCTTTTTATATCGTTAACATTAGGACACTTCACACCAAGTTTAACTCTGCTAGTAATTTGACTTCATCGGTGCTTGGAACACTGCACTGTGTAAGATGCATTTTTATAGCTAAGAATATTTTTGTCTTTTTGCATGTTCTTCTCTCGGGCTTTGTCTTCATTAGCCTCCGAGCATGTCTAAGATGGTAAAAAGATCCACTCCTGTTCACGAGCAAAGACAGAGGAGTTTTGTACAGGCCGTGCCACAATTTTGAAAGGATGCTGATTTCTTGTTGAGACTTAAATGCTGTTTGACTAATACAATGTGTTATTTAATTTCTAACTGTATGTAAATTAACAGCTCTGATGGGAGGCACAAAGCGCAGCAATTCTTTTCAGAGTGTGCAAGAGCAGATTTGGGAGCTCTCTACTAAACAGAAAACACAGGGGTTTGCAAATGTGATGTGTTACTTGACAAGCCCTTATGGGTCACTGATGCAACCGTCTCATCCTCAAAATGATGAAATGATATATGGCAGGGACTGCGAACACGAGAGGTGGCACAATCTGAACTGCAATGCAAAACTATAAATGACTCACTGTATTTTCAGATTCTTTTGCAGGTAACTAGAAAACTAAGAACAAGATTAACCTGTAAACGGGTAAATTAGATCAACTTAAGCATTGTTTAAGCTATGTTTTCCATAATAATCTGTGTGGTCCAGCCAATGTGGAATTGAAAAGCTTGGCTGCATCACGTTTTAGACAATTACTACGGATCAGCATGAAATGTAAGGATAAATAATCCAGGTGGAAATAGAATCAAGATACAATTTTGCAAATAAGTTCACAAAGTTGAAATGACTCAGTGCAGCACGGGATGCTAAACCTCAGGGCTGCTGAGATGTAGGGAATGGGCAGAGTGACCAAACCGAGCAGGGGGAGGCAGTTTGCCCCGGCGGTTCTATTGAACTCCCGCCAGGTTCCGACCTAAAACATCGTCCAGGAGGAACTGGGCAGGCACCTGCTCAAAGCGGTTATTTCTCCCCTGAATCTTGCTATGCCGGGAATTACCAATTAGTAATGATTTTTGTGGTTAGAGTAATTCCATCTTTCATTTGTTGCTTTTATGTGTTGTGTTTATTGCACACCAAGTAATGAACCCGGAGCAGCTGACTGATTTGGGTGAGTGTTGGCTTGGATGATGAAGCTGGTTGGTGATCAATTATGGTTTTGTTGTTCAGGAAAATGGTCGTTTCTAGGAGTGTTAATTTCTGTGTGTGTAGTTACAGTAGAAAGCAATATGCTCTGAGAATATTTTATTCTAACTAGTTTTAGAAGTCCCCGTATTGGAAAAACAAAAACTATAAGTTATACTTTCTTTGGTATTTTACATTAATTGTATTATTCTTCCTTCGATGAATCATCTCTCTGGTGCCCATAAAGCCCACAAATTGATATAATCTACTCTGACTACAAGTTTACGTGGTAAGTTGTTCGATGCAGAATTTGCCTGTTTCTTTTCGAGGTTTAATACCTGACTTTGTTTTGGCATTAAAAACATTTTCCACAACTTTACACATAGACACAAGCCCTGCTCTGAACGTCCTTCGCACCTGGCAGAAATGCACCTAAACATCAGACATCAGTTATCTCAAGATCAAATCAAATAACCTCACAGCCACATGAATAGAATTAAGATAAATGTACTCACAAACCCTCAATGGATTCCACCAAGCCCTGCAAACCTCCCGGTTTAGAATTAGAGGTGGATTTTTGGCTTGCCTTTTCTATAAAATTACTGTATTTTTTTTTCCTTCCTGTTTTGTTTTGGGGTTTTGGTGTGCACCATTTTTTGTTTGTTTGGGCTTTAAAAAATTTTTTTAAAATTTTTTTTTCCCCTCAGCTTGGGAGTTTTCTGAGTTTGCATGTGCTTTTAGCTGTCTCCTAAGGGCCGCCCATCCCTGAGCAGGCGTGCATCTGTTCCTAATGACGATCCTGTTTTCTTTAGGCTTCCCAATTAGCTCCACTTTCGACTCATGGAGTACATTTTAATTAACCACCCCATTGGCTGCAAGAGAAATAAGACTGCAGATCCAGGCTGACAATCCACATGAGGAAACACAGTGCAAAGGAAAGCTTGCTGCTAGAATAAAGAAAACTCCGTAACTAAAATTTGGTTCACAGGGATGAAACAGCGATTCCATGACTAATTGCCAAAGCAGCTACACACACACACACACACGCAAAATCAATATTGTTGATGAATCCCCTTCAGTATAATTTATTTCTAATGATCTTCAGTATTTGTGTGTATGAACACCAAACACTAGGAAGCACACTATCTTTCCCAAAAATTTGGCTTATGCAGATAACTAGGACATCACTTTCTCATCACTTTGTTGGGGCTTTCTGTCCAAACTCTAGGAAATTTAACAGAATTTAACAGGAAAATGGAGTTGAGTACACTGTTGAATAGCGAAAAAAAAATATTAAAAAGCGCTTTTAACAACATCAATTTTCATAATAGTGTTTTGTTGAATGAATGGCTTGGACAAAAGCACTGGTAAATCGCCCGAAACGAGACTGCCTGACACTCAAATAGCTGTTAATGGTAGATAGCTCCTTGAGTTCTTGTTATATTTCTTTCTTGCATTTAATCCTATCCTTCTCACTCCATTATGCAGAAGGACACTGCTTTGCTTAAAGGGTTATCAATGTCACCAGGCAATGGAAAAGATCTGGGTACATTTTAAACACCTTTTTGCAGGTGTCCTATTGCAATTCAGCAGAGGATCGCTGAGGTTGGAAACCTTCAGAGAAGACCTCTGGAAAAGTTTTTCTGCTGCTTCGTGGTGGTGAATCTCCCCGAGGGAGCAGAGCTTATCAGCAGCCGCTCCATCACTAACCACGTAGGACATTTTCCATTTTAACTCCTGTTTTTGCTCCTTTTCCAGGCGAATGATACTTATAGAGTGAGAGCTAAATGTCTCTTAATCTTAACGGTATCTTCGGGCTCTGCTGCCCTAATATCGCCTTGTCTCCATCTGGTGTTTCTATGGCAACTCCCTGGGGAGTTTTCCTCTTATCTGGGTGAAGTTAACTGGAAACAAGCAGATATGCTTGAGATGAAGAGGTGTTGGAGAAGTGTGATGTGGCCTTCGGAGTGTGGTCTGGAAAGAAGCTGAATTGTTTGCAGGAAGCCTCCCGTGGAAGGGGCTTGAAAGATTTTGCCTGAAGTACACTTGCCCTCCATGGGGCCAGTGCAGTCCAGTTAGCGGCAAATTTTGCTGCATTAATAATAAAGCATATGGAGCCCAAACTGGCCAAGCCTGGAAGTGCCTCACCGGGAAATGGGATTTTTACAGGTAGTTTGACAAGATCGATAGTCACCGTTCCAACCAAATTATAATAAACCTAGTGTCATGTCTCATTAGCAGGCTTCTCCGTGTGGTTTCATACCCTGTGGGTGAGATCCATCTCTGAGCTCATACTGGGGCTGCCAGGGGAAGCAACACCTTCATGACCCATCTGATGGTGGGTCTGGACCTGGCGTCGCTGCTTGGAGGGGGCTGCGCTCCCAAAAGTGGGGCTGAGGGACTGGACTGGCTAAAGGGATGCTCGAGGGGGAGGGAGGTCTTTCCCTGGCCACGTGCTGTTGTGGTAGCTTTTCTCCAAACAAATAAATAACCCAGACTATCCCAATTCAGAAGGTTTGTGTCCCAATTCAAAGCCCACTCGCTTCACCCTCCCCTCCCTCTTGTTTCAAGGCTGTGGATCGCACCTTTCCAGGTTGGTGTCATAATTTGACCTTAATATATTTTTTCCTTTGTGTTTTAGACTGCCATAGACCAAGCTGTTGGTGAGCCAGTGGCTATCTGAAAGCTGTCAGACCTTTGCTAGCTGGTGAGCAAGTCTCTTTGAGCCTGAGGAGATGTGACCTCCCACTGCTGTCACCCCAGGGAATGGAAAACCTGCCTCCTTTGCGGCACGAGCTGCAGATACCAGCCGGCTCCTTCCCCCGCTTTAATTTTTTGGATACCAGCCACGGGTTGCTTATCATCGGTTCTGATCCCTAAAGCCAAGGTGCTGATTCTAATCTGCGGTTGCAGCCGGGTTTAAATCTTTATCTGCAATCGGTGAGTCTGAGCGCTGAGTGTGCAGAGACGTTATTAGATTATTAAATCAATGACACTCAGGTTATTAGTCACACTCATCCGCATTACCTGACACTGTAATGATGTTCTATTTTTACTTCCAGCCTGCTAATGTCCCAGAGGAACTGAAATTATGACCAGAAAATTAATTTCTATACATTTGAACAAGAAATAGAAGTATAGGGAATAATCCCATGTTGGCAGTGTAAATCCTAACGGACTTGTTTAGAAAAGCAGTGGGGAAGGAGAGAGGGTTGAGAACCACATCTTGCATGCAGTTTTCCCTCTGTCTTTTGGGTATGGTGGTTGCTAATAACTGGGCCAGACCGTTTTAGCTTGTAACTCATTTGGGGCAATTAAGACTCCTGAGCTGGCATTAATGATTTTACTCACTCGGCCAACACGTTCTCACAGAATCCTTCCACCAGGATGTCGCAATGGGCTTTTTTTCAGGCATGAAATCAAACCCAGCAAACAGAAAAAGGCCAGCACATGGCAAGATGTTGTTTATGTTTTCAAAAATTACTCCTTAAGCACAGGCAAGTCATCATCCCAGCCCCCAGATGGAGTTAAGAAGGGAGGTCAGATCTGATGGCGCCTGAAGACTGAATTCGATGTTGTTTCTGTTCCACGTGACTGAACATCTGCAAGTTGGGAGGGTTCTGTTACCGTGGAAAAATACCACAGGAGATGCTCAGAGTCCATCCCCACCCCTTGTCTAGCAGAGCAGAGCTTGCATCTCGCTGTCACGGCGCCAAGCCTGGTGACATTCAAGAAGCATCTGGACAATGCCCTCACACATGGTGTGAACTGTGGGGTTGTCCTATGCAGGGATGTGGAGACAGAAACCCGCGGGGAGGAAGGGTGGCTGGAAGAGGCGAGTTCCGCGGAGGTACCCGCACGCCCAGCCAGCTCTCAGCCAGCACAGCTCTCCATGCACGCACAGCTTTTACGGGGGAAAATGGGGAGAAGCATATGGTGAAACACCCCACGAGGGAGAGACGTTCGCACCCTTTCCCCACGCTGCCCACAGCCTCAGCTACTTGCAGGTTTCCTGAGCTTATTGGTACAAATCTCCATATTGTTTAATTATAACTTGGTTCTAATGCATATCTTAACAGTGTATTTATTTCGTATTTTGCGATTAATTCCAAAGTGCTCATCGTGCCAGAAATGAAGCAGGGTGACTTCCTGAGGCCTTCAGCTGGGGAATTTCCACTTAAAAAATGGAGAGAGACATGTGAGTACCCATGTGGGTGTAGGTATTGTTGGTATCTGCTAAATGCATGTTGCAGGATGCTCTTGATGAGCAAAGTTTGTAGTAGAATTATAATGAGCTGAATTGTTTAGGTGTAATTAAAAGATGGGGTGAGAACTTGCATGGAAATCCTTTTCTCCAAGCTTTGGGAAGCCTGCTAATAAGATGTAAACATTTAGCATCTCAGCTGGAGGACGGTGTGCTCTTTGGTTAAACATTAAAGGGGCATTGTCAAGTGGTTTAATTAATTAGCTAGGTTTTAAATGAAATCAAATCAATTTGGAACAGTTAGGCTCAAAATTAAAGTTGTTTTCACCTGGTGGGAAATATCTGCCAAATTCTGACCATCTTAAAGACAATGAAAATTAAAAACGCCTTTAAGAAATTGCATCCACATGGTTCCCTTTCCTTTTCCCATTTACCCAGAGAGTGGCCAGTATTCTGATTACCTGGCATTACTGTAATTGCTATGACAACAATAAGTCTAATTCGGAGCCTTTCAGTCTATGTATGCTACAGCCAGTGTTTACACAACATTTTCTAGACATGCAGCACCCAGAACCCACGTCAAACCTGGCTTATAGGGGCTCAAATATACTGTTTTCCCTTTTTATTACAACTTCTCATGGTGCAGCACGACCCTTACACGAACAGGTAAATAAGGAAAGTGGGGAAATAAGTCTGATTTTGTGCCAGTAATGTGATTGCTGAACATGAGCAGGATTCAGGTTTTTTTGCACTCAGCCTCCAGTATCTCTGAGCTTTCTGCCCGCTCTTGGCGACATTGGGCAGTGGGACAGAAGTTTCAAAAGCCACAAAGTTCTTGCAGGTGTTGTGAAAATCCACAGCTGGAAAAGAAAGGGAGCCCAAATGAGCACCTGTGCTGAAGGGCAACCGAGCAAGGTGAGATCAGAGAGTTCTCTGGCTGGTGGAGGAGAGGGGTTTCTGGTTTTCTTCTTGCTGGGTTAGGAAAACAAACACTATTCCTAATATCGACTTTTTTAAAGAAAAACAAAACAAAAAGAAGTGAGAGTTCAGGCTCTTCTTATTAGGCCAGCACAATACTGTGTACTATCTCAGATGCTTTGTTTTAGATTTAAGGGAGGAAAAATCAACACAAACTCCCTGTGACACAATAGGCCATAACCTCCGGAAGCCGTTATGGGCTATTATGCGAAGCCGTTACAGTCTATTGAGTAAATAATCTACAGATTAAAGCTTTCTAAGTACACAGGAACTTGATAGGTAACCAAAGAAGCCATTACGATATGTCATGTCAATAAGAGGAGGATTAAGGTCCCTTACACTTGGTGCAGTGACAGAGTCTATCTGCTGCAAACCCGTGCTAAACAGAAGCGATTGCCTTTAAAAAAAACAAACCAAACCTGCAGTGCAGTTGCATTCGGGGACTGGGGATTTGGAGAGAGGCAGCTGCTTCTGCCTTAATTTATTGCAACCCAAGGATGATTGTGCAAATGAGTGACTGTGCTCGGTCTGCAGCCCCCCGGGCTCACCTGCTCCTGGGCCATGGGTGGCTGGAGCCAGAGCCATCTGCCACGGAGAAAGGAGCAAATCGGCAGGTTTGGGGGTAGCTTCCAGTCCTCTTTATGGAAATAAGGCAAAGTGCTTTCTCTCTGCAGCCTGGGAGAAATGTGATTTCTGCTGTTGCCCCTCGGCCATCCAGCCACCACCCTGCGAAGTGGTGGCAGGGCCCCTGGGACGTCATTCCTCTCCCCTTCGTGGGAGCCCAGCTCAGCGTGTCCCCAGGGCCCCCCAGTTCCCTCTGGGGACCCCTCTTGCACCTCCTTCTTTTCCAAGGGCCTCCTGGCTGAGGCACATCCAGCATCCCGCCTCCCCACCCCCAGCATTTAATTACTCCAGGTTTCCAGTCGCTCTGGTGAGTTTAATATGAGCTATGTAAATTCCTCCCAAGAATGACAGGATTTTGACAGCCTGATTTGCCTCGCAGGCATCCTCAAACCAGCTCATTTTCTCTTCCTTGGAATTTTTGAGTGGTTGGGTGGCATTTGATTATCATTGGCTGGTATATCTGAGCTCTGGGGTTGAGCATGAAGATATTTTAAATTTAATAGGTTTAAGATATCATTATTTCCGTGCTGATGAATTTATACTTGTAACCAGAGAAACTTAGAGCATTTAATGAACTTATTTAGATATCATGGTGCAAGCTTTAAACCCAATCCCAAGTATAAAATTAAATCATGTTGGCTAAAAACTAACACCCAGAAGCAAAAACTGAACTCAGTAAATGAATGAATTTCGAAAGACAGAATAAATACAGACATAAGGCACCTAGGGGACAGATTTACTAAGAGTTTTTGCACTGTTTTCAATGGAGCTCGTAAGAGCATAAAAGTATTAAATCTGATTTACTAGAAAGGATTTGTGTAGTATTTCATCACCTGCTTCCCAGTGCCAGCAGCCCCTTCCCCATCACTCCCAGCCCACTAGCAGTGCTCTGGACACACTGAACCCTCGGTGGAGCAAGCTCCAGCTTTGCTGAGGAGCACGCGAGCAGCCAGAGAAGAAAGAAACTCAATCGTTTGGTGCTCCAGAAGGATTAACAAAGTGATTCTGTGAAAATCAATTATCATTCCAAACGGGTCAATGCGGAGTGGTCTCGCTGTGCTGGCCAGGAGATGGATGTTGCACAGTCACCCATGGGAGGGCCCTGCCTGGCCTCCCCAGCATCCTGGGGTTTGGGTTTGCTGAGGCTGAGACCCCTCTCTGGGAGCTTTAAAATCTCCTTCCCAGCTTCCTTGTGCCACAGCTTTTCTGAGTATCTTTAAAATCTCACAAACTCTCGGAGTTTGTGCAAAGAAAATGTCCACTTGTTAACGAGGGAGACTTCAGTTTTCCCCATAAAGAGTTAAGCATGTCATGTGGGGTGATGGCACACAGGCCAGGTTTGGAAGTGCCTTAAGTGACCTTTTTTTTTTTTAAAATTTGAAACAGTAAGAAAACCCAGGTGAGGAGAAGCAGCTCTTGATTTACTCCTGAGGACCTCCTTGAAGATGTGAGTACTGATGAGCTGCTCTGGCAGTGACTGTTGTTATCAAATTCAGCATCCCTATGGAAAGAGATGTCGTACCACAGCTACATTTCACTTTAAACAAATAAGCTAGAGGAGAACGAGGACACAGGTTAAGAAGAAATTAAAAGGAATTAAATCACAAAATAAATTAAAAAAAAAGGAAAGAAAAGTTGCCTTAATGCTACCTACAAGCAGAGATTGTTCATTTAATGCTTACCAAAAGTATGCAAATGTACCAGAAAGCAATCCAGCAGGGCTGAACAACAGAAGAGAGTCACCAAAAGGACTCGATGGGACTAAGCCTCCACAAGATTAATCTTCTATGCACTGCAAACAGGTAGGAAACCATGCCTAGGAATGAAGTCCTATGTTAGTTTTTACAATGAGCAGAAACCAGAGTAGAAATCCTGCAGGTACTTGTGCTGGACACTGTCAGTGTATTCAGAAATGATCTGAAAAATGAGATGAGCAGTGAGGTGGCAAAGTCTGCTGGTCTTAGATTTATCCAGGCTAGTCAGGCCTAAAGCAGAGCCTTGCAGAAGTATCTTAGAGAAATAAGTGGTTGGGTAATACAAAACTGGCAGGTGAAATTCAGTGCTGGTAAGTGCAAATGAATGCCCTTGTTAAAACAGGTCTACCTACATATACAGAATAATGGGCTATGAATTAGCACTTATCCTTAAGCAGGAAAAATGTGCTGGAGCTTTTGCGGCTGCTCCTCTCCAAATGCTGGCACTGTCCTCACGGCCACAGGGACAAGGGGGATGCACACCCACCCCTCAAATCCCGCCAGCTACAAAGGCTGCAGGAGAACAGGAGAAGGTACGGGGAAGGCAACAAATCTCATTAGACATGGGCACCAGCCTCTGTGCTAGGAAAGGCTCAATATGTTTAGCACTCTTGCTTGGAAAGGACATGATTGAAGGGAAAAGGGTAGAGGTCTGTGCACCGTGAGTGATGTGAAGGGGGACAGGGATGAGCGTTGCTTGTATTATAATGCAAGAGGGAGAGCGCCAAACTCCCGTTTTGGGGAGGACTTGTTTTTCTTTATTTATTAATTTAGTTTGAAGTGCGACGCTCAGCTGTATCGCTGAATGATCAGCCGCCAGCGGAGCGGGTCAACAATTTTCCAGCAGAATAGTTTTCCGAGCCACTTTCTGTTGGAAAATGCTGATTCGATGGTATCAAGATGCTCTGTGGGAACATGTCAATGCCATCAAAGCCGTCAGCAGAAGCCAGACATCTGCCCGGCCTCTTTCGCTGCTGCCCAGCTGGCTGGCTCCCTGGGACAGCTGGGCCCCCATGCCGCAGCCAGCAGCCCATTTGATTTTCCTTTATTTCATCGTTGCTCTATTTATATTGCATTTTCCCCTCCATTTTAATCTTTATATTGTATATCCACTGTACTTACAGTATTAGAAAATCCCCTGTTACCCACCAGAACATCGCGTGTAAAATCAAAGTGCAAGTCACTCAATCAGAATAATTTATATTATAACTTAAATGAGTTTTAGACATGCCTTTTAAGGTATTAAAAATATACAAATCTAAAGAACACATGGAGTAAAAGGTTGGTTTTGTTTTTATTTGTATCTCGTGTCAAATATATTAATGTAAAGTCATATTTTATGTTGTACAAAGGTTGAGTCCATGAAGCCAAAATGATACTTTACATTTGAATCTCTTTCTAATTCACTGGGCTAAATGGAAATGGTGTTTTTGTATGATGCAATTTCAGAATTTCACTCCCTGGGCAATTTCAACATTTTGCTGTGTTTGGTTGCTTCATTTCACAGATGTTTCCATTAAGACCAGGAAAGATGGACTGGATGTTCTCGCTGTTTAGATGAAAATACCTGTTCTTAACTTGACTCAAGGTTGACGTATTACACAAAATAGATTAATTAGATTTTAAAGGTAGGTGGAAAATCAGCCATATCTGGGGTGAAACGAGTGAGCAAAACCCTTCCCTAGTCAACACATCACTGGAAATGAGAGCAGGATAAACTGTGTAAAATACCCATCTTTGTAATCCAAGATGGAAAGAAATCAGAAGAAATAGATAACTTTGTGAGCGGGAGGATTTCCAGCATTTTTGTTTTGCCTGCAACAACTAACACCTACAACAGAGCAGAAACCTGCACCTAGGTGAATGGTGCCCGTGCTGCGGTGAGGTTGTCACCGGCTGCGGGCGGTACCAGCTCTCAGGAGATAACCAGCCCTTGTTCATCATGAGATAAGCAACTCCTTTGCAAGTCTCAGCGTGCTTATTTTCATTTGAAAGGCTTAAGTTTGGTCTGCACTGTTGCGTGAATGACTGGAAAGGTTGATTTGGAGGTTGTTTTTCTGGTGAGCTGGTGGTGCTGGAGCAGGTTAGTGCAACTTGCTGGGTGCAGCGAGCTGCAGGAGGGGCTCTGCCCCGTGTCCTCCCCACACAGCAGCACTTTGCCACCAAGGCCACCTCTGACTACAGCTCAGGTGGAAGGAAATGGTTGTTTCTTCCAGCAGTGTCTCTCCCAATGTTTGGTGTGACAATGAGTCCAGCTCATCCTGCCTATGAGACTCCTCTGCCCTCCGAGGGGCTCGCGGGGAGCCAGGTGATGGAGATGATATTTCAAGCGATAGAAGGTAAGATACCCCACTGTCATCCCCAAATCCTGTGGTGACCACCATCACTTTTCTCTTTCTGGGGTGATTATTTTCAATAAACTTGAACACTTGGCTGAGATAACTTCAGCGCAGGGAGCTGCCACGCCACAGGCCACCATTAGCAATTAAAATTAGATAAACAATTAGCCTGCGAACTTGGCACTGGGACCACCACTGCCTTCCGCAGCTGCTGTGTATGGTCTGGTGTTCCCGGGGTCACAGCGGTGCTGGCAGGTTGGGATGTGGTGGGATGCCTAGAGGAGGTGCCAGCGTTGGTGAGGGGACTCTGGGCCATATAGCGTTATTTATCATGCCTTCACTTTCCTTTTCTTCTCCTCTTCTTCATCAGGGCACTGGAGGGAATAGGAACATGCTATCTAATTTCCTAATTTTCCTGTCAGCTTTCTGGCTTTCAAAATGATTGCAGCAGAAATCTATAAAATGAGGATGAGGGAAGCAACCTTAATACCATTGTAAATCTCTAAAATGGATGCAGAAACACAGTACTCAAATAGGAGTAAATAAAAGCAAGGAGAGATTCATTCCAGTTTTCTCCTCTGTAAACCTACTGGCAGCTTGGAATTATTCAGAAAACAACATTTAACTGAGAAAAAGGGAACCCTGTAAAATAGTAAAGATTATACCATAAAGCTAAGCACCCGCCATAAATCATAGCTGGGAACATTGCTAAGTTATAGGAACCTGCAGATGGCTGTCATTAAAGGGAAAGAGCCTCTCCCAGCTTGGCAGGCCATGCTGCGCCATGGTGTACAGCTACAAATAGAGCTGCTTTCATGGGGGAGCCACAAAAGTGGTTTTAAAATAGGAAATTCAACCAGAAGCTGCATGAGCTGTTCAGCAGGACTCAGGCTTATTGAGAAAACACAGTGGTAATTTCAGGCCTGATTTACAGGAGACTCTAACAAGTCTCCCCTGTTTAAAATAATACAGCAGTAGTTCGTCAGGAGCGCACATCGGAGGTGAGAAGAGCAAGCACGGGGCTGCTGGACCAGGCGAAGAGGTGGGGATCCTGTCTCCCAGTTGGTGTTTGGGAACGGGTCGGGACAGACCAGAGGGCTCCTTCCCGGCTCTGCGCACATTCCTGTGCGCTCACCCAAGGCATTGCTGTTTTTTTCCCTTTGGGATGAACTCATCCCAGGCTTCTATTCGAGAAACAGCGGGGGAGATGCTCAAAACAAGCCTGCAAAGCTGAAAATAGCTCACACCGGCTGCTGCTTCCAAGATAAAGATGTCACCAGGTGAGCTCCTTTAGGGTTATATATTAAGCCACACCATGACGTAGCACCAAGACACTCTATACCCCCACGGGATGGTGCCGTCTACCTCAGCCAGGCATCACAGATGTGCAGGGACATTGGTGCCAGCGTTCAGCTGTGGGGTGCTGGGGGGGACTGGGGGAGACTCTGAGCTGCGGTGGCTCCCTGGGATGGGCTGTGCCAGACACCACTTCCCAGAGGCCAATCACACTATCTGCGCTCTCACAAGAACCTCCGTGGAGAATTAGTCTTAAATACTGCCCAGGAGCAGAAGCACTCCCCGCAGCAGCCCCGCGGCAGGCAGTTCAGGTGTAGGTCTAGCGACCAAAATACCCTGCGTGTTACCAGACCTCCATGAACCTGCCTGTGTTTTGAGGTTGGAAATGCTTTGCCCCTCTCAGCGACACTCACCAGGTTCATGGTTTTTCAAGGTCACCATCTCCAAGAAGGAGCCTTTCCTGACACAGAACGGCACAGACGCCGATGATTTTAATTCCCCCTCTGCTCACCATTTCTATTGTACTGTTCTCATTCTCCTTTGTCAGCATCTCTGCAAGAAAATCAGCTACCTGCAGGTGCTGGCACGGGCTTGCTGGGTTTACTGCTCTGGTACTACGCAGGCTCGATGTGGAAGCTGTACCCACAACGTTTCCCAAAAATGTGGCCAGGAGGAACTGGATGCCACAGTATTTTTCTTCTTCCCCATCTCTGGGTGAACTCGAGAGCTGCTCACTGAATCTCTAACAACCGCGTTTAGCTCCTTGTCACAACATTCTTTTGTGCTTTGGCAGAAAAGGCATCACCAGCAGATGCAATATCTTTCAGTGCTGGAATTGTGTTTATTTTACTGGGATTGTACTCCATTTATCTGGTTGCAAAGGGACTAGGCAATTTATATTGGCAGCGCTGAGTGTACTGAGATTGGCAGTGGTTGGGCACTCACGTCTTGTTACCCAAGGAAAGTTCAGAGCATACTAATTTATCCCACCATGGAGCAGCAATAGAAGAAATGTACAGTTGGTATCAATCAGTCTTACATTAGTAACACTGTAAACATTTTTTCAGATGGTAAAAGATCCAATAAATCTGCTTTATTCTGTTCCGTTGTAAGGTCCAGTTCTTCCTTTCCATCATACAAACAGCTTCCAGGTAATGGAAAGGATATTGCATTCACTATTCACAAATCACAGTTTGACCTATTATTTGTAATTTTCAGTGCCTGCCTTCTTACGCAGTGTTCATAAAATGAGATTAGAGTGATTTACAATAGTGAGAGATGGAACAAGACTAAGAGGAGATGTGACTCATTAGACATTATCCTGTGGCTGTTGTCACTCAGGAAGATGTGCTGTGATTTTCCGAAGTGGTCTAGGGGATTCAGATATAGCTTTGAGAGGTTTCAGCACCAAATGTCTGTGTTCCATCTGAAAACATGACCTACCAGTCTTGCTTTTATCTTGTGTAAAACCAACTAAGAAATTCAGATCGAAGGCTCCCAAAACTCCTTTCTGACCTACTAGTCTTCCTTATGATATTGCTCTAAAATGGTCTCCTTTAAATGTTGCATCACTGAGCTTTTCGAAAGTGAAAAAGATACTTTTATTTGTATACAACATGGGAAATTATACTTTGGTTGTAATATTAGCTAAGATGCTTAGCTGCTGTATCTGGACTTTAGAAAGAACTTGATTCACTGGTGGTGTAACCAGAAATGCTCTTCTCTGTTCTGTTAGCAGGTATGAATGGGGCTTCATCGAGCAAATGAAAAAGAAATAGGAAGAACACCAAGAGGTTTATTTTAATGAGCAAGGAAATGAACTCCAGCAGAAGCCAATGCCCCTCCTGGCATCATGGATGCTACTGGGAATAGGTGAGGGTAAGTCATAGCCCCTCGGGTTTAGTATCTCCTGCTACTTGGTTTTCTCTTCTCAAGCACCCGCGTGTTTCTGCCAAACCATTTAGTGCATCTCCCTAAAAGAAAAAAAAAAAAAGGAAAAATTGCTTGTCAAGAAGCAGTACTTGCTTCTGTTCTCTCGGAGCAGACAGGATCGGTAACAAATGACTCACATGCAGTAATTACACTCTATTTCTTCCTATCTCGCATTGATTATTCAGATGTAGAAAGAATAGTTCTCTCTTGAATTCAAGAAAAGATCTGAAGATCCAAATATTGCATCATTGGGTTATTTTTTTCTTTTTTCCCCTCCTTTGTTTTTCAGGTGTTGTTTACAGCCATGGTGTAGTGAGGAGATGAAACATTTATAAACAAAGCCTCCTGTCAGAGTGCTTGTAGTTTATGTTTGTTTAAAGGACAATTTTTGCCACCTCTTTGTATTTTAACAGTCAAAATAAATTTTGCATAATAATTCAACTCCTCTCTGCTGCCTGTAATGACTATCTGCATTTTTCTGATGGATGTTTGTATTTGTTTCCTATGATTTACATGACCTGACGTCTCATATAATGAGCTTCCCAGTGCAAATGCCATTTGTGATACTCTGTGCAGCACTAATCTATCATTTGATGACCTTACAAGTGCTGGGGTCACGGATTCAATCAGTAAAATGTTTCAGGATGTAATTAATTAATTTCCCCCTCCCCACTCTACAACTGTTCACTTAGAATTTGATGAAAGCGATGTTTTTTCATAACACTTCTTCAATACATACAGTTTGTTTGTGTAATCAATCACGCTAACTTGGGGAGTTCTTAGTATTCATGGCTTTATCTTGTTTGAAACTTCCAAATGTTTATTTTCCAGCATAATTTAATAGTTTAATTAGGCAAACAACTAGCTACTGTACTTCTGAAAGTACACTCAGGTTGTGATTTAATAATGTGGTTTTGCCTTTACAAAAGCTGGGCCGGATTGCACGATGTGGGCAGCGGAGCATCACTGTGTCCTGTGTCAATCTTGCGTGAGACTGAGCTGTGCCATGGCCCGTTGCAAACCACAGTAGATCTGTTGGCTCTCTGCTTTAGGCTTCTCATCAAACAAAAAAGGGAGTCCAGGGTATCAGCTTGGCCTTTAGCATCCTTTGGTTGTGTGCAGTTGCTTAATAGGTCATGCAGACACCAAAAGTGACGTCTGCAGGTGACGGGTCTCTTGCACAGAGCCACAGGATTCTCACACTGTGGTTCAGGCCACCCTCTGGAGCTGTGTGGGTCATTTCCAGGAGTCCATGCAAAGCCGCTGAAAAGAACCCCAAGGCTTAAATTCCCTACCCTGGGATTTGCACCTTCACCAGAAAGAGTTTGAGACCCGGGCGTTGTCACCCACCGCAGCAGCACTGCACATCCTGGTGCCACCGTCACGACGTCTGTCTGTCCATCCCAGCAGCCTGGCTTTCCAGCAGCCTTCTCCAAAAGAAGGGGATGAGCTTCCTGGGACCTGAGGAACATCACAAACCTCAGCTCTCTGCTCCTCCCACAAAGACCAGTTTGAGTCAGGATCTCCCTATAGCAAAATGCTTCATTTTTTGACAGCTCCCACCCTGGAGATGGGAAATGCAAAAATCCAAGATTCTGCTGCTTTCCTGGAACACTAATTAAAGCTACACCAGGGTGAGGTGCTGTAGAAAAGCCTGCACTGTGTAGGTGAGACACACATGTCCGCAGCCCTGCTGTATGTTATAAAGGGTCTGGCATTTTATCTCTGACTTTGTGCTGTGTTTTGCAGATTTTTGTTAATAACAGACCAGGTGTATTTTTGTGTGTATGCAGACATCTTTTCACCTAATAACGTGAATTTCTAGTTTGCAGATGACTCTGGACCCACCCTCCAGGACTTCGTTGGGAGAATGAGACGCAATCTTTGCCAGCAGCACTCAGGATTAAGCCGCTGAGGCAACCTGGAAGAAGCAGAAAGCCCTCGGCAGCTTCGCAATGAATTCCCTGAGGTGCTGTTATTATGTTAACAAGTTTTCCTTTATCCTATCAAGGTCTTAGGGAATCTTTCTGTTGACCGTTAAGGCAAAGCAAGACAAAACATGCTGAAATGGAGAATTGAATGCTTATGGGTGAAAATCCTGTAATGTTATGATTCAGTTTCTCTTCAGGTAAAGTTGATTGTTTCTGCAATCGTGCTGCTTGGCTCACTGAAGCTCAGGAAAAGCCTCAGAGAGAAGACAGAAATGTGGGAGAAAAAAATAGAAATTGGGAGAATATTCCAAATTCATCTGAAAAGTTTGGCTTGGAAGAGACACGGGCACGTCTTTAAGGGACAGCAGCCCTTTAGCATAGCACAGTAGAGTTTGAAAATAACACCGGTGGCATGTCCCTGAGGTTGGTGGCTTTTGTAAAGGGCATCACACAACAGCAAAAGAGTGAGGGGCTAAACTGGTGCTGGGAATGTGTTATATGAGACCCAGCTGGGAGCCCCATCTCTGCTGCTGGCTGTTTGCTGGACCAGGTTTATCACGCGTGGAGCTGGTCCCATACCAGCATGGCCTGTGTAGGGGGGGCCTTGGGGTAGAAGGGGTGGTGGGGACAGAGGCTGGGAGGTGGTTCCCTGACATGGCTTCACTCGCTGCTCCACAACATGCTAGAGTGATCTCTTTCTCACAAATGATGGGGTTTTTTTCCCACTGTTTTGAATGCACTGTCAGTAGTAACCCACAGTGATGCTCAGTTGGAATAATGGACTGAGGTGAAATGGTGTAGCAATGTGTTTTACTCATAGTCTATAGCCATTACTTTGACGAAAACCAGGCAGGGAATGCAGCAGTGCTTGAGGTGGCATCTTAGACCCATCCAACCCCACAGTGCAGCTCATGTCTGTAAACACATATGTAGGGTTTTGCAGAATGCTTAGTATGTTATTTCACTGGGATTGGTTGTATCCAGCATGAGATGGGGTCAATATTGAGAATAATACATATAGGTCTGCTATCTAGGCCATAGCCATTATAGTGGGAGAGTCGCTGTTGCTGGACAGACGTTTTGCAGTGATATTTGGTCTCTGCAGGATCTGGGTTTTCTTTGAAATGTTAGAGGTCTGGAACGACTACTCCCAGCTAAGAACTAATTGCCTGGAGCAAAGTTTTTCTACAGTGAAAGAGTATGGAAGTAGCATCTGAAACTACAAAAAACTCACTGTGCTTTTTGCTCTATCAGCAGACTTTAATGAAATTTTGAGGGGGAAAAAATTGCTTCTTAGTTTAAAGCATGAGCAATGTTATTAATCTCTGCAAACGAGTTTTATAATTGAAACACCGATGCAATGGCAGCTTTACTGAATCAAATGATGTCCTAACAGTATCCAACATGAGCATATACGAGCCTGCACAAAGCTATGTCATGATCGTAAGAGTTCCCAATATTGTGGGCAGGTTGAAAATTACCACTTACACTCTTAGCTAAATTCAGTTCCTTTAAAGTTGGTGGGGTTTGCCATCCTTATGGAACCTGATTTCTGCATGGTACCATAAAGACTCAGACTGTCTTTGGTAGGTTATTGGCATGGATTATGGGGCCTATTGGTAAAACAGCATTACCTTGTGCTGTCATTTTTATCAGTAGTTTTTAAAAGAAAGGTGGTTTTTGTACATATACTGAGAGTGTCTGTGGTCTTGGGCCAGTAGTTGGAAGTAGGAAAGTCAAGAACATTCTCCATACTGCTCTCTCCCTACAACCTCTTGGCCCAATTGTGTATTTGAAAGACAGCTTCTTGGCCAGGTTAGCTTGAGGGCCTTTCAGCCAAGACAGAAGCTCAGATTTCCCAGCTCCCCCTGGTCTGCATATCTTATTTTGGGTTTTTGCTCTAGTTTGCTGGTTTTGCTCCAGTTTGCGCAGCCCTCAGGAAACCGTGACCTCACACTGCTGGTGCGCCTGGGGAGACCTGCTCAGATCTGCCCTCTGAAATGCAGACATCTAATGGTAATTTCATTCTGATTTCTCTACATTATCTTCTTCTTGAGGTTTCAAAGAACACTGTGAACAGAGACATATAAATTACTAGTCTCAGCCTGCACCTTTCTGTGTGCGTTTCTGATTAATACATGCCAACATGCCTTCATTATCACTGTTTTGTACTTATCCGTCAGATATGTAAAGTAACGCAAATATCAGAAAATCTCATAATCTTATCATCTTCTTCCCTTCATTTGAAAGTGGGTAAATGTGCAAACAAGGTAGGATATTAAAAACAAAGCAAAAACAAACAAACAAAAAACCACCTGCAATAAATGGCTTTTAAAATAACTATTTGCTTCCCTAAACAGGAGCACAAATATTCAAGTGGATAAGAAATGCAGCGTGTGCTCTCCCTGCCTCATCCTTTTCATCCAGGTCTTGGGGAAACTTTAGGAAGATGAGAGGTAAAGAGGAGATGGGAATACAAACCCGTCCTGGAAGGGAGAGCTGGGAAGCGGCAGGGAGCTCCGGGCTGGTGGGAAATGCAGCAAAGGGCATTGCATGGGCAGGCAGGACCTGCAAGCTTTGAAATGCTGCCAGTTATTTCTGGCGTTACCAGATTTCCGCCTTGGCTGTTTGGGCCTAGCGTTGCTCCCTAAAAAAAGTGCATGTTTCACTTGCCAAGCAGACATTTCTCCATGAGAAAGGCAGGGCAGGAGAACCAGGCCTTCCCTGGTGCCACAGACCAGCCCTGCTCTGCAGCACTGTGGTGGTTTCCCCATGAAGATGAGCTCCAGTTCAGATCCCTTATGGGTGCTCAAGAAGTTCTTCCTTAAGGTTATTGAGGAGCAACCAATGCCACAGAGACCCACAGTTTGCTGCAGTCTCCTGATCCTGAGAGCTTATGAAAAATGATGACCTGGTTGTATCGACTGGTTTAACATCTTCACTGTATATTTATGGTACACACAGTCCTTTGTGTGCCTTTTAAATGCTACATTAAAATACAGAGTGGCATCAGCTTTAAAGAGTTGAAGCACAAAAGCTCCTTTCCAGCTCTTGTCTCCTATCATGAAGAATTTGCAAAACTCTCAGGGAGGCTCTTGAATTATGGCTCTTCCTCTTCCTCATGATGCATGGAAAAAATAAATGTATTATTAATCTGCCCACTGTCAGAGATCTCTGCTCTCTCTGTCTGTACACAGGGAGACAGATTGACAGGAACAGCAGATGTATGCAGAATCGCCTAGCATGCACTCAGGCTGGTGAATCACCAAATGTTGGGGATGATGAGATGCTTGGTTTGAACTGCGGCTGCAGATCCCTGAAGGAATTTGATGTACGGAAGTAGCTGCGAGGAGCATCTTGGTCCTGGACCACAGCATCCTTCAGATGTTTGCAAGAAGTTTTTCTTTGTTTGTTTTTAAAAAAGCCTGTTGGTTTGGGGACAGCCAGCTTGAGAGATGGTGAACTGCATTTTTTAGAGGACGTTGGAAGACAGTCTGTCTGAAATTTGTGTGTGCAGTGCCTGCAGGGAGAGGAGCAGGAGCTGGGTGCAAGCCCCAGCACTTGGTGAGGATGCCAGGAGCAGTGGTCTGAAGAAGCTCAGGCAAAGGTGACATCTTGTCCTTCCCTGAGCAACTTGGTGTGTGCAGAGCAGCCCGTGCCCCTGCACACCCACCAGCTGCACAGCTGCGTTCCTGCGGGGACTCTGCCCTCTTTCTGCTCCAGACCAAACAGCATGGCATACCTGCATCTGGGGGGCGGGAATGGAGCTGGGCTAGGATCTCAGCAAGGGCTTGTTTTAGCTTTGGAGAGTGAGAGCCAAGGCGGGAGTGGGCAGATGTGAACGTGCCTCTGTCATTACTCAGCCCCTGTGGGACGCATCTCTCCCGGGGGGAGCCCGGCAGCCCAGAGCATGGCAACACACGCCCGTGTCTTGCCGAGACTCCTGCTGAGATCTGCCTTGGCTCCCAAATAAAGAGGGATTTAGTCTGGATGGGTATGCATAGGCTTTCCCACGGGGGCTGTGAGATGCCTCGCTTGATGAGAGAGGTTGTGCTTATGAAGGAAAGAGCCTTGGGGAGGCAGGAATGGACTTGCCAAGGCAACAAGCCTGGACTGGAAAGTGATACTCAAATTGCTGTGGGTGTGGGTTACTGCAAACACCCACTGGGTCCACTCGTGGAGATGGTGAACCTTGGCCACGCTTTGCTCAGATTGTCCATTCTCCTTCCAGCTCAGGGTGCTGGGATGCCCAGCAGGACATGGGGTGCTGGCACATACAGTGACATCTGTGGGTATCATGGCAAGGGGTATTGTTTGCTTGCTCTGCTCTGAATCTCCCTCCCATATGGACTAGTTCCTTCATCTATGCATAGCTTCAGTGGGAATGTTCTCACTCTCAGATGACATTCAAAAGGAACTGGTTTCATATCATATCATGCAGCTCCTTGTTGGTTTGCTTTTTGCAGCTCTCTGAGCTTAGCTGTAGAGCTTTACAACTTCTAGAAAGCCTGGATTTATCTATAAGAAGATAACCAGCATATCTCACCCTCCTACTCCCCCAGATTGCAATATTCTCCATCAAAAAGCCTGTTGGAGTATTTGGGCGCCAAGCACTGCCATGCAGCAGAGATGACCACATATGTGCCATACATATGACACGCAAGGCAAGGGGCATCTACAGAGCATTAGCATCTCCCAGTGCCAGTGTAGCAGAGATCCTACCACCTTCTCAGCCCTCCCCTTGGTTACACAAGAATTTTGGCGTGTATTTCTGGGTTCTTGAGGACAGGAAGTTTTTCCTTTCTTGGGTCAGAGCATGAGGCTCAGTGTGGGACAGTGGTTACAGGACATCTGGTTGCAGTGGGCTTAGAAGAGCCATGCAAGGTGTTGCACCAAGCCCACTGTATGCACCCCTGACAGCAGAAGGGCGGGAGAAAACTTGTGCTTGCCACGTGTATTGGTAAGGCCTCTTTTATGGCTCAGTTTTAATATTTTTGCCCTGTTATTCTGCTGGTGCTTTGTTAGTTCTGTTTAGCACTTAGCAAGGCCATCGTGCTCCTTATATCATGCAAAGAAATTACTATTTTCTTCCAGAATTCCCATTTCTGTTTCTTCCTGTTTTCTGAATCCCTTTGGAGGACGGTCAGGGTCTGTTCCCACCCTGAGCACCGTGAGGTGTCAAGAGGGAAGGTCATTTGTATTTGTATGAGCAAGTTAACAGTCTGGAGACATGTATTGATGCTAATTGATTTCTTGTCTCTTTTCCATGTCCAAATGATCTGCTGTATCACTGCTATAAATATCAATAACCTCTTGGTTGAAAAACATGGTGCAAAGTTATAGCCTTGTTGCTGCCTGTGCAAAGGGCAAGAGGAACACCAGCAGCTGATTGTCTTGTAGGTCTTGCACACTACAAGTGTCATAAAGAGGCAAATGAAACTGTTGACCCTGTGAAAACAGAGGTTTAGAAGGAATTCTGTGTATGAGGAGTGTAAGAACAGTGTGAATTGATGTGAACCTTCTAGAAGCCCTGTTCAATAGGTGAGTAAGGTCGACAGATGCCTGGGCTTTGCATTTGATGAGACCGCTCTGATAGTTCAGTCTGGCCTAGAAATCCTAGGGAGAGTAGGGTCCCTCTCCTGAGTCTTGCGTTAAGCCAAATTTCTTTTGCTTGTCCAAGGCCATACCTATTGCTTATTATCTCTTGAAGTAGGAGCTCCAAGCGTTAGAGAATTCACCACAGCCTTTGAGCTGGCAGGTAATTACCTTCAGTATTAAAAATGAGGTTTACTCTTATAAAAAGCAAAGACTTGGGAAGGTGTGATAAAAACCTGTGCTCCTCGGCTTGGGTAATTTCTGAGGGATCACACGGTAGAAGGGGAAATGCAACTTTGTAATAAATTCACTGTCAATTAGCAGAATAATTTTAATAATCCTAACAACAATCCTATATCTGATACTCATCCAATTAATGTCGAACTGATTTCCTGGCAAATAACCATCACTGATAAAATGTTGAGGGAATTCTCTGCTAGGAAGTGGGTAAAAGCTGTTCTGTGAGAAATAGGTGGGCAGCAAGGCAGTACACGGTCTCCACCAAGGCAAGTTTTCTGAAAGTGTGCCGTGTCTGGCTGAATTTAATTTTGCAGTGAAGGAAGGGCCACCAGAGGCGGTCGCGGTGTTACTGTGCGGATTCAAACTTAGTAGAGATGTTTCCACAGTTATGTCTCCAGCATGGTACTTTGGGGTGATGAAGCTGGGGTGTGTGGTGGCTGTGTCCCACCCTAAGAGCACCCAAGGAAGCCCCCAAAACAAGCTATGTTTTGCAACATGGTGAGCAGCACCCCGTTTAAGCAATTTGTGCAAAAATTGTCCTGATTCATTAGGCTGGAGAGAAATGGTTAATCTCAGAAATCAGGGACAATCCGAAGGGCCAGGAGAAAAGCCCTCATGTGCCCAGTGCTCCAGGAAAGGTGAGTGACATGGACTGGGCTGTGACACTGGGTCAAGTAATAAAACGGTACATTCTGGTGAATAAAGTGCTGAAGGAAGGTGAGATAATTCATGTCAGTCAATGCAGGACTGCGAGAACATTAACATGATGATGTTTTCTCATTAGATTACACCTGGGGTCAATAGAAGCAATAGTATTGACCTAGTATACATAGATGTCTGTAAGCATTTATAATTTTGCAGTTTTTTACTATTGATCAAGAATGATATTTAGTCATTAGGGAACACATTAAATGGTTTAAAGAGTGGCCAGCTGATGTCCAAAAAGGAAAGCTGTTTATCTAATTTCTTGTTTCTAAGGATCAGCTCTTGTTCCTGTGCTTTTTAAAATGTTTTTATCTGCAGTATGGAAAAGTATTCTGCAAGTACTGATAAGATTCCCAAGAGATTCTAAGATTGGAAATGTGGTAAACAAGGAGAGACTCACTGATATACAAACTGGACAGTCAGCTAAGCCAAGGGCAAGGAGAAAAATACGTATTTCAAGACATGCAAATACAAGGTCAAACATTTAAAAACAAAGAATGTAGGTCAGGCTTGTGAAGGAGGAGACTGTCTGAGGAAGGAGAAACTCCAGAAAGGAATGATGGAAAACTAAATGCAGATAACTTCCCACTTATGGTTGCAGCTGAAAGACCAGGAAGATTCCCTCGGTGTATGGCTAAGTATAGCAGGCAGTAGGAGTAGAGAGGTTGTGTTACCTCTGGGTTTGGCACTGGTGCACAGCTGCTGGGTGCTGTGCTCGTTTCTGGTGTCCACATTTCAGAAAGCATGGAGGAAAATTGCAAAGTGTCGGAGGGGAGACATAAGAATGAGCAAAGTGTCAAGAAACCGTTCTATCGAGTTTGTGGGAGTTGGCTCATTTCATTTATCAAACTGAAGGTTAAGGAGTACTTTCAATCACAGTTGGTGAACGTGTTGGAGGAGGGCAGCTGGGTGATGCAGCAGAGTCCTTCCATCTCTGAGACACAAAAATTCAGGAGGTAAATAAGTTTCAAATTGTTAACAGCCAAGGCAAAGACCCATTGCAATGGCTGCAGGTTCTCCACCACTGGCGATCTTAGTAACCGGATAGTTTGGGGTTTTTTGGTGTTTTTTTGTTTGCTTGTTTTTTCAGAGATATGTGTGTTGCCCTCCTAGGACTCCTCCTAATGTCTGTGGCCACGGTGGGGTGCAGGATACCTGGCTGGTGCAGGATACCCGGTACCCAGGCTGCCCACCAACCCAACCGACATACCTGGCACACAACCTGTTTGCTGTGCAGGACAGCAGCCGTGCCGGTGAGGCTGGCAGAGGGACACGGGCAGGTCATCTGCAAAGTGGGGTGGTGTGACCAGGATAGGTCCCTGTTGTGCGCTGCTGCAAGCGTGCATCAGCCTTCCCCGCTTAGCATCTTGCAGTACATTTGATACCCCTCTGGCTGATCGGCCGATTTGATTGCTGAGTGGTTTTGGTCTGTTAAAACATCTGTTTGCACGTAATTTCTTTTCTCTTACCAATTCATCCTAGGCCCAACTTACACTTTCGCAGGAGTTATTTATATAAAATAATTTCTTTTCTCACAGGTCTCTCTGCCTAAAGTAATATTGTAACCTAATTCCCTCTGGTAAGCAGCCTTATCCAGACTTTCTGCATTCATCTAAAATCCAGCAGCATAGTTTTAGAGATCCGAATCCCCAAGATATCATGTTGGAGTGTCTGAAACCAGTACAAGAGATCAAATATTAAAGCAGACAGGTCAGGGCAAGGTACGGTGCTCCACAAGGACTTCTGAAGCTCTCTGCAGTGCTGCTGACTTCTGCAGAGACTACGTTATCAGATCCCATTTTGCTGCATGTTTGTAGTTATCGCTGCATATTGTCGTTATTGTGGCTTGGATTTTTGGCTTGCCATTCCGTTGCAGTGCTTCTGCACTAAAGACATGTAAAGAGCATTGCCAACAATAAACAACCCCTGATTTTAACATACTGTTATTTCAAATGTTAGGTTACCTCCGTGACAGCTTGACATTCAAGGATCACAAAGCTTCCTGATAACAACAAGGCACGGAATGATTTAATTATGCACTGAGCTTTGACAGGCCAACCCACAAAACAATTAGGTGGGACTGGAGGTATTTTATCATGTTGCTGTGTGTGCTACATGTCAAAGACATGCAGGTAGGAAAACTTCAAAATAAACAACGCTTTCGGGTCTAGAGGTTGCTGCTAGGGAGACCTGACTGATTCTCCTCCTTCTCCCCCGATGCAGGATGACTTGTACCAGCTGAGGTGGTGGCTCTTAAAAACTTTATACATCTGCTTTTAGCTACAACAAATCATTTAGAAAAGTACTTTTAATGACAGGAGAATTTGGACCGAGTACACCTGCAGCTGCAAAACGCAGCAAATAAGTTTCCTGAAATATTTGATCGAATTTGCCTTGGTGGCTTCCTTTGGTATGTTGCTGTGTCTTACTTTGGTGGGGCTGGTTTACTTCTTGCTAGCACACCTTGTGCTTATTTGCACTGGAGTAAAATGTTCTATTTCTGCCTTCATAGCAATATTTTCTTCACACGTTGATCTGATTTCAAGGGTGAGGCAGGTGGAGCTGGTCAAGAGAGACAAGGAGCTTCACAATGCCCAGCAGCTATGGTGTCCAGGCCACGCACAACTCTAGAGAGATGGCAGGAGAGATGTTCCCTGTCACCCAGAGCTCCTAGGGCTGGGACATTCTCTTCTAGACCTAAATCAGCTCAGGCAACCGCAGGTAAAAACCTGGGCTCTCCCCTGCTCCAGTTATCCATGGTGCGGCTCGTGTCACCCTGGGAACAGCATCACCACAGGTTGCTCCACCGTGGTCCAGAGCAGCTCTGCCCAAGGCCACCTTGGGATCACTCAGCAGCTCTTCCCAGCAGATCTTCTTCTGGCAGCGCGATCCCAGTGTGTGAGCGCAGAGGGTTTTTCATCTTGGGGCCCTCAGCACCCAGCTGCAAGCTGCGTTACCCATGGACACTTGTCCAGCCTTGCTCTGGGTCACCTGTGTCATGTTTCCTTTTGGCATGAGCTCATCTCTACTAGTAGGAATAAAGAATGAGAGTGAAATCCCTGGCTAAGGTCCTTTCCAAAGGGTGGGTCTGGGGAGAGCTTCCCTGCAGCAGCTTAATTGCTATGTGCATAGTGCTGGTCCCACAGGCTCCCACCTTGGTGCTCCTGCACAGTTGACTTCTTTTATTTTGGAGCTAGTCATACTTGTACGCTAAATCTTTACCAAATGCTTCGTAAGAAAAGCATCAGCAAGGCCAAGCTGACAGTTTTTCCATGCACCATAACTTTCAGCTGGTTTCTGCCTTTTCTATCGCAATTTGGAATGAGACATTGTCGTGTTCTTGACAGTAATTACATGTGTATTTTTATAAAAGTTTTGTTGATTAAAAAACTAGAATGCACTATTTAAAATGGTCCAAATATTGTTTTCATTAAGATAAAGGGATTATTTAGTATAATAGAAAGCTGTTGAGCACTTATATGGCATTCTTCCTCTTCAAAGCACTTTAGCAAAGTTAATTTAGGGAAAATGTTTTCTATAAAAACTGGAAGAGAGCGCTGGGACCAGGGGGACACCTTGCAGAATTTAACATTTCATCATCCTCTGCTGAAAGGCTGGAACTCTTCAAATGGACTTCCCAACTAATTTTGTTTAGGAGAGGCCTGTTTCACATGTCTGCTGCACAGGAAAATGGTCCAACCCTCTGACCAAACCTCCAGGAGACAATGGTTCCTGTATTAGAGAGCCTGTGCCAAGGTTTGGCCCCAAAGGCTGGGTTCTGTGAGCCCCTGAGCATTTGGAAATGTGCTGTGGAAGGAGAAACACTGAGTCATCCTGAGCAAGAGGGGCCATACGCTCTGCAGCACCTTAAAAAGGCACTGGAAAGCTTAAAAACAAAACGTACCTTTAATTGCTTTTCAAATGATTATCCCATTGCCCTTGGTAAATGCCAGGTCAGAAGATGCTTCATACAACAAGCTCTCTTCCTTTTTAAAATAAAGGTTAGTTTAAGCTTATCATGAAAATAAATTGCCATTGCAATGTACCATGGAAAAAATGCTTTCACTCTATCCTGAAGACAGCTGTGAGGCTGTAACTCTCCTTCTGGATACAAGAATAAGTCCTTTGCCAGGGTAGTAATTATCTCAGCATCTGTCTCTTCCTTTCTCTGCTCCGGGAGAATCGAAAGGCTCTGACAAGGTTTGCAGATCAGCAAACACGAGGGAATTCTCAGCCTCTCTCCCCAAGGACTGACATTTATGTCCTTACCTTCCCGTACGCTCTCTCCCTTTCCTTGGCTCCAGAAATAGGAGCCGCAACGATGTTCCCCACTCATGCTGGGGCACATCCCCCCTTGCTGCCACCCCAGCAATGGGAGGGTGTTTGCAGGAGCCCCTTGAGTGGTGGTAGGAGAAATGCTTTGCCCCTGGAGTAAGGAGGAACAAAAAAAAGAGAGAATTTTTGTTATCAGGGTTTTACCCAAAGTCTTTTGAGAAATTAATCTAAGCAGCATCAGCCCTTCTCTGCAGGGGTCTCCTACAGCTCCTGAAGAGTGTGGTGTAGTCACAGACAACCCCACCACTGTGCTTTCAGCTTAAATCCTCTCTCTGCTCCCCTGAAAGCTGAAATGCAGGATGTTCTTGGGCCTCCTTCTCTGGCAGCACTGTGCCCCATCTTCCCCATCTCTCAGAGACCTATGTCCTAACACAACAATCTCCCAGTTGCCATGCCGGATCCTGGGCTAGCTAATTCTCTATGCTTGGTCTCTACTCCATGTGTTGCCTATGCTCTTCCCCATACAATGAAATCAAAGCCCACGGTGCTGCAGGATTTGTCCATTTTCCTCCGGACACCAGCATCCCTTCCCCACCCCTGGCTGGGGTCGCTTTGGCACACCCTTGGATGTGCCTGTTGTGCTCAGGTGCTGCCCTTGGGGGCCGAGCTTTGCTCGTTATTAGCCTGTTTTCCTGTGTGAGATCCCCGAGACAGACCCCATCTTTGGTGGCTGACCCCACCATCATTTCACATGCTAACTGCACACCCCTTTCTTCTCCTGGTCTGAGCTGGAGAACATTGTCCCACATGTTGACAGCTCCTCCGTGATTGTTCTGTACCGTGAACAAATTGCATTGCCGGTCTGTGCCTTCATCCTTCTACGTTATTGATTACACAAATTAATTAAACTGATTCTAGTATTGATCTCAATGGCAGTCTATATTTTGCAACCCAAACTGCTTTCATTTAACTACTCATTCTCATCAATATCACAGCCAGTTCTTTCTCCACTCCAGCAGCTCCATCTATACAACAGCCAATACCCGCGTAATGACCTTCCAGAACAGCCCTTGCCAATTCTTCCTCTTGTCCAAACACTTCTCTACAGTTTTCTAGGATGTGATCGTTTTTTCTTATGCATCTGGCAGAAAAAAAAAAGGGGGGGGTGGGGGGGTGGGGATGCAAGCTGTGCAACGGCTTTAGATATGGAAATAATCATGGCTGGAAAGAGGGAAATAATTCTCTGTATGCACAGCAGCTTTCACTTTAAAAGGCAGCACTTGCCTGTGCTGACTATGGTGCAGCTTCCTAGGGCAGAGCTCTCTATTCCAGGCAAGTAACAGGCAGGATCTCTGGAGATGCCAGGCTTGCTTCTCCTTGGAGGATAAGGCAATATCTGTCCTCTCCAATTGCACTGACCTTTTATTGGCAATCACCACGCTTGTGTTCGGCAGAGGTGTCAGTATGAATTTGTGTAAATCCCAGGGGTCTGGTATGTCTCTCTTCCCCCCCTCCCTAACTTAAAGAGGGCTTCTCTGCCTGTTTCCAGTTTATCATGATCCTCTGCCTTGGGACTGACACTGCAAGATCTATTAATTTCTCATTCCTCTGAGTTTAAAGTGAAGACCCTCTTGTAACCCACTCATAACCTTCACGGGAGAGTGGAGTATCCTTGCCAATTATCTCAGAGATAGCTTTATAAACTCATTCCCTCCAAATATATTTTACAGTGGGAATAACTCATATGAAAAAAGATTCACCTTCCTTTCAGCAATGTCACCGGAGTCACAGCAGATTCAGAAAAAGTTGAAGCACTAACAGGAGTCGTATGAAGTCAAACGTGCTTCCTCCTTGCCTCTTGTTTTCCCTCCGCCATCCCTCCTGGCTGTCAGAGCTCCCAGTCACTTCTCGAGCAAAAGAATCTACATTTCTAAGTCCTCGTGCCCTTTGACATAATCAATTTGTCCTTAACTCCCTTCAGACCAAAAATAAATGGGAGACTTCTTCATTATCTTCCAAATGAGATGTGAAACTGAGGTCTTGACCACTTGTGATCATTAGAAAAATCCCATGGCACTTCTTGCAAGAGCAAGACCATTAGCCCTGATGCCCTGGCAGAACTCCAGTTTGGGTGATTATAATTACATTTTGCCTGCTTTTGTAACTTCAAACGGGTAATACAACTTCCCTCCCTTGCTGTCCCAGCCTGTCATACGGGGCAGCACCACCAGCTGCCTTGTTCCCTACGCCATGTGTTGGGGGTTCCCCCACAAGGGCTGGTTGAACGTGGGTTTGCTTGGCCCAGGCAGGTTCTGGGGGAAAGGGCTGCTTTTTTCCCAGCTCCATTTGCTTTTTGGGGTCCCTAGAAAGAGTCTCGTGTCTCCACACCAGAAGACCCCAGTCTGTACACTGGCTGCATCCCCAGTAAATCCACTGCTTGCTGCAGAAAGAACCGTTCGGAGATTTACTTGTACCTCACTGTGTTTTCTTGCCCCTCAACACGGCTCTGCTGTAAAAATCCTTTGATACACAACATTGGTTTTCCATTCAGCCCATGACCACTTGTGTTGTACGGGGTTGTAAAACAGGTGCCTTCCTGCTATTGTACTCTTTTATTGTTATATTTTGAGTTTTCACAGCCATACAATCAACCGAAATAACATGCCCATCTGCTCCAGGTGGAGAAGAATGAATCTTTACTAAGCTTTCGCCTCTTGCACCTGTATCTAAGAGGTGTCTGTCTGCTCTCCGTAACCTTTTGGAGAGCCTGTTGCATTAGGTCCTAGGAGGACACTTTAAAAGGCAAGTTATGGGTCAGGATCCAGCATCCACTGAAGCCAATGGAACTACTTCTAGACAGAGTCATAGCTGATGAATGAAACCCTAAGCCTACAAATAGCTTAGCCAGAGTTTGAACCATGATGAGGCAGAAGAACCAAATTGGGATGAATTATTCTTCAGAGCTGACTCGATGGGAATTAGGTGTCTCTGTCCCCTTGAGGATGTGTTCAAAAGCATTCATGGAGCACTGTGAGCAAAATATCATGAAACGGTGTAACACAGCTGACACCCTCTCTGTTGGCTGTGTCATAGTCTTGGAGAGGAGCTTTAGGAAACCCAGGACATCTCAGCTAGCTATTTTCAGATGCACGTGTAGGAAAACAGTCCCAGTGCTAAGAACTGCCTCTAATTATTTGCATTTGATGTAAACTGAGTTGTAGTGGACCCTCTCAAATCAGTGTTGATCAAAACATATGTGGGGGTAGTGGTTTTGTTTTGGTTTGATGTTTTTTCAGAATAGCTACCAAAAATGATTAAATATTTTTCTACAGAAAACATGAATTTCTCTAAACAGACACAAAAAAAAAAAAAGGAGTTTAAACCCTGGAGAGGCAGGGGGAGCTGGGCGTCCAGTGCTTCCACAGCCCTTCTTCCCTTGGAGGGGTGGGATGAGCAGCCGTGCTGCCCCAGAGCTGCTCTGACACCCACCCTGGTGCTGTGGCTGCAGGGCAAAGCTTGGAGCTGTGGATCTGCTCCCTTTGGACATGCTGGGAAGCCACCCAGCTCTCTAAGACCCTTCCAGTTTCCATTTTAAATCCGGAGTTTTGGTCTGAGTTCATTTGGTCAGAAACTCTGGCTTTTTTGCCTGTGTTTATTTGCCCGTTCGGCTGGCTCAGTATGTGTTTCATTTCCCTGGCTCCTTTGGCATTTCTTTGAAGTCTGATCAGAGCAAATATGCAAACTGCTTTTCCTAGTGGGAAATTCTTTCTGCAAACACACGGGTGCCAGCCTGGTTCGGGAGCAGCCAGCCCAGCTTGTCTGGGGGAGCAGACTGGGGGGGTTGTCACTGCCACCCTGCAGCGCTACGTACCAGCCAGGATCTGCAATGTCTGTTCCCAGTGGCGTGGTGTGACACCCCTCCTGCACCACACAGGTCTTTCCAACAGCATCATCTTCACCGCTGAGCAATGCAGTGACAAGCGGTGGCTGTGTCGATGCCCAGGAGGGTGCAGGATTGGCACACTGGAGCCAGGGCAGAGCAGGGCTCTGTGGCTCAGAGCTGGCACAAGCTGCACTGTTCTGCATAGGCTGACAAAGAGCAACTCGCGGTGGCTGCAGCCCTGCAGAAGATGAGCAAGCATTTTTGGTCAGGGCTGCCTTTCCATCGCTGCTCATTGAGGAGGCTCCATGCACCCAGAGGCTGCATCTCGGGCAGCCACGGAGAGGGTGAGTGTGCAAAGTCATGGAGAATCCTTCATCAGGCTTGAAAAGCTGCTGCTCGCATTGTGCATAGGCACATTTTGGCATTATTTCTCCCTGCTGCACCCTGGAGTGGCCAAATACTGCAACAGAGAAGAACTAGTAGAAAAAAAAAGATATTTCTCTCTAAGCCAAGTGTCACTGGAAAGGGCTCAGGCTACAGCAAGCTTTGACTCCCCTATCTCTATTCATAATTAAGCTTTGCATTAATATCAGATAAAATTAATGCTCAAAGCTCATTCCCTATTAAACGAGAGGGTGGTTGCTGTTGTGCGTATGTGTTCAAAGCAGAGTTGTACCTGCTGATCTTGATGAATGGGTCATTCGTGCTCTGGGTTTTCTCTGGAAATGAGGAAGAGTGTACACAGTCCTGGTGCTGATAAGGGATGCTGTTATTTTGTGTTTTGCAGCCGTTTCTCCAGGAAGCCGTTGCTTCATTTGCATTGCTTTTTTAACCTTATATGCTCAGTGGGCCTAGGCAAGGCTTCTTTCTTCTTGAATTAAATGTAATCAGCCTGAGCAGCGAGGAAGAAATGATGAATGAGGACATCATTTTGGAAAACACATATCTCCTTACTGCTTATCTCAATGACATAAGAGGACTTGAATACAGTATGGAAAATAAATGCAGATGGGGGCTCAGCATATCATGCTGGAAAATAATAGCTCAGAGGGCTAGACCTGGCCAGAAACTATTTATTATTTAGAGCATTGCTGTAGTAATTTATGAAGGTTAATCATTAAAACTTTAATTCTCCTAGGGGAAAATGGCTGAAGAGCTCCGGCATTTGTCATACTTGCAGCAAGAAGGGACCATGGCAATGAAAAACACACCTTGTGGGGAGAGACAGTGCTAACCTGTCCAAGAGGGCATCTTCACCCTTCCTACTACCCATGACCTGGGTACCAGTGCTGGATGGACCCACCACAGGAGAGCTTTAGGGGCAAGGATGGGTGACAGGAGGGCGTGTGCAAGGTGAGATGTCCGCGATGCACAGGGAGACTTGCAGAACTGTGCTTACAGCCAGGAAACAATGTCCTTCGAGGAGGGCACAGGATAAAGTGCCCCCTCTTGCAAGATGCTCATCTCCTGGCCACCCTCTCGGGCTGGCAGCAGAGACTCAGAAAGTGTCACAGCACATGAATTCTCTAGAGGGCAAGAGGAGAAAGGGACTCAAAATAAAACTTCATGAAGTAGAAGAGCGGTGAGATTGTCTCATCATTTCTAAGGTTACACTTTTAGCCCAGAGTGCATTCATTAATGGCCCTATAAACTGGGTGAATAAGGAGGAGAAGAAAGGGGGAATACTCGCCAAATAATTTGCTTTTCAAACACTCCAATGTACCCTTGAAGTTATTTATTTGTTATGTGACTTCCTCTAGATCAAATAAATCTGATAAAGTCTGGCCATGCAGAGCTAAAATAGTGTTTGAGCTGAGTTGTTCAACACAGGTCAGTATGTAATTATGGAAGCATTCACATTTTCACTTGGAGCAGAACAGGCCACTTTGCTATGACACAAAAAGGGGCTTTTTTGCACAGATAATAGAAATTCCGTAAGAAACAAAGTGCCTTTGCAAGTTCAAGTCATCAAGCCACATCAAGGCTGTGTTCTGGTGTGTGAATGCTCCTCGGCACAAGAAGAAGGCATATAGCGCATCCCAGAACAAGTCCAGGGAGAGTCTACATTAAGGGATTATTAATTATGGTAAATAAAGACGGCAGAAAAGTCAGTGTTTAGAAAATGCATGGAGGGCTATGCCCAGCTGAACCAATGCTCAACCTCAAACAACCCCCAGACTTTGAATATTTGAACTTTGAGATTGGAGAGAGTCTTCAGTGCTAATTGAAAAATGCTTATGAATGCAACACAGCGCAGTTTACTTGACCTCCATGTCAAGCGTATTTCATCGCAGAAAAGGCCTTGACCATTGCGGGAATCCTGGCCCACCCACCAGCTGGGCCTTGCAGTAAATCACCTTATTCTACAGCTCATTGCCCAGGGAGCTGCCGGATTCCTCGCGGAGCTGAGGGAAACATCCAGCCTTGCTTGAAGGTTAGCAATATCCAGATGTGGGGGAAGAAGAGCTTTGGTTAGCAATTTGAGTCCTGAATGAATTGAATTGAAGCAGGTATTAATTAGCGCCTCTGTGTATTTGCATTGCTGTAAGATTTTCCATTAACTCACAGAGTGGCTTTTTTGCCTCGCTCATGAAATCCAGGTATGAGGGCCCTCCAGGTCCTGGGATGTGGCCCTTGCCCCAGAGCACTCCTCACACCTCTGGTCTGCAAAATGCACAAACAAAACTGCTGGGAACAAGGTGAAAGCAGCAAAGAAAGCATTAAATTAATATATTTATTCTTGTTGTTGACCTCCCACATTCCTGGGGGGCGTATGCTACGGCAACCCCAGCCTAATGGTATCTTGCATTTGCCTGTGATGCTACGAGGCTGCTGCAGCCCAAACATCGAGAGCGCCTGGATGTAAAACATCGATTTGACCACGTGTAGCCTTCGAGCAATGTGCAGCTTCGGTTCTTCCAGAGAACGGGGTGTGGGATGGGGTGAAGCTGGGGAAGGACTTGGGAGCACTTCTGTCCAAAGCAGCATCAGCAGCCTCCGGAGCAGGCGCTTGGCATCCCTCCTGACCACAGCTGTGATGGAGGGCAGGAGGATTGTGCTCAGAAATCCTGCTGGTCCCTGAAGAATGGACACGTATATTCGTTGTAAAATGACAGATCAAGATTTTGCAGGGCAAACTGAGAATTGAGACTGAGCTGTTTTTGAAAGTCCTTTTGGTATTTCTTTCTCAGTTTTTGTTCTGTTTTGTGGTCGTTGTTGTTGTTGGTTGGTTGGTTTGGTTTGTTGTTTTTTTTTTTAATTTTCACTTTTAAAGCATATGATTTCCACTTTTTATTAGGTCTCCCCTTGTTTCTGATTTACTTTGGCAATTACCTCTAAGACTGCAGTGCCATGAACCCAAGGTATTCTGTTTGCCGAAAAGCCACTGAAATCTTAGAAACTAACCATGAAATCTAAAAACAGGACAGAGACAATGGCTGTAGCAACATTCCCTTAGAACAGGGGTGGTGGAAACCTATAACACAACAAGCTCTTTGCCTCTAAGATGGTGTGTGATAAAGCAGAGGGTACTGCTGCTGGCACTGAGATTCAGCCTGTGCGTGGAGCTGCCCTGAGAACGGTGCCACCCTCTCCCTCATCTTCTTTCCATCTGCAAATTTGGACGAGAGATAGTGCCTGCAAATCTAGGTCGGACAGGGGATGCTCATGGCAATACTTATTTTTGCAGACCACTGTGTAAAGATCTCACAAATCACACAATAAATGGCTAAGTGTTAGGCATGCAAAGGAAACCCCTGGCTTGTAAAACATCCTTTCTGGAAGCGCCATAGAAACCTGTCAAGTGCTCATCCTTCAAAGACAGCTGCTGCGTAGGCCAAGGGCTCCTCACCTGCATGCAAAACAAAACCAATGTCTGCAAGGTAAGAAAGTGTGAAGGGGAAATAGTCTTCCCCCCAAATTCGCACACTGGTCTTTAGATTGTGTTATATAAATCAGCCCAACCAACTGAATGTGGAGTGTTCTGAAATATTGTATTTGTTTTGGATCAGTTCACAACCAGATTGCTTTTATTTTGTTTCATAAGAAGTTGAGATTGGAGATGTATGGACATGTTACTCTTTATGTTTGCATCTGCCACCCTGGCAGGAGAAAAATGGTTGCTTGGGTTTTGCAAACGTTCTCCAATTATTTTTCTAAAACGGTTTGGATGAAATACTGTTGGTTCATATAATTAGCTGAAATAATAAACTGGCAAGAGTTTGTTTTTGTTTCCTTTTGGAAGGAAAAACACCGCAATGAGCTCAACACCCTATAGTGCAGTTGGCATGAACTCTAACACCGTGATGCGAACAATTCGCGGTGGATCACAGACTGCACCCAGCCCCAGGATTGCTTGTGGGTGGGGGGACCTGAACCCTCTGTGCTCTTTCTCCCCTATGGCCATAGGTTTTCTGTTCAGCTCTCGCAAAGGCAGCACTGCTGGGATGGGATGCGATACCTCTGCAGAAAGGGATGTTTCCAGGGAGGCAAAGGGAGCTGCAGAAGAGCATGATGCTGCAGAGCTTCAGGTTTGTGTGTTCTTAATGTGCCAGACAAGCCACCTTAGGTTCACATTCTCCTTTTCTTACCAGCATCATTATCCAGACAGGCTGAAAACTTACTCCGCTCAGAGCCAAAGTACAAACTCCCGGTGCACACAAGCAGAAAGGAGAGATGGTCCCAATGCACAGCTATTCATGGGCAAGAGAGCCCTGCAGCAGCCCCAGCATGCTGGGGCAGAAATCCCTGGGCAACTCAGCTCTCTCCTTAATCCTTATTTCAGCCCTTGAATTGATTTTGTAACTTTATCACTCCCCTCAGGAGGAGGCATGGGTGCACTGGGCATGTTTGGGTCTGTTCCTCGGGGCATCTGCTGTCTCTGCATTGCAGCATCCACTGGTCTTGGGACTGAACACAGAAATTGCCCTGAGACACACCAACCTCTTCTGCTTCCATTGCCTGTTGTTTTATAAAAGCAAAACAAGCAACAGCGTAAGTAGCAAATGCCGCAGACTACTAAAATAATCTAATTTTGAGGCAGCTTTGGAAAAGATGTGTGGGTTTTTTAAAGGCTTTTGAACCTGGCAGTACCAATTTTTATCCCTGGCCTTGACAACAACCCTGCCTCCCTTCCCACCTCTCAGCATACCCTCCCTGTGCAATAACCTCTGCTCCTCCATCCTGCACGAGTTGTGTACACTGGGATAGTGGATCAATCACTGTAATAGCTGTTGTCTTCAAGCTTTATTAATGCTTTCCATCTGAATTCCCGTTTTCTCGCTAATAACCCTAGCGGTGGAACATTTTTGTGGGCACACAATTATTCATGTGGCAAACTTGCCACCCAAGTGCTGGTGGGTAATTAGTAAGCCTTGCATTCAACTAGAAGCAAGTAATTTTTAATTTCTGCAATAGGCTTGAAGCTGGGATTATTTCTCTGCAGGACTATCTCCACCTGAAGCAATGCTTAGGAAGGAAGAGCAGCTGATGTATGTGGAGGGAACGAGAGAGCACAGGTGCCACCCATAGGGATTTATTTGGCCCCACAGCTCATATTAGCAGGTTTGTCCCTGCCTTTTGGCTTGAAGAGCTGCAGCCGAAGGGAGGAGAGGTCTGAAATGAAGGGGGCAAACAGAAGCCAGAGGGTTGATTCAGCTGCTGCTGGTAGGGCTGAGGAAAAGCTATGTAGAAAGAGATGTGTCACAGTACTAGAGCAATTAAATCTCTGTGGGGCTTGTGTGGGTTAGGCCTGTTCCTGCTTTGAGCAATGGTGTGTTGGACAAAACCACAATAGAAATGCTTCTGCAGCGGCAGTGGAGTTCGACTGCGGAGACAGCCAGGCTGGGTTTCTTCATGCTCTTCTTGTTTAAGCAAAGCTGCAGGTATCACTTCACTGGCTCAGCTAATAGCTGCTATCTGTGCCCAGCAGGTCTCTCTAGTTTTTGGTAGATAGGCAATACTCGGGTCCAGATAGAAGTGCTGTACACAGCTCCAGTTCCTGGTGGTAGAGATAGATACAGGGCTATATATGGGCTGAAGATAGTAGGTAGCTTTTTGCATTGTTATGCTTTGTCATTTTAAGTGTACATTATATTTGGCAGTCAGAATAGTTGGCCAAGCTGGGAGTCATCTCTTTGCTTCAAAATAGTGCAACTTGGCAGCTCTGATTCATTTTGGTGGAAGCTAGAATTTGAGAAGTTTAAAAATTAAAAGGAAGAGTCTGATTGCTGTAAAGCATGGGTTTAACTTGTTGCTTTATTTTTTTTTTTCCTTACACTGTCCTTATTGGCCTCTGGCACGATAACAGAGCTATCCAGACAGGCAGTGTCAGTATTTTTATGCCGACTTTAAAAATATCCTGAACTATTTACTCTGAAGAAGCCAGCACCTCTCTCAAATGCAGCACTGCTGGGGCAAATGTATTCTTCTTCCAGACAACGGAATATGGAAAAGAATGTAAAACGCGCTGAAAAAGCAGAACCTGTCAGTCACCACTCGGCAGCTGTCAGCATCGGAAAGGATGGATGCAGAAGTCAAACGTGGCCACCTTCATCCAGCCACTTCCGTGCCTAGCTTAGAGGTAACTCCTCGGCAGGTGGGTGCAAACTTTTCTCTGGGATGTGCCCTAAATGTCTGTGGCTTTGCAGTTGAGTGGATGCGTGAATCTGCTACAGGGTAGAGCGAGGCCATTGTCCGCATGACAAGAGGCCGAGGCAGGGTGCAGAGGGGACAGGAGTCCCATGCAAACCCTCCCAGGGCCCCTCGCCAGCTGTGGGACACCTTTAGCTGATGCAGGAGCTGTGTGTAGGGTTATCCCTGGGGAGCTGGGCATTCCTGGTGCTGCAGTGCATCCCTGGCTGTGGCTTCTGCAGGAGCCATGTGTGCTGGACCTGACCGCATCCCACATGAGGATTTAGGGGTTGGTGGCTTTGGGTCTAAGCAGGGCTGATGCTGAGCCAGGTTTGCTGTGGCAGCAAGGGGCTGCTGGCAACGGTTTCCACCTTTCTGCCCCGAGCACGCATCATACCTGAAAGCTCTTGCAGGGTTGCAATGACCCTGCCAGCACCCTCTTCCCCATCCATCTCCTTCAGCGTGAGGAATGCATGATAAATGCATCTCCATGCACGCATGGGCACAATCCTGACTGTTCCACAGCAGCAAGCACCCATCAATCCACTGGAGTAACTTTACACTGCTTTTATTCTCTTTGTTTCATTATGCCATTATGGCTCTCCTCAGACACAGTGCTAATTACTTCAATCCCATTCTAGCAAGTCTGGCTCCCACATCATCTCCTGGGTTTCCAGTCCAGGGAATTGTAACAGATCCTTTATCCTAGGCGATGTAAATGGATGCTTTTCCATGGCGGAGCCATAGGCAGAGGGACTCATGATTGCAGAGGTGCATTCAAGTCTCTAATTCAGTGTGTAGCATCAAAATTCTTATAGATTTTAGATAATTCATCACCAGGCTTCAGTATATTTAGCTGTACAGATTAGGAAGCTAGAATTTTGTTCTGCAGGAAGGTAGGGTGTATCATTGTCAGAGGTTACCTCTGCTGCCCGTGTCCATGCAGAGGAGTTCAGATAAACTGAGTCGGAGGAAGTGACTGGCAGCAAAAGATACAGGAAAACCTGTGACACGGAATGTCATGAGAGCCTCCAGGCAGCTGTGGGCTGGGTGATGCTGGTACACAGGCCAGCAGGATGCACACAGTCACGTTGTTGGGAGACTTAATTAGCAAGGAGCTTTGCCTGGGATTGTAGGCTTAGAGCCATTTGCATGATCTAGCTAAGGTCTTTGGGCTTCAACTCATGAGCTGCCAATGCTTGGGGACTGTCTCCATCTCCATCTGTCTCCACTCTTCTGTATGTGGATTGCAAACCACTGGAGGCAGTGAGATGATCTGGCTCTTTGTTGCATCCTGCCTGTGACTGTAACACCAGTAATGTGGACACTGGTATCCATTAGCAGATGCAGCAGCAGTGGTGGATTTTCAGACACAGCTGGAAGAGACACGAGGTTTATCAGATTCCCAAACCCATCGTGGTGGTGCTGAGTCCCACTGCAAAAGGGTGGCTTAGAAATATGGGCCAATAGCTTCATTTTATAGCTACATGGTTTCTGGTCTGGATCTGCATCTCCCCCTTTCTTGAACCAAAGGAAGTCCTTGAGAAGATGCTCCAGTAGTGATGCATTAGGAGCGGGTCTGTGTGCAGCATGTCCCAGACGATGAGACCTGCTCAATGTGTCAAAAGTTACCCCAGCGACAAAGCAAGCTGGAGCTTTTTGTTCAAGCAATAGTCTATTTACAGGAAATGCTGCTGTTCAGGAGAGGGTTGATTCTGCAAAGTCTCAACACCTATTCACCTCGACGGGAGCAGGAAGCAATCAGCACCTCTCGTAGGACCTCAGCACATTGCATAGGGTTGAAACCCTTTGTCTCCCTCTTGTTTTATGCATTACAGTCACGTTATAAAAAAATCCTGCAGAACATTCAATTACTTACTGCACAATTATAATCATATTTGTATACCTATAAGTAGGTCACCAGTCTTTTAGGTTAATCAATTATAATGGCATTCACACCGGTTTCTTTCATAAATCACTGGCTTTTAGTGTATCCACTGAGATAATGGAGGAAAACCATCTAATTTTGATCTAACTAGAATGAAATGTGAACGTGCATAATTTGCTCTTACAAAGTGTATCTAATGTTCTCTACATCTGTATTTATTTGTGCTGTTTCATGCTGCATATCGCTTAAGTGGTAAAAAAAAACCACAGAGTCTGCTGCACTTAAAACTAAATGACCCAGAGTAATACAGTTTATCTGCATTTATTTTACATTGTTCATCATGACAGATATGTTAATAACCCACTTCTGATGGCTGATGCACTGATTACCAATCACACTGAAATCTGAGGCCTGACAGCAAGGTTGTTTGGTGTGCTGCAAGAATATTTGGGAGAGATGTTTTGCCATGTAAACTAAGTGGTGAAGCGGAGAGGGAGGACTTTACTCAATCTGTAGGCTGTGAATGCTTTGGGACATAGCTGGATGCCATCAAATAGCGAACATCTGCTGAGCCACAGACGCCACAGCAGCCTTAATGCCTACCCAAGCTGCAGCTTTCAGACTACTCAGTGAATGGGATAAGCCATAACTGAATGGTTTCTCTTTTCTGCTCGCTTAACATGGGTTCCTCGGTGCTGCTGTCAGTGAATGTGTGCGGGAGGTCCGTGTGCCACACTTGGTGGTGGCCTGGGGCAGTCTTGGGCTGGCTCCAACAGAGCGGGATGTACATTGTGAAGTACAGAGCAAGACCTAGGCCTGTACTACCAGATCTGGCTGATCCCAGACGCATCCCTGGTCACCCACTGGGACTGCAGCGTGTACAACCTGGGAGGTTTTCAGGCCCTGGCTAGACAAAGCCATGGCCAAACTCAGTGCTGGTGATACCCTTGCTTTGAGAAGGAGGTTGGATGGGAGGCTCTTGAGATCCCTTCCCACCCAACACTGTGTGATCCCGTGCTCTAGGCACCCTGAAAGAGTGCTCAAGAAGGGTGATATGATGGGTTTTGAACCCTTCCCTTCATAGCAAGTATACCTGGGGTTTTGACTGTCAGGAAAGCACAGTCTGATCCTTGAGCACCTCACTGAGAGACACACCTCTGCTGGCAGGGAGGTGGTGAGTCTGGTATCAGCAGAGACCATTCCCTGCCATGAGTGTGACAGTACACTCACAGCAAACAAACTCAATGTCTGAGCGATGTGTTGGCTCAGACCCCTTGCCTAGATGCAAACCACTGCTCTCCATCCAGCCCTTCTTGGAACAAACGTAATGAGAACCAGCTTTAGCTTTCTGTCCGCATGAATGTCTGCCTGAGCATCCCTTTGGCTGCCAGCCTGGAAAACGCCAGTGCCAGAGAGACAGCAATGCAGGGACTGTGTCCTGAACAAAACCAGTGTGCAAATTAAACTGAGCGAGGGCTGCTGGGACTCACCTTGTGCAGAGTTACCAGCTACTCTGGAAATGAGTTATTGGTTAGGAAATGGATTCTGCTTAAGTGCTGCCTGTTTTGGAGCAGCAGAGCAATTTTGTGCCGATTTCTAAACAAGCTCTGCATGAGCAGAGCCTGAGCTCAGCTTGGTGAGATGGCAGCTCCTTGGGTCTTCCCAATGTCCAGCAGTGCTCCCTGCCTAAATCAGTGCTGCAAGATGCACCTCATGGCTCGCTTCCACAGTGTGAGCTCCACATCCCCGCAGACCAAAACGGCTCTCTGCTCACTAACAGGGCCGCATGGGGCTCCTGTTCCTGCGTGGACAATTTGGCTTCATTAACTGGCTTTGGATCTCTGATGGACAGAGCTCTGTCTGGAGTCTGAGCAGCCCTTAGGGTTTTTTTGCAACATGACTATCGGACGTGGTCTTCTGGGTGATGCATCCTACAGTGGTGATGCATCCTGCAGCAGTGATGCAGGACAGCAGATCTGGCCCTGACACAGCCCACGGTGCTGCACAGCACACCTCTGCCTGTCCGGACCAGCTCCACATGTGCCCCCTGCTCCCTATAGCCAAGTGACCCTGGGCAGGAAGATGCTCCTGGGAAAGGCAACCCTGCCGAGAACCTGTGGGGTGCCAGGCAGCTGCTGTCATACCATTAATCCCAAAAGAGCTCATGAAGGGAGCTGACAATAGAGCTAGGTGGAAATCGCTCCTCTTTTTTTCATTTTTTTTTTCTTTAAATGTTAGTGGCAACCTTCTACTAAAAATCTCCGTATTTTCAGAAGCAGCTGCTACTTGGGAAATGAATAAACAGCGTTTTTCAAATCCTCTTCTGAGGCTTTTTGTGTGTGTTTCGCAGAAAACTAAAAATTTTTATACCTGAATTGTTTTCTGCTTTTCTTATGGAAAAAACAGCAATTTCTATCCAGGGGACGCTTGTTGCATGGAGCTGTTTGTTTTTGACGAAGAGTGGCACTTTTTCTTTTTTTTTCCTTGAAGTTGTTTACTGACAAAAAGTACTTCAAGTACTGTGATTTGGCCAACTGCGAGGTCTGGCTTGTTATTAACGTAATTATTTGTTTTGTTTGTGGTAGCAGCAAGATCCCTCAACCCGGCCATGGGCCTATCGATATCGGGCGTTGTGCAGGTTCCCGTGCAGATTTGGTGACCGTGTCTGGGGATGGCGATGTGCTGGGGTGAGCGGTATGGGGATGACACCCTGTTTTCGGTAAGCATCCCTCACGCCCCCACGTGCAGAGCATGGACTGTGCAAGGGGTACCAGCACAGCCCTCCCCGTCGGCTGTGCCGCTGCTCAGCTCTGCTCCGGAGAAGCGTTTGTGAGGATTTACGTGTGTCGGACTCTTATTTTAGGAGGGAAATGTGTCAGTGGATCATAAATGTTCCGAGTGATTTACATTCGCCAGTGCGAGTGCCTTAGCCCTAGGAGTAGATAAATTGTGGTTTGATGTTTTATTTACGCTTTCAGGGAATTTAGTGTCTTTGGAAAGCATTGGGTCGATAGTCCTGGAGGGGAGTTGACTCCAGGTGGGACGGATAACCTGCGGGAAGGGCTCTGCCAGCGCCCCGGTCCTGCCCTTCACAGGGCACCGCAAGAGGTGTCGAAAAGCAACTTATTCCTTAAATTGATTTATATCTGAGTAGATGGTTTTAATCTGTTTCTATGGGAGTTTGGAAGTCCCACGTGTCTGAAATGACAGCAGATGGCACAATAGAGGGTTTAGCTGCTGAGTTTTAGGTATGCAGACGAGTTAAATTAATTAACAGTAATCTCTTTAAAATGTACGGCAGAGTAATACCAGTCTAGTCTATAGAAAGATTCTTTGGGACATCATAAAGACCTGGGAGTAATTAATTATGCAATAACCCATGGTTAAGCAGATGATATCGGTGGTGAGTAGAGTTAGGATTTGTCTTTTTCCAAAGAGGATCCTTTGTGTTTGCTACACGGAGCTAGTCTGCACCAGTGCCTATGAGGGGTGTCCGTAGCCCCCAAAATTCCCCTGTGGGTCACGGGTGTAATCGCCCACGTGTTGCTAAAGTAAAACTATTACAGCACAAAGCACGCGGGCTCAGAGCAGGTACAGTTGGAGTATTTTGTTAAGAACAGATAGTTAGCTTAATACCTTATAAGCACCTATCTAAGCCCTGTTCAATTAATGAAACATGATTTAAAGCAAAAAGGATTGATAGCAACCAAACCACTGCATTATAAGCTCTTCTAATTATGCAATAAGATAATGTCCACCAGCTTAAAATTTCAATGATCTTAATTTAGAAATAGAAAAAGCATTAGATTTCTAGTTCTGGAACACCTAAAATGACATCAAGAGGGGGAAAATAAATTGAAACTAAGTTGAGTATTGTGCATGTCCTCACATCTGCTGTTTTCTACAAGAGGCCAGCAAATCCCAGGAGGTTTGGGCTCCTGGGTTTGCTTACAAGAGGCTGTTTGGGGGGTTTGTGAGGGCTCTGGGTGCAGAAGACAGCGCACAGGGCTGTCCTTGGTTTTTCCCAGCACTCACTTCCAGCCCCAGCTGCCTGCAGTCCCTCTGGCTCTGCTTTCAGAAGGTGGAAACATGCTGGGTCTAATAGGGACTTTTGTTCTTCTTTTGTTTCTTTTCCTCTTTCCTTTTCCCTATTCATAGATTTAAAGGCCAAACCAGACCATTAAGTCCAACTAATCCTACATCCTGCATGACAAAGGCCATCCCGCCCATCCCCTAATTCCTCAATAGTACTGGGACCATGACCATGTGATTATATACTCTCCTGTAAATGCACTGAGAGCCTCTGTGTGCTCCAGACGGGGAGCAGGACCCCTCAGAAAACACCCAGTCTTGATTTAAAGACTTTAAGTGGCAGATGATTTATCACATCCCTCATGAAACCACTCCAATGCATAATTACGCTTACAGTAAAATAAGTCATTGGGGCTGAAAGCTTGGGGAGCTGTAACATGCAAAGTGCATGGTATACAGTTGTGTTTGGTTATGAGGAAGGGATCCAACAAATCTCTTTTATGTCTTTTCAGGGAAGAAACAAAGACATTTGAAACATTTGCACAACATAGAAGCTCTCCAGCCCACGTCTTGAAAGGGCTAGAGGTTTGCTGGGGAAGCTTTGAGGAGAGGGAGTAATAAAGAGGGTTTTACGATGCAAGGTCAGATGGGAAACTTTTATTGAAGGGGCTTGGCGAGCTTCTAGTCCCATGGGGGAAAGGAGGAGGGATTTGAATGTAGTGGTTTTTTCCCTTTTGGAAGGTCAAAGCCATTCCAGACAATTGCAAAGCATCATCAGAGAAATACGCTTATTCCTCTGTTGCGGCTGTCAAAAACGGAGGAGGGGAGAAAGTCCAAAACACTACATTTTACCAAAGCCCTGAAGGTAAAAATGATCTGCTGGCTTGAAATTTATCTTAATGAGCAAAATCCAGCCAATGGAACAGAGTGCAGTTGAAAGTGACAGATGGGATCATTTAAAGTTTGATTCTTTCCATGAAATAAAATAATATTTTTGATAAGTTATTTTTCTTCTGGTTGTTACAGTGTTCTGCATAGTGTCACAGCCTCCCATTGGCAGTCCCAAGTCTCTGAGAGGTTAATTTATCTGGATTCTCTCAAAAATTCAGAGTTAGAGGGAAATCCTGGAACTCCTCAGCCCATGTAAACCCACGGAGCTGGGCCAACAGTTGGTGGCAAGTGAAAGTAGATTCCACGGCCAAGAGATTTTTTGCTAGGTAGGGATGTCAAGCAAAGACATGGCAGAATTTATAACCCAATGTGTGCTTTAATCTTTTAGTTACGGGAGAGTGATGGCAAATTGCACCCGAAAATGTGTAAAGGCGCCAATCTGCCGGGGAAATGTATTTTGGTGAAAGACAGGGTGAGTAATCCTGGGTTGGACAGTCCCAGGAGAACCTGTCCTGCACCCGGGTTCCCCTGCAGGGATGGTGGCAGCAGACTCTGCTTTGGGAGCTCCATCTCTAAGGCTGGACCCTGAGTCTGAATCTGTCCAGGATCAGACCTCTAAAAATATGAGCAGTCATCAATCAGGCAGGTTGGAAGAGTGTCTAGAAACGTATCAATTTGTTCCCGAGTATTTTCAGACACAAACAACTGCAAGAATTTACCACTGCTATATAAAAATATCGCTTGGGACCTAGGCAGGTCCATAAAAGCTCTGTGCAATTGGAGGATGCATTTCCTTGTAGTAGACCTGCTGAATTTTGATGCTGAGAAGTGCTGTTGCACACCCCTTAGTGTGTAGCACCATATTGTTAAGTGTTGCTTATCTCTAATAAGGAAAGATGAGCAGGAAAAGGAGTGGAATCAGACCCATGCATTAAAATAATAGCTGTCTTTACCATCTCTTTGCACAGGTAATTTTTGCTACAGTAATCTAGTGCACACAAGAAATCTGTGTACAAGTGCACGCACAACAGCAGCGGACCTTGCCACCCGTGACAGGGCAGGAACAAAAGTGTTAACCCTTTCTCCTCCACCCACTTATTTTCTGATTATTAGTTCAATTAGCAGCTAACAAAGGTTCAAATGTTTAAGTGCCACTGGCAGGTTAGCAGTTGGACTCAATGATCTTGAGGGCCTCTTCCAACTAAAACGAATCTATGATTCCAAGGCAAAGAAGAGGTCATCTGCCAGCTTCTCTTATTTAAGCCGTGTTGGACTAGACTTTCCAACCCACATGGCAAATGTTTGCGGATTAAGCCTCAGCCTGGAGAATGAAGAGCTCCCATTAGCATCAGCTGGGCAAGGGGAAGCTGAGGTGGTGCTTGGGCTGCTTCTGGTCCCCAACCACCCCTTCCAGGGACCTGCAGCATCCCAAACCTGCTCCGAAGCACTGAGCAGGAGGCTGGGACAATGACGGGGCCAGTCGGTGCTGCTCAGCTCTCAGGGCCAAGGGATGCAGGCAGGATGGAGCGGGTACCCCCACGTCCACCTCCAAGATAAGGCTGGATCCAGCCAGGGGACACCGGCTGCACGCGTACTCCCTGCCACATGGCTCCGTGTCAGCTGGGAGGAGAAGAGAGGGATTGCAAGGAATTTCTTCAGATGTATTCCAGCAGTAGATTAAAATAGCTGCTACTATTTTAATCTGGTGAAGCGGCAGAGAAGGCACATGCAGCATCTCCCACAAAGAAAAGACTCAAAGAGCAGCCTGTGCCTTTAGTAATGCAAATGCAGGGCTGGCCAGGAGCCCCTGGGAAAGCCTGGCCCCAGGCCAAGTGACCCAAGGGCTGGAATTTAGCATCAGGAGGTGTAAATTTATACTGCCCTGGTTTTGTTTTAGTTATTGCAAAGTGTGGTGATGCTATGAACCCGGAGTGTTTTTGGGAAACAACAAGAAATTGCTGTGTTCAGTATCCTTTATTTACATCCAGCCCAGCCAGGACTGTCCACTCAATTCTGTTGTGGTGCCATCTAGATTTTAAATGCTGATTTGTTTGTTTGTTTTCTTATTCCAGAAGTTTCAGTATAACACAAATATTCTGTTTCCCTGTGGACTTGTGGCAACAGAGGAGGGGGCTACAGAAAAAGGTGAGATTTTGCTTTTTTAGGAGTCCTTTTACACAAAATCGGAAAGCGAAACTCTTGCTGTGTCCCTCATTTTTATTTTTTTAGGGGGATGTTTGCCGTAGGCCTTTTGCAACTGGCAGAACTAGATTTGAGATAATGGAAAAAAATTTAGCACATCTTCGGAAACTGTGAATTATTTATTTGCTATCCCTGGTAAATCTGCTTTTGCAAAATCTCACTGTAAAACGGGTGTTTCTTTGTTTCACTGGACTACTAGATCACTCCCTGAAGATCCATTAGCCATGCTGCTCAGGAGGCTCTAGGCACAAAACCGGCTTCAAAGCTTCCTTTTTTTATTATTATTTGGTAATGCTTGGGGTTCTTGTTGCTTCACCTTCATTTATTATTTCATTTTAATTGCAAGAACTCATCTGTGGAAATTTCAGACCTCTTCCTGCAGTTTTTATTTTTTTTTCCTGTATCTGCTCCCCTCTCACACGTGTTAATCCCACAAGACTGCATTGCCCAAATTCATCATCAATTTCAATAAGCAAATATTTATACAGCATTCAAGATGCAGTCTGTACATGGAATGGCACCAAATTAAGTTAAATCGATATTAACTACTCTAGAATTGAAGGGTGTCCAGGCAACAGGGTGGTACCAGTTTAACTAAATCTATTTCAAACCCGGTGTAATTAAAGTGGAATAATTTCACTGTGAAGGGCAGATTTCACCTCTCAGACTTCTGCAATGCCTTTGGACCAAATCTCACTGTATTTGTTCCACACAGGACTACCTATCGAGATAGTATCAGGTAATATTGTGTCTTTTCCCACTATTCCTTTCAGGGCCATGTGAAATTATTTCCCCCTTGGTTTTACAAAGATGCAACAAATATTTGTACGAGTCCTTTCACAGCCCTTCTCTCCAGAGTGAAACCACAGTGCGAAACCACTCTACATTATCCAAGTTAGTCTCTTGCCTGCCTTAATCCAGCAAACGCTGTAGGTTTTGTTCTAAAGTAGGTCAAATTCACCAGGTTCACATTGCTGTATATCTTGGAAGTGGGCACAAAATATCCCCTGGACCATATGGACTGCAGCCCTGGGCTTTGCTGGCTCACACCCTTTCTAATTCCTCCTAATCTACTCAGAAGCACCTCCAAAAGGGTGCTTCACACACCTCACCAGTAATCTCTGTCAATGCCTGGTTGCTCTTCGGCTCTAGTGCCAGATGGTACTAAATACACCCATCACTGTAATTATTCAGACAAGAAAAGAGTGGCAGGAGCGGTCCCAACTTCTCACTTTTCCCACTGATTCAGAGACATACTTGAAAGAGTCTTTTCGTCCCCATGGATCCCACTCCCTGGAGTTGTCCCAAGCTGCCCTCATCAAAAGGGAATTTGATGTTTCAGCAGTTTCTCAGCCAATTTCATGTTGGAATAAGGATCAGTGGTGATGGGACAGTACCATTTACTCACCCTCTGGTTGTTGCCCAGAAGGTTGGTACACATCAAGATGCCAGCCCAACATCAGGTCCTCCTGTAAAGCCTTTCACAGGACCAAGATCTATGTGTGAAATGGAAATACTTTTGATATCTCGTAACTTGAAAGCTAGCCTGCCTTTTGTCTGGCTCCAACTGATGGTGCAAATCCAAGATTTGCTGCAATGAACAGCCTAGGTGGATAGCTTCTGATGCCATGTGTTGGGAAGGAGGTGTTTCTGAAATCTTCCTGCACCCAGCCTGTGCAAATACCTCCCACCAAGTCTATCTTTCCCCATGTGGTTTCTACAAAGTTTATTTAGCAATCAGTCAGCAGCAAAAAAAAAAAACCCATAAGGGATTATATTGCAATTATCTTGCGAAGTTGATCCCTTGAGTTTCCAGGTCTTTGGCTCAAGCTTTTAAAGGTTGCCCAGTTTCCCACACACCCAAAGAGCTTTGGGCAATGTTTGTATTCAGGAAGGCAAGATGTGTAAGTTGAGGTAACTGCTAGATCATTTCAACGGCTGGAAAAATCGGAAGTGCTTTTGGACACCTCAGATTCTCCAAGACCCACTGTGTGATCCGGAGTAGAGACGTCACGCTCGCATCAAGTGTGTTCGGTTTTAGGAATGAGTGGTGGTGATGCCACAGTGAGAAGAAGCAAGGCTTTGATGCCCAAATTACAAAGAATATGCAAACTTGTATTATTCCTTTGATTAGCTGCTCTCTGGTATGTCAAGTCCATGAATAATCAAGCCTCATTTTCTAATTAGTTTTACTCATCACCCTGCTGCTCCATGCCTTTGCTTATTTGCATACCTTTTTTCTAGATAAGGGCTGTATTCTGTGAGGTGCTAGCAGAGCTTCTGTCCCTCTCCTGCCACAGCATTTCTTCAGTCCTTGGCTGGTTGTTTCCTTGCTCTCAGCCCTGCTTCTCGTCCTGTGCAATGACCATCTCATTGCTCTGTGCTTTGCCACCCTTTCCAAGCCCTGTTTCCTCAGCGAGCAGAGTGGTGTCTTCATGCTGTCTGTCCCCCAGTGAAATCTTTCAACTTTGTAACCCAGTTTTATCCAGGCCCAACAGAGAAGTAAAACTATCAGGTCTTATGGAAGCGGTGGGGCGAAAGGTCCTTCTGGGGTAGTGCAGGACAAGGCTGCAACATCCGCTCCATCACTTTGAGGACCCACAACGGGAAGAGCGTTTTTGAATGCCCTGGCTTCAAACCTGTTCGGCCAGGAGACAGTTCCATAAAAGAAAGCTGCAGCAGTTAGGCTGGTGATGGTTGTGTTTGTTATTTTAATAAATATTCTATTTTGTTGACACGAGAGGCTTTTCTGTAGTTATTTATCCTCTCCCCCTTCCTGCACAGGTACTGTAAGAAGAATCACAAGGAGATTTAGCAAAGCAAAGTTAATGGCTTGTTTGCATTTCTTTTAATCAAGTTATTCTAATTGTGCAAAGATATCTCTGGTTTGAAAACCACCTCATCCTTCCAGAAGCTGCAGGTACCCCAGCCCTGGCTGGGGCTGCCCCAGCCCAATCCTGCCTCTCTGCCCAGGGGGTTCACAGCCGCCCGCACCCCTGCCTGTACCTCTGCAGAGCAGCAGATGCTGGGAGCTACTCTGGTTGGGCTGACACGAAACCTCAATCCTTTCAATAAGCTGGAGGCGTTAAAGCCTAATAAAACTCAGTTTTACACACTGGCAGCCCCCTTACCTCAAAGCTGATGTGTGTTTTCTTTTTGTTAAGGCCAAGCAGTTACCATTTGCCAGCCAAACGCAGAGGTGAAATTCAGATGCTGTGGAAACAAAGGTCTTCAGAAAAAAGACAGGGATGTGATGATCGGTCCCATGCAAAGAGCTAACGACACTTTCCTAAAGCTGCAAGCATCAATTTAGGGCTTGAGGTACGAGGCGTTTAATTGATCTGTCTCTGGGCAAATACCTGGTGCCTTTGCACACAAACCTCTGCTTTTTTGAACATTTTGTGGCTAAATAAGGGGTGGGGGGATCAGCTCAAGATAAGATCCTGCACCAGCTCAGCTTGACCCCACTGCTGCATCCATTGTGATGGGAGGCACTGGGGGAGGCTGTGCTGGGGGGCAGCTTCTGATGGGGCAAGAGGCAGAAGGGACCGAGCCAGCAGGTGAGGGTGCTCATAGGAGGGAGAAAAGAGGAACAGTGGCCATACCCAGCCTGGGCACAGCCTGACCTCTTAACTAAAACCAGCTGCCGTGCCAGCACTTGAAACTTGCCCATGCTCTAAAAACCTTAACAGCTCTGTTCTGTCCTACTTTTATCTTGTTCTGGGCGATTTTCATTTCTTTAGTGCCTAAGCAAATGTTTTGTGTCCCTGGATCAAAGCTAGGGAGCATCATTTACATACTGTGGGTGAGAAGGCAGCAGACTGGAGACCATCACTCATCAGTGAAAGGATGATCATTGTTTGTTTAGCTCATTCCAGAATAATGGCTCTGCTGGGAACACCAACCCAGTACGCATCATATCTTTTATAGTATATATTAATTTAGTGTAGACATTAGGCCATCATTATTCCCTCCTTTTAATTCTCATGTATTAGCATTCAGGATTGGTTTTAACCCAGCACACATATTTGTTATTTCATAACGTAAAATAAATAAAGCTGGAGGCAAATCTATTTTTTTATATAAACAACTGTGAGAGAGTGATGGATATAAAGCACAGAAACATCTTTATAATTTTAAGGCTTGAATTTCAGAACACAGTGTTTTCATTAAATGGTGCAATTCATTCATTTTGGAGAGGCAGATATAAACAGAAGCAAATCAACTCAGTAGTTCTCATGCCTAGAATCTTTGTGATAAAATTGCCCATTATTGTGAGTGTAAATGTTTTCAAAATATTAGAGACAACTGGAAAAAAATAGGGACGACAGGATAGGTTGCTCAAGGATGAGAACTGTTATAAACGGCGGTAGCGAATTAGACGCCGACTCTCTTTGAAAATGAACCAACTGGAATTTATTAAAGCAAGCGGTAACCAGGCAGAACAGCGCTGGGCGGCCGGGCAGTCTCTGCTCTACCAATGGCGCTATCCTCCCACACCAGAGTCCCCTATTTATGGTCCGGTTTCGCGGTTTTTCAGTTCGGGATCTCCTGCAGCTGCCCGTGCTGTTGCTGAGGGGTCCGGCTGTAGTCTCCCTCTGTGCTGTGGGTCAGGACCTGGTGCCTCGGAGCATGCGGCCCACCCGCACACCCCTAGGACTCAGCACACCCCTCTCCCCCATTAGGCAGTTATCACCAGCCCATCCCGTTAAACTGATTTGCAAAAGCCAACATGTTAAGTAAAACTCAACACATCGGTTTGATTAACAATTACACAACGTGAATCTATTACAATAAACCATAAAGACATCCCCTCCAAACACATGTACCTGGTGAAATTACTTCAAGTGAACTGCAGGAGCACTGTGAGAGGAGGAGAAAGTAGGCAGGCCGTATTTATTTTTCTTTTTATGATGGATAGAGGTCTGGGAGAATATTTTCAATTTTTTTTTTTTTTCTGTCTGCTATGCATACTAGAAAATTCAGCTCCTGGATGATTGTCCAGGCAGAGAAACAGAGGCATCACAAGCAACAGGAGAGCAAAAGCTGAGGCGCTGTGCTGGGGAGGACTGTTCCCTCTGCCTGCTCCAGGAGGGAAGGAGAAGCTGGGGCGTTTCCAGCCTGACCTGAAATCATGGATTAGTGAGAGGGAAGAAGTGTTGCACGTTGCAGCACCTCTGTGTAACGTCTCCAGCTGAGCCCACTGGTTAAACCTTGGAGCACACCAGTTAAACTGAGGGTGGCCAAACCCCAGGTCCTGACCCTGCTGCTTCTCCTTGGAAGGACAGGACACTGGGGATAGTGTGAATACCTCCTTTAGCCAAACTTCTCATTTTATACTTGATTTTTCGAAGTCACTTGCAGGGTTGAAGTTTTCCCAGACGTTAATTGCCACAACATCAGTTGCACTCAAGAGCAAAAGTAAAAAATCAGGCTGGGTCTCTCTGCTGTGCTCTGCCCCCTGGCCCTGCCAGGCAGTTTGCATGCAGCGGGCAGGTTGTCCTGGAGAACACACGGTGAACGGTGGCTTTGCAGCCGCACTCACAGCACAGCTGGGGTGAGCACCAGTGTGCTCCCATCCACCAGACCTCATTGACAACACGCCAGGAGCCAGAGGGCTGAACATAATTTGCATGTAAATATATAAAGGACTTTAATCAGAGATAAATCCACAGAGTCCTTGTCATTATTGTTTTATTTACAGAATACTCTCATTGTGCAGAGGGGTTTCAAAATATGCTGACAAGAGATAGTGTGTATATTGGATGCCTGAATGAACTGAAACCACTTGGGGAGCCAAGAAAAAGAGTCAACGCTCTCATTCCTCCTGCCAAAACCTGGGTGTTAGCATGTGCTGTGGAGAGAAAGCACAGCTTGGTGCACAGCGGGGCCAGCGATGGAGCCGTGTGCGACGGATGAGCTGGATGATGGAGGTGTGTGTGATGGATGGGCTGGACGATGAAGGTATGCATGATGCACAGACCTGATGGCAGCACTGCCATTGCTGTTGCTGTTAAATCTGATGTTCCCTGCAAGAACAGTGGCCTCCAGCCTGGGCAGCCTGCCGCCGCCGGGTGCTCAGATGGGTTGGAGCAATTACGGGCAATTTAAGACGGGGCACCCTGCAGCCTGCCGCGCAGCCCAGCACCGTGGCGGGAGAACAGAGTGCCCCGGTGCCAGGCCGCGCCCGGAGCACGGTGTGTCTACTGCCTGGCCACGCCGTGCACCCCGGTCGCACCCTGCGGCCGGAGCGCAGAGCCCTGTGCAGCGGTACGGGCCGTGCCTGCAGCGCGGTGCAGCGCGGGCTCCGCTCCCGGTCCCGCTCCCGGTCCCGCTGCAGCGCGGCTCACCCACGTGCCGAGCGGAGCGCGCGCCAGCACCGGAGCCACCGCGCGGGGGGCGGTGCCGGTGGAAGGGGCGTGGCCCCGCGCGGGGGGCGTGGCNCGCGGTGGCGGCGGCGGCTGCTGCGGCGGCTGTGAGCGGCGGGGGTGGTGGCGGCGGCGGCGGCGATGCGCGGCGCTCCCGGCGACGATGGAGGACCGGTCCCACAAGGTGCTGCTGGCGCTGGTGATGCTCTTCCTCTTCGCCGTGATCGTGCTGCAGTACGTCTGCCCGGGCACCGAGTGCCAGCTCCTGCGGCTCCGCGCCTTCAGCCCCGCCGCTGTCGCCGACCCGTACCGGGCGGAGGACGAGACGCCGGCGCGTTTTGTTCCCCGTTTCAATTTTTCCGCCGGAGACTTGCTGCGGCGGGTGGACTTCAACATCAAGGGGGACGACCTGATCGTCTTCCTGCACATCCAGAAGACGGGCGGCACCACCTTCGGCCGGCACCTGGTCCGCAACATCCAGCTGGAGCAGCCCTGCGAGTGCCGCGCCGGGCAGAAGAAGTGCACCTGCCACCGGCCCGGCAAGCGGGAGACCTGGCTCTTCTCCCGCTTCTCCACCGGCTGGAGCTGCGGGCTGCACGCCGACTGGACCGAACTCACCAACTGCGTCCCCTCCGTGGTAGACAGCAAGAAGGAGGTGCGGCTCCGGCCCTCCAGGTGAGGCCGTGCGGGAGCCCCGGGCCTTCCCCGGGGGAGCTTCCCGTGGACCCCGAACCCCGTTCCCGGGGCGGTGGCGGGGCGCCGGTGCGGCGGGACGGGCCCGCTGGGCGCAGTCGTGGCGGGGATGCTGCTGCGGTGGGGGGCGGGGAGCCGGTTGTGAGCTCGGTCGGTACCGAGCACCTCGGCACGGAGCAGGCTGCGAACCGGGCTGCAGCCGGGGCTCCGGGAGCCCAACCGGCCCGGGGCTGCCGTGGTGGGTGCAGCGTGTCTTGAGCTTTTCGGAGCAAACGAGACCTGACCCCGCTCTGCTGCGAGTGGTTCCGCGGTGTCCCGCGGGCTGTCGCGATTGTCACTGCTGGCGGGGAGAGCGCAGGAGTTGCAGAGCCCGGCCCGTAGCAGCAGTGAGCACCGTGCACGGTGACACACGACCAGGCCTGGCAGCCCCTGGCTTGGGGACCTCGGTACGGCCCCTCCAGGGCTCACAGAGAAGCAAGGGTCCTCCAGCTGCATGCGGTCTTCCCCTAGAGCTTTTCCGTATCTGGCAAGTCACCTGGATGTACTAAGCTCTCTGGGTACACATGCTATAGCTCCTGTGTACACCAGGAATTAATTCTGGTTTTAAGAGTGCTCATGAGCCACAATATCTTGTTATATCTGAAGTTTAGCTTATGTGTATGGTGACCTTGCAAAGTAAAAGTTACTCTTATGGTTGAATATTACGTGCAAATATTTGCGTTGTCCTCCAGCCCTAACCTTGGTTTTCGGGCGGTTTGCATTTTGAATTCTAGTGACACTGCTCCCTTAATCCATGCACCTTCCTTTGAACTTGCTGACCTCTCCTCACCATTGCTAGGTGATTGTCTGAATTCTGCTGCTGCCTCTCAAAAGCCCAGCTGGCTCATTCTCCTGAGCAGCGAGGACCTGCTTCCCCAGCTCCTGGACCTGTTTGGTTCCAGCATGCCTTCAGTTGTAACAGACCGAGTAGCTTATCCATGGCTGGGCACGCAGCTGTACTGTGTAGCAGAACAGCTCAGGGTTTTAGGGTCTTTTGACATTGCTTTGCTGGGAAATGAGAAACTAGGGTATTGCTCCTATTGCACTGTTAGACTAATGGCAGGTCCCCTTACAATGAGGGTACTGTGATATATCATGCTATCTGGAGTGAAGTCTAAACACAGATTCACTTGAAATAGACAGCAATTTCTTCCTAGAATTCCTTTTATGTAGTGTGACACTACACTGCCATCTAGTAGAAAAATGGTTAGCGTCATTATCTTCCTGTACCCAAGAAGCAGCTCTTTATGAGACTTGGCTATTGTGATTCCTGCTCTTTTGTTTCCCTTACTGCTTTAAAATATAATTGTCTCATTTTTGTGACATCCCGTTTGCAGACATCAGGAACCAATTCCTCGCCCTCTGGCTCTGTTAGCTTCCAGGTTTCAGGCTGCTGAGTCTTGCAGGCTATGTACTTTATTTTACCTGTCCTATAAATATGTTGTTTGTCAGCAGAAATGGAAATTGCATAATGCGCTCTCTCTTTTGCTGAACAGCTTCCAGTGATCTATGTTTCTCTTCTCCAGAGGTGGGTCTGGCCTGCAGAGTTGTAGCTGTGGGGCAGGGATTCCTTCCTCCCCCAGAGACAGGGCTCTCTGTGCTCGGGGTTAGTCATTGCCCTCCCGAAAACAGGGATAGTCCTTGTCCTGAACCCCCACCACCTTAGGCAGAAGGGAACACCAGACTTGGAGAGCTGAGTGTTTGTTTGTAGCTTTTGGGTTTACGTGTTGTGTTTCGTTGATGTTTGTGGGGTTTTTTTGTCCTGTTAGATTACCAAACGTGCTTTTGTGAGTCAAAACAGAAGCATTTCATGTATCTGCCCAGGGGTTCAGAGTGATGCTTCCTCAGTCCAGCAAACCGTGTACATCGTCATAGCCGACTTCTGAGAGGCCTCTGAGACTCGTGACTTGGGATTCAAGCCAGGAGAGAGGGATGAAAATGAAACTGTGGTGATTTTGTGTTAGGTAGAGGTCTAGCCTCTCAAAGGCTTTGAAATGATGTTGTATTTTTAATAACCTAATTACACAGCTTGTTTAATAGCTACAGTTATTCTCGCAAATAATGTCTCGACAAGCAATTATTTGGACTGCAACTTCTACGTATTTAAAAATACAGGAAGAGGAGAAGTTCTTAAATGAACAATGGTCCCTTCTAGTCTTCCTGCACATTGTTAATACCTTGTCTTAAATTTTATTTTGCATTCCCAATTTAGCAACGTTCAGCTGACGACTAGTTAACCGGCACCTACTTCTAGTGCCAGTAACAGACGCTAATGTAAGCACTTTCTGGACAGATAATAGCTGCTTTCAGAGCAGCAGTCGGTGTGGGATGAGGGTGTCTGAGCGGAGCAGCCTGGCTGGCTCTGAGCAGGGCCAGCTTGGCTCTTCCTGCACTGGGGTTTTTGGGGGGAGGCCTGGCCGTGCTGGGTGGTTTGTAGTGGTGGGGAGGGAAGGAACAGCACAGCCCTGATGTGCAAATCCTGAGCATGGGGGGTGAGTTGGAGGAGTGCAAGGTCTGTTTGGGGAGCATTGTCAGGGCAGGGAGCAGGATTTGGTCAGCAGCAGAGGACAATTTCCTCCAGCGTAGCTTGGCGTGACAAGGGTGGGAATTGCTGTGTTTATAGTCAAGGTGATTATAAAGTGACACCTCCTGTAAAAGTGATTTGAACTGCTTGGCAGCTGTATAATGCAATCTGCAGGTACTGTGTTTGGGCTGTGTGGTGTTGTCTGGAAATATCCAAGTTCGTGGTCGTTGTTCCAGCAAACTTTTTAGCCTGTGTGTGATTACTTTGCCACAGACCTTTGCCTTGTGGGGCATGGAGAGTCTACTTGTCAGACTGCTGCTTAGCTGGGCTGTTCTGTAGAGGCCTTTTCTCTTGTTTAAAAGCTGAACCTTTGTTAGTCTGGAGCATACCCTGTCCTGGACCTGGTAATGTTCCACAGTAGGTGCAGAGCATCACCATGGTGTGATCTGATGGGATCAGCCTGGAGGGTGTACACATGAATAACCTTGTTGGCCTGCAGCATTTGTCCTCCAGCCTCTGCTGTTGATCCCATCACTAGTTTGCCTGTTTTCTTTGAGATTTGCAGGCTTAGAGGGCAGATTCCTGCCCTGGAGCAGTAGCAATACTCAGGATGGCTGTCGTGATATTTTTTTGTTGTTGTTTTGGATTTAAAATGATGGTGCTTTCCTGTCTATGACTGTATAGATTCCTAAAATTTGCTTACCTTTGTAGTGGTGGCCTATGCTCCTTAATAAGTAGTAAGTAGCTAAATAGATCTCTCTCCTCCTTTGCTCCTTCCTGCCCTTAGAGTGATGTGAATCTCTGGGCATGGGGAGAGGTTTTTGTTTGTTTGTTTTTTCCTTCTTGGGTCCCATCACAGTCCGTGTTCTGTGTGTGCACATTCCTGCTTATCTCCCGTTCCACCAGCACCTCTCACCACTGCAGCATCTGGAAATCTTGGGTTGGGGAAGGGGAAGGCGCAGGCGCAGGCACAGCTGATGCTTTGGGTGCTCTGGATTTGCTGCTTGGGAGGTTGGTGGAATGGGCTGATGGTGGTTGCAGAAAGGAGGGGGTTGTCTCAGCCGCTTGGCACTGGTGGTGAGAAAGGAGAAATGTGCTTTTTCCTAGTCATGAGTGACTGACTTGGGTCACTTGATTGATTGTGGAAGTCTCAAAGCTTTTGGCACACTGAACTGAGGCAGCATCCAAAGTAACTCTGCGTGAGAGCATCACAGAACTGAGATTTCACTCAGCTCTGGCTAATTATTATGGGAAGTATCTACCAGACTTGTCTATAGCAATAAATTCAGTGGCACCGTTGCAAGAAACAAAAGGCCTTGGGGTTAGACTGAAAAATGTAATGAGACATGGGAGCAAATACAGATACCTACATTCTTAAGTGGTGTCATGGCTTCGTACCCTTCTTGGGTGAGAGATGTAGCTCTGGGTAAAGGTCGGGCTGTATTTGGTGTCCCTCCTGGCTAGCATTAAAGCAAAAAGACGTTCTCTGTTGAGAGTAGAGCAAGCTTGCAGAACTGCCTCTGGAGCCAGAAAGTCTGAGATGGGAAGAAACTTTACGCTACTGGTACAAACCTGTTGGACCAGGACCAGAGATGATGCCTGCCGGCTTCTGGGAGGCCTGATGCTGGCACCGTGTTGTTGCGATATGGGACAGAAGCCCCTGGCAGTATGTGCATGTTCTTGTCCTTACGTGTTAATTAAACTCTTCTAAATTGTCTTACAAAAGTCTAAAGAAAAGACATGTTAAAACATTTCCCAGGAAACTGGAAGTGTTTCCTGTGTGTGGCTCCATTGGCTGAACAGATTAATCGTCTTTTCTTGGAAATGTGGTGGGATTGGCAAATCTCATCGGCTCCGTGGTCCACTGTGGTGTGCCTGACTCCTTGCAAGCTGGACCGCTGGCAGAGCCCCACAAAGATGATGGCTTTGCTGCAGCAAGTGTTGCCATCAGCCCTGGCCTGGGCTCACATCTTGCTGGAGAAGGCTGGGATCTGCACTTGGGTTTTCCCAATAAGCTGTTTCTGTATGGAGGGGGAAAAAAAAATAATGTATTGCTACCAAGGAAAGGAAAATCACTTGGGGGTTTGCTTCTTAGGGAGAGGCCCACTCAACAGCTGTGATTGAAACAGCAAAGGTGATAGACAGCTGTGCAAGGGGATGAGCTCTGTTCTTTCACCTATAGTGGAATTTGGGGCATAGTTAAGCCCCATAAATCAGCACTCAACCCCTTTCAGGCAGGAGAGATGCTGTAGCATCCTGTGGCGCCCCAAGGCTTGGGGTGGATAATAAAGGCTTCGTCAGAAGTTGTCTAATTTATATTGTCTAATTTAAAACCTCTGGATGCTGGTGGAGCAGATGCCACTTTCAAGGATGGGGGTCCCCCAGCACAGTGCTGCTGCTTTGAGGGTGAAGCCTGGCCATGGGAGCTGCTCAGGGGGGAAACGGGGGCAGCATGGCTGAGCTGGAGGCTGTAAGTGAGCAGATGGGGTGACCCGCGGTAACTTGGGTCCTGGCCAGAGCATCCGGACGGTGCCTGCTTGTCCTTGAAGTACATGTGGTGAAACTCCCTGGGAAAAACTCTACAACAATTATAAAGCCAAAACCAAACGAACAAACAAAAACCCAGCAAAAAACAAACAAAAAACCCCCCACAAAATGCAAACCCATACCAAAGCATCTGCGCAAATGCTGCCAGGCACAAGTGACTCCGTGATGCTTCATCTATCAGCGGGATTTCCTAATGACATTGCTCGTTTGGTGTGGTGGCTGTTGTGGCTGTAGGATGAGATATGCAGTGAATGTTATCTTGCCACCTGTAAACTGGTGTCAGTGGCAGCTGAATTTCCCCACCTGGCACCTGATGGGAGCAAAGCTGGGCCTGGTTTTGGGGTGTTGGAGGCCGCGGGCCAGCCTGCAGAGCAAAATAGGGGCTTTGAGGGGAAGGGCAGGGAGTTATTTTCCTAAGTACAAGCAGTTCCTTCACCTAATCCCATTACAGGGCCTGACCTTGAAGGTCTTGGCTGTAAACTTAAGTTCATGGGTTTTGTTAAGTTTGGACTCCACAAAGTTCTCTAAATTAATATCACTGGTTTTGCAGATAAAGTGTTGGATTTGTTAAAGGACTTCTTAAAAGGATTTAAAAAATCATTTTCCATATTAGGTCTCTTCAGCTCTCCTTTAAATCTTTATTAAAGTGCAAATTGACTTTTAGTTATTTAAAAGTATATGTTTCCTACTGCCTTTTATTTTAAATTCAGAGAACTTTTTGTGGGTAGAGGGATGTTAGCTGTTGGAAAATTAAATTACAGTGATTGCCGTAGAGAAAGAATTCCTTGCACTATTTATTGAATTTGTTATCGGAGTTGGTCCTCCCTAAAGAAGAGAGTGGGAATATGAAACCGTGGCATGGTGCTGTTATACTAAGACAAGATTACTTTTTCTTGAAAAGGTGCTTTTCTGCTATTTTTTCCCTAAGAATTAATAAATATTATAATGAAACTATAAATACAGGTGTTGACTGTATTAAAATAGACACAGATGGTGCCTTGTGATTCCTCTTCATAACTTTATAACCTTTAATAAAGGTTACCGAAGGTGCTTGAACATTAAGCACCACCAATAGGTTATTTATTTTTATAAAAGACAGATTTTTAAGTTTAACAAGTTGAGCATCAGTTAGAGTTAGCTGAGATTAATTTGCCCCTCATTTATTTAATCTGAATTGTCAGGAATCTTGTTCTCTACTGATGTAAGTGTTGGCAAAAAGGACTTATTAGTAGATTTGATTGCTTTTTAAATTTAAGTAGCAGAGATGCACTGGCATGCCTGAGAGGATTTGTCTGTTTCTTGTGAACAGTTCAGTGACTAATGAATCACTTCAATGTACTTTTCTGAAGGAAAGCAGAGCAATTTAAATGTTCAATGCATTGATTTACCTCAAATGGATTAGGCCTCTGTGTGCAATCCTTTGCATTAATTTGCTTTCTCCACAACTGTAATAATAAAGGCAGCATTTCTGGACAGCATCAGCCCAAATTAGCTCATGTAACTTGCTAGAAAGCAAAATAATTAATATGTGGCTGAAAATGGGATGTGGGAATGGATCTTTCTGAGAGGACATGGGTCTTGATATGCCTGGTCTGCCCCGGTGAGCACCGACTGAGTGGAAGGAGGAGAGAATTGTGTCCAAAGTACTGATGATTTCCTGACTTCGTTATGAAAGAAAAAAAAATATATATGTATCTGTAATGTGGTGCAACTTTATGAGATTTTTTTTTTTTTTTTGGTGTGTGTGGCCACGTTTGTTTTTTAAAATGACTGAGGAAATGGTACAAAAATCTGTAACTTTGGCAGATTCGAGCGTATTTTATTGCTGCAGTAACTTTTCAGCCCCTTCTTCCCCTCCCCGTAACATCCAGTCTGGGCTCCCTCTGTCCTTGCGGAGCAGTCGGCTGCCAGGACGCAAAACTCTTGAGTAATTCTTCATTTAACCGCTTAGCTGCAGAAATGGCGCCTGGGCATTGTTTCGCGCTGCGGGGATTACTGTGGCCGAGCAGCCCCCGCGACTCTGAGCCTGGTTTGGAATTACTCTTGTAGGGCTTTTTACATACTCGTGAGGATTAATTTCCCAACCCCTTCTCAGTCAGCTAATTCCCGTTGCCGGGCAGCTGCCTGCCCAGATGTTCGTCTGTGGGGAAGCGGAGCGATGGAGCATCCCCAGCCGCTGCCTTCCTCCCTCGGGAGCCCAGTGCCCTGCTCCCAGTTTGGGGCTGGGATGCTCACCTGAGGTTGAAGCACCCTGGATGGGAGCAAAGCCGAGCAGGACGGGAGATGCAGGGCTGTGTGTTTGTGTGGGAGGACGAAGGCAGCGTGGTGACCGGGATGGGGAGGCAGTGCCGCTCCTGCCTTCCTCCTCCTCCTCTTCTTCCTTGGCAGCTGGCACCGGATTATTGTTTGTGATTGATTTGCTGACGCTGGCAATTGTACAGTGTGTTCTGGGACTAATAGGGTAGCACCGAATTATTCAGGCGTCATGGAAATGAATCACATTTGTGATGAGTAATAAGTAGCAGACTTTGGTATTTATGAATAATTAAGACAGTAAAGTTTTTCTTAAACAGACATGAAGAAATGATTTAATTTCTACTGTGAACACTGTGTAAAATTAATGAAAGATAATTGCATTTGCTAATGTGAGACTAAGAAGCCAAAGCAATCTATTATTTTGTGTTGGAGTTCCTATTGCTGATATAAACAGTGAACGTATAATTCCTTCAACGTGTTTTTGTTGGGTGGGACCTGTGTTTAACATCCAGTGGGGTGCTTTTTGTTGAAATAAAAAGCCTATTGGTAAACACTTAACTCACAGTTGTTGTTTCCATCTACTCACATATCTCTGGGTGGGTACATATGTATGCGTATAACAAGATAATGTTTTTGAATGAGTGGCAATTAGGACCAGCTTTTTTTCCTCTCCCCTGACTCTAGCCTTCTTCCTCAGCTATTCATGCTTTTAAAGACAAAATCCGTTTAAGATATTGCTTACATACAGCTTTGAGCGAAATCTCCATTTATTTAGTCTTGAAAGAAAAATCATTAGTCTTTAGAGACCTATAAGTCATAAGATCCATTAGGAGTGAGACTCAAATCATGTTACTTTTTGGTTCTCAGCTGCTTATCCAACTCTGAAGGAGCCAAACTTTTGATGTGATATAACTAAATATATGCAGCTATGAGGAAGATAATCTTGCGGCATTAAACGATTTTGCGCATCTCCATAAAAGCATGAAGAAGAGTATGCCTTTCATGAGATCCTTGTAGCAAATGCTCCTAATTTCCCATAATCAAAAAGGCTGTGAATTTTTGATGCTCTTAGAGGCCCAAGTAGCTGGAAGATCAATTCTTCCTTTACTCCATTTTGCGTTGGGTAAATTAACACCTTGCAAGGCTTACAGCAGTGGGAATCTGCTCATTCAGACTGCTATTTGAACTGTGGGATCCATCAGCAAACACCCAAATCAAGTGAATAAAGTATTCTCTGACGCAGATTAATTTTGTCCAAGCTTCCTTGTGTTCAGAGTAAAGCAACTGTTTGAACCCCCATATTAAGAAAAACAATATTTCCTTGGTCAAAGCCAGAGAAGCTGCTTTTGAGAGTTGTGTTTTCAGGGGAATGGCGGGGAGAGCATTTCCTTTCGCCTGTGGGAAAGCTATTCCCTGGAGCAATCCGAAGCCGTTCGGGGGCTGTTTTGTGTTGTTTGTTTGTTTTCTTTGAATTTTGAGGAAAATTACTGGGAACGTGCTTGTGTCCTGCCCGAGCAAAACTTACTGGGTACCTTCTCCCTTTCTTTGGCAGCAGCTGACTCACCTTGACAGGGAAGATGCTGCGGGACTCATCCTCCCACAGTCCTGGTTGCCTGCAGAGGAATTCAAAGGGGCTGGATGTGGGTGGAGGCACCTGTCCCTGCGATGCTCCCAGAAGAGCAGCAGGTTTTGTTCCTCCTGGAGCTGATGTCCCCAACTGCAGATGGGGAGGAAGATGGCTGCGTGGCGTCTGCCTTTCACAGAGCTGTTTGTTTTTCTGTGGGGGTGTTGGATCTAATCAGTACACTGGTAGCACGGAGAAGTAAGACAAAAGTGCTCAAGGAAATGTCAGACGCAACAGGATGCGTCTGCCTGATGATAGCTGAGTGACTTGCAAAAACATAAATGGCATAAATTAGGCTTTAACTCCTTGAATTCTTCTGTGCTCCGAGTCAGAGAAAAAGCTTTTGTGTTGGCATTGTCTCCCCGTTATTCCTATCTGTGCATCTTTAGCTAAAACTTCAATAGCTTTTTATTTTATTTTGGTGATTTCCAATAACTTGATGTCAATAAAAAGTGGAGTAGAGTTTTGACTTTCAAATAAAATTGACTTAAAGGTCAGTTGTTTGGATTTCTGGTGGTGGGCTGCTCCTGGAGTCTGTCTTGTCTGCATGGGAGAAAAGTGGTGGCTAGGCATGCGTGTGGGATTTGAGAAGCCAGGACTTTACACCTGGGATGAGTCCCATCTCCATCACCATGCCTGTCGTCTTCCTCTCTGCCTTGCCTCTGTAATTCAGCTCTCTATATCAGCATATCTTTCTGTGCCTACGTATCATGAAGGATGTTGGATTTCCAGGCCTGGATGCTTTTAGTACCTGTGCTGCTTGTGCACGGCTAATCCCGGGTAGAGGTGCTGGAAATGTTTTTAAGCATTTAGGTTGAATTTGGGGAAGCAGTAATTTTTAGATATAAACCCAATGTACCGTACTGGCTGGTGACTCCAGCCTGCTGTGTGCAGTGCTGGTGTCCTGTCTGTGGTGTCGGTTCCCTTACTGGGAAGGGAGGAGGGAAGCTCACTGAGGATGTAGCTGCTGGCGTGTGGTCACACTACTCGGTGCTTTCATGCCAGAGCTCCTGCATGATCTAGTTTTCACCCCCTTTCATGGATGAAGCCGTCTCTGACCTCACTCTTTAGGCAGGACCACTTGGGAAGATCAGAAGCCTGGTACACTTGTTCTAAACTGTGGTCTAAGCGTGCTGTAAAGGTACGTCTGTGAGCCCAGTGCTCTGGCTTGCAAAAAGCACAGTGAGAAAAGTGAGGACCTGCTCTCCTAAACAGGAGACATTGGGTATCTAACACCAAGTGTCCTGACCGAAGTCAACAGGAAGGAAACATTGCTGCTCTGCTTTTGGCTTTTGCTTTATCTGGTTGCAATGGGTGACTCCTAGTGCTGCATCTGCTCCGAGTGGAGAGCATTAGACTGTAGAAGGCAGTAGTGCAGAGGCCTAAGAGAAGCTGTAGTTGGTTCCTTATATCTCTTGAACACTCCTAGTTTGCAAAACTATCCTATATAACCACTTAAACCAGTCCTGCTACTGGAACAGGTCAGATAGGCCCCGGGTCAGCCCATCCTCTTGCATATAACTGATGCATTTTGCAAAGCAGAGTTATAAATGCTTTTTTTTCATTCCTTTTCCAGAGGAGAGGCAGAGAAGACAAATGAAAAGAGTAGTTGCACCTGCAGCTACTTCTCCTGAGAAGCTGCTGGCTCACTTTCCATGCTACTGGTTGCATTTTGGATGTCAGCAGCATTCTGGGTTCAAATATGAGCATTCCTAGAATTTTTATGGATAGAGGCAGCTTCCTCATTGAGTTAGATTTATGGGGTAGTGCTGAGGTTCACCTGATAATACCTGCTGGAGTTTGGTGATCACAGCTTGCTAGCAGTGAAGCAGAACAGCTGAAGAAGAGGGCGACGGCTAGGAATGAATTTTGGCTGGGGAATAGTTCTGCAAGCTGTCTTATCACCCAGTGTTTTGCAGAACATTCAACCTGCTACCACATGCAAGAAGAAATTGCAGTTTTGCTAGAAATACAGTCAGCAGAAAACATTACACAGAAATGTGTGAGCGCTGCCCTGTGTTTGGATTACTGAGCTCTTCTGTTGCTTGCAAGGACAAAAGTGTGTGAATAACTATCCTTGTCTGCGAGCGTGGCTAGGTGCATTGCACCCGAGGTTTGGTACAACACGGCTTTTGGAAAAATATGCCCTAAATATTTTTTNTTTGCTAGAAATACAGTCAGCAGAAAACATGACACAGAAATGTGTGAGCGCTGCCCTGTGTTTGGATTACTGAGCTCTTCTGTTGCTTGCAAGGACAAAAGTGTGTGAATAACTATCCTTGTCTGCGAGCGTGGCTAGGTGCATTGCACCCGAGGTTTGGTACAACACGGCTTTTGGAAAAATATGCCCTAAATCTTTTTTACTTTATTTATTATCAGGATGTTGAACTGAAGGCACATAACTGATTGCTGATATTTCTGGAGAAGGGATTGGAAGGAGGCTGTGCATCGGTATGTTTAAGATGTGCACAAACTATACCTTGTCAAGCCTGAATGCTATTGTGTGGACCAAAGTACTTTAAGTGTATGCTCAACCAATATACTTAAAGTGTTTAGATGTATTGCAAAGTGCTTTGCAGAATAAGGGTCAGTCTAATGGTGTCAGCACCTCTTCTTGCCCGGTGGTGGTGAAGTTTCCTCCTCTGCAGAGCTGGGATTTCATGTCTTTGCTCTCGGTTGGGATGCCAGCTCTCCCTGCTGTAATTCTCATTCTCCTACAGCTTCCAACTGGCCAGCGCTGCAGCTGCGTGTGCACCGAGACGAGCAGAGGGTGTAGGGTCTAGAGACTCGCTGAGACGAGTGAAAATTGAGATTCAGTGTTACAGGGCCCGAAGACCCAGAGAACAGCTTTGGGTAAGTTGATGCATCCATGTGCCGATGCCCATCCTGGCTGGTATATCCGATTTGGGTTGGGGACTTGGAGAACCAGAAGCAGCAGCTGTTTCAGGCTTTGTGTAACAGCCAGACCTCTGCAGGAGAAGCCTGTAGGAGTAAATGCCTTTCCTGGGTGGGTTTGGTTTGAGGGTGTAGGGAAAAAGGCAGATTTTAGACCTCTTTTCCACCAGCATCTGGGAGAGCATAACCAGAAGGCCAATCCCTTTTATAAAATTGGTCAGTGTATCAGGCAGCACAGAGGAAAAAAGACACAGAAGGGATTTAAGAATAGCTGAGCTCATGGTGAGATAAAAATTTCTTAGAGCCCGGATTATGGAAGGATCCGGTTATTTGTAAAATATATAAGCAGATTCTCTGCCTCAGCCGTGGTGGCTCAGGAGTTGTTCTGGGGGATTTGATGGTGTGCTCAGCCCGTCCTGCTGCTCTCGCAGGTACGGCTGGGGTCTGGAAATTGGGAGTTAAGGCTGATGACAACTTGTGGATTAAATGTTGCAAATTAACTGTACTCGGGAAACTGCAAATACAGGCTTTTTAAAGGAATCTAGGGTTTTCTTGTTTCTTGTCTAAAGGGTTTGTTTTGATTTTCCTGTCATGTTATTTTCCTGGAATTAGCAGGGCAGTTTTGCTTCTGCTTTTCCTCATGCATCACCTGAAGTCATGGAGGTGAATTGTTTCCTGCAATAAACCTGCATATTTACGGAAGAGTTATGGGTATGAAGTACAGTATCATACTTTATTTTTTCCTCTTATGGTAAAAATATTTAATGTCTTATATAATGTTCTATCAAGATAAGTAAAATCCTGGTCTATTTACTCCTGTGATTAAAAGATATTTTAAAGTTATTTGTAAGTGTCACAGTACATACTGGAATCCCAGTACTTGTACCTGTTGCTTGTGATGGAGGGCAGGTTGGTTAAACCTGAGATCTGACATCTCGTGGTGATAGATACTCAAGCTGAAAACTGATCATTGAGAGAAACTAAAACAGCCTGTGAAGCAAGTTGCTCTTTTTTGGCAGCAGGCAATACCAAACTGCTTTCCTGTGATTCTCACCTTTGCATATTCAGCTTACCTAGAACCCGTTTCCTTATTGAGGACAGCCTTGGGGTGGAAACCTCATCTCCTCCATCCAAACCCAAGGCAGATAGAAATTGTTGGACACAGGAGCATTTGAAGGTGGCTTTCCCATCTAGGGCTTCATCTTTTACAATGCAGCTAATTGTTTTGGTTACAGCAGAGGAATGACTTAATTTTATAGGGGAAGGGAAAGCAGACATCTGGGATAGGATATAAAGGCAGCAGTTGCCATTCTGGGCTGCCAGAAGTCGCTGCCTATTTGTGTTTGTGGGAGTTTGTATTGAGCTCTATTATAGGGCTTGGGAGACGTGCTTTCCTTTGGAAGTGGGTTATGGTGGAATTTATAGGTGCTGAATAGCATTTTGTGTCCCAAGGGCATGACCTGTGCCAGTGTAAGTGGTCCCAAAATTTGCAGTGTGCCAGCTGGTGGGAGTCGGTTGGGGATGTTTGGGGAAGTGGGGAGCAGAACACAGGCTTTTCAGCACATGTGGACAACATCCTTTTATTTGACAAGCTGATTTTCATCTTTGCTTGAGCAGCCGAGATGAAACATCCCTTTCTGTTAAGAATAAAAGCAAAAGCCTTCACTTTAATGCAGGTACCAGGGCTGGGCTGTGCTGCAGTCACTTATTGCATCACTTGGCTTTGATCCTCGGTTGTGGTGTAGGAGCGCACGGCGCTGCTCAGGCAAGTACGATGTTGGAGTGGTTTTAAGTCCCTGGTCTAGACTGACGCCTGTGTCCCTGGCCCAGAGTAAGTTAAGATCACTCCAGGCTCCGAGCGTTGTCGAGCTCTTTGGGGTCACCTACAGCAGCTGCATCCCCTGGTGTGCACAGCCCGGCCAGCTCTTCCCTTACCGCCTGCTTTCCTTCCTCCTGTGCCCCCCGAGCAGGGAAACTGGAGGAAAAGCTGCTGGGAGGAATGTCGAAAGGCTGCCTGTCCCCTTCCCTGTTTGAAGATTGGGATTCTCTTACTGGGTTTTATTTTCTGCATGTTTTCTGTGTTAAATAAGAGCAGCATGTTTGCAAGCTCCGCTGCTCCTTGGGCTGGGAGCACGGTGAGTATCTGCCTAGCAGAGATTTGTGGTAAAATTCATTGTTGCTGTAGTTGAACACTAACCTGGGGGATTTTTTTCCCTTCTCTCTGTAAACAAGCTTTCTTTTTTTCCCCCCACTAATGGAAAATTTCAGCTTGTCCTCCACTTAACCACAGTTCAGGCTTTTCCAGGAAAATGGAATGAATCAGTAATGCTTCCCTCTTTCGCTTCTTGTGTGCTTAGCTAATTGTATTATTTATAAGCTGACCAAGGGCAGACAGACACTTCTTACAGCACAGTGTTTGTTTTACTATGGACTGAGTGGTTTTGAGTCAAATGGAGTTCAGGGATGAGCATCCAGGAGCACGCGGGCAACTTTGAGTTTCCATCCATGGCTGTCAGGCAGGTTCTTGGTGCTGCTCGGCTCCCTTGCTACCGCTCTCTCCTCCTTGCGGCTCCCAGCGCTGTCCTAGAGGTTTGTTCTTCATTGTTTCACCTTTCACGTAGACTTGATGCACGCTAGATTGATGTCTTGAAGCATGGGTTTAAAAATCAAAGAGCAAATGACTGCACTGTAATGGATGTTACTGCACAAGACATTATATTATAGAAGTCACTGTGGTTAAGTGGAATATCTCTGGAATCTTGTTTTTATCAAGACGTTTATGTTCCCCTCTAATTTTTGTGGAGAGTCGTTTAGATGTTTTCCAGATTAGAGCATAATGGAACTGCTAGCTGTAAATGTTCGGAAGAACCCATTACATGTGGTGATTTAGTGGTTAGTCACAATTACTCTGGAGCTACACTGTAAAATTTAACACCAACCTTCAAAACCACGTATTGTGAAATCTGGTCATCCCTCCTGCAAGATGCTCCTCCAGCCTCCCAGAGAAGAAAAAGACATTTTGTACAGCAAGATAAGAAAAAAAACCACTTTGGAGGGGACAGTCAGGTGCTGGAGGAATGACCGACTGTAAGAAGCAAACCAGCAGGCAGTTTCTCCCCCATAGAGTTTTAGGCTTTTTCTTCCCGCTTAGTTAAAATCCGGGAGGTTGGTGGTAGCAGCGGGTTGGTGTCCTTGTTTCCGTTCCTGTGGAGCTGGAGCAGGGCAGCCGCCTGCCCCGGGATGGTGAGGAGCTCGTCTCCTCCAGACCTGGGCTGATGCTTTTGGTAGTGGAGATGCTCCTGCAGGTTCGTTAAAGCAGGCACCGCAGTCTGTAGACTTTTTATGCAAAACAGAAGTATCGACAGACATTTTTACTTACTGTTACCTATATATAGGCACCTGCATTAACCACAGCCTGCCAGCAGAAGGTGTTGCCTCTGTCTAGCTTTGGAAATACCGTATTTTCCCCACAATTATTACCTGCTTGTTGCAGTTGGCTGCCCGTTCCCCTGTCTGACCCAACAAGAGTCATCTGTGGTGTGTGGAGCTGCACCTTCTCCGACCTCCTGGGGTGGGAATTATTTATCTGAATTGAGCGACCTGCATCTTGCTGGTTTTCGTTTGCTGAGCGGAGGTTTTATGACCTGCGGGGCTGTGTGTTTCCTTGCTCTCAGCTTGTGAGTTGAAAGCGAGTTCATCTGAAGGCTGTTGTAGCGCTCCGTGTCACGGGTTTTAAGCCCGGAGTGGAGGCTGTCAAAATGAAATGAGTAAACCTGAGATTTAGAGGATGAGCGAGTAAATCCCGTTAAATTTGTGTGTCTTAGAGTCTCAGAACAAAATTTGGATTAAAGGATGAGCTCGTGCATTTGGGCATCCCAAAGCTCCTCAGTTGTCTTTGTTGTCTGGTCATATCTGTTTCTGCACTGGTTGGTGCTAGAGGTGCCCACAGGATACCTGAAAGTGCTCCACTGACAGTATTTTAATACCAATGATTTAATAGCACATTTTAAAAAGAACATTATTTGGGATCTTTAAGACTTGGCTTGGAGTTCCTTCTTGATACTTGGAGGAGATATTGAAATTCTAAGTTTGTGCAAACCTGAAAGGATCAGTGATCAATAGATAGCTGAGTTTACTAGTAAACCTTTGTAAAAATCTAGGAATTTTTAGCTAATTCAGGGCAAACCCCATTTTCTTCTTACCAGCTGCACAAAAAATTGGAGAGTTTAAAACCTGTGTAACACATAGGTCATCTAACCCTCTCCTTGCCTTTGGTTTAGGAAGTTACTTTGGGGTCTCTTTTCAGTCAAGAGCAAAAGATAAGCTTTTAGAAGAGGTAACTTTGGAGGCCCTCAGTTTTGCATTGAAATTAGAGTTTTCCAGGAGCTGTAGCATAGCAGCAAGGTCACCAGGAGTCTGGACTACCTGGGGAAGGAGTCTGTGTTGGCCGTTGTGCCTTCGGCAGCTCATCCTCAGCTTGCTCCCGGGGGCCTCCGAAAGTCACGGAAAATGTCGAAGGGGATGCCGTGACAACCTCTGCGTGCTGAGGTGCTGCTGAATTTGATCTGGGCTTGATCTCTGGTGCTGCCCGGTCTGGCTGTTGCGTAGCGAAAATCTGCACGCCCCCCATCTCGCAGGCCGTAGGCTTTGCGGGGGTGATGGTTTCATGGCCCGGCTCATCCCTGGTAGAGACAACGGTGCTCATCCCATTGATTGAACGGATCCTCATTCCCCAAAGGTGCAGCCTCACTGAGAGGGAGGTAATTCATGCGCTGTACTGTCTTTGTCATGTCTTGGTTGAAGACGAGGATCCGGTTAGCGTTAGTGATAGGAGCGGGGTTTTGCAGTGTCAGCTGTTTTTAACGTGGTTAATGCTGGGACCACAAAACTCATTAGAGTTGTGTCGTGGGGTGAGAGTTTAAAAGCCAGTGTGATACCTACAAAGTGCTCCAGCCTTACAAAGAAATGTCGCTGCATCCTCCTTAAATACTTGTAATTAGTGGTTCCTGATTTGCCCGGCTCTGCGGAGCAGTCTGCAGGGAGTATGAGCTTGTGAACAGCACTGCCTGGCTGGGGCTGTTAAGCAAGCGTGCATTTTTTTGACATTCTTCATTTTTAGAACTGGGTTTCCACATCTCGCTTTAACTGTTATCATTAGCAATTTGCTGGGCTTCGTTTTGGTGATGGGAGAGCATTTTGTGATCTCTGAAGCATTCTGTAATGCAGCAGTGTAGAGAATGACAGTACATAAACCAGAACTATATTATTGCTTTCTAAGCGTATTTTTTAAACTTTTTTTTTTCCTTTTAAACTAATTCCTCCTGGCAACTCAACTGAGCATATGTATCATTGCTAACATTTTCCTAAAATCAAATCTGGTACCTACAGTTTTTTACTGTTGCTTTTAAAGGACTAATTTTTTTTTTTCCCCAATAGACTGTTCACCCTGCTCTCGTGACTTTTTTTCCTGTTTAATTGCTTTAGTATTGCATTGCATTCTGCTTTTGCTTTTTAATTGGCACCCATATAATGTCCATGGTGGAAGAGAGGGGATTTCGCTGCGGAACTGAAGGCAGAGATTTGGACCATTGTGTTCTCATTTAATGAGGGAAGTACTTCTCTTTAAACCATCTCTCTACTACTACAACAACTGTTGCCTGCTTACGCGAAAGCCTATCGGATAAATAATACATGCTTCAACTCTCTTTAAAGAATGATAAATTAAGGCATCAATGGCAACTAATCAAGACGTTGTGCCGTGGCACTGCTGAGGAGGTTGGTGTTGGCATCACGGTGGGTGCAGACTGCCATGGGTGGGAGGGATGCGGTCAGAGGAGACTTTTATTCCTCTGCCTCCCGCATGGGTGGGTGAGAAGGGTCTCGGCTGGGCTGGTGGGGACAGCTCTGGGCCCTCTTCTGTACCCATGGGCTTTGCATGGCAAGTTGGCCACCCTGGCGTTAGCATCGCGCTGAAACGGGTGTGATCGAGATGGTGTCAAGGTTGGCATGCCCCTTCTGCTCTTATATTCCCCGTGCAGGAATGCTTAGGTGCAGCTTTCATGCATTTTCTTTGCACTAGGAGCTGGCTCAGTGTAGAGCTACACCTGAAACTGGGCAGCACAGCGGCTCGTACTTTTGCAAAGTTCTTGCCCTCGGTCCTGCGTAAACCACCCAGCTGTTTTTGTTAGCGGATGAATGCTTCGGCTCTGCTGAGTTACAGTGTATAAATAGCTTTTGATAGAGGAGTTCAGCCTGTATACATGCTGTAGTGTCTCGTCTGTGATGGTTCCTGCACTTAGTATTTTAGGGTTCTTAGGGTATGGCACAGACTGCTATTGATCGCTTCTTATAGGTGCCTGTAGTTAGCATAGAACAGGAAAGTACAACTGGTATTGTGGGCACCTATTTATATCTTGGAGCATCCAAAGAGCCTCGGAGGGGGCAGTTTGGGCCCTTCGGTGTTGGGCTGTGTGCCCAAATCATCCCAGCGCCTGGAACAGGGAAATCGCAGCCGAAACCTTCAGCTCTGCGCCTGGCACCGGCTGGGTGGGTGAGCAGGCACGAAGGAACAGCAAAGCGAATTGTGCTTTTGCATAATAACTCAGACTCTCATCCTGCCACCTGCCCAGACATTGTCGCTTGGAGGTCACATTGATGCAAATGTGCTGTGCTCTATGCGGGGAGAGCGTGCGTGTTCCCTGCCGCTTCGCCCTTTTGAAATGCATGCGGCAAAGGCCTGGAATTCAACTTAATCAGAGGCAGGAATGTTTGTACCAAGATTGGCTGATGTATTTATTTTACCCAGGATTAATTTATAAACTCTGTCTGTACCTGGAGAAGTTTGATTAGCATTATAAATCCAACGTGTGGTGGATACTGAAGGAACTTGATCTTAAAAAAACAACAACGACGACAAAAAAGCTGGAAAATTTGAGGGCGAATTCAGATTTAAATTGCAGGGCTGCCTGTGGTCCTGGAGGAGCTGAAGTTGGTAAGGTGGTGTCCCGTGAAAAAGGAATAGCCCATTTGGTATTTATTTTGTTATTTATAATAGGTATATAAAACAGGCTTAACACAGCATCTGGACGTGTCTTAATGGTTTAGAGGTGGTAACAATAACTACTTTAAAAAAAGCTTAACATGCAGTTGCTAAACTAAAAGATATTTCATTCCCTAATACGGCAATAAAAATGGAAATCTCACAAAGCAGCTGTGATACTGGTTTTTCATCTCTGATGCACAAGATTTTCAGCAAACATCAGGACCTGCCTGATGAAACAGTAGCCACGTGAAGGTGCATCTGGCCTGCAAGCCAGATGTGCACCTGAGCCTCGATCAAGCTCCTTGTGGCCATCCTGCAAACATTAGCAGAGCCGCTGCTTGCAGAATTTACTTCTGTGAAGTTCTGAGTGCTGGGATTTTCCTCCAAGGGCAGATGCAGTGCTTGGGGGACAAGAGGCGATCTTTTCCTGAAGAGTGGTGCCAAGTATTGATAAAGTTTATTATTGAAATTGATTGTAACTGCAGGCATGTTTGAGGGCAAGGGATATTTTTATAGAATAAGAAATTGTTTGGGATTTTTTTCTGTGTTACCTCCAGAGGGATGTTGCTTGTTGCAGCTGCCTCTAGGAGTTTGGAGTCATGGGTGAAGGTACAGGTCTGTTTTTTCTTTGTTTGCTTTCCCAGCTGTTCCCTACTTGTGCCAAATGGCTTGTGTAGCCTAAATGGACTCAGCTCCTGGGTGAAAGAAGGCAGCTAGAGGGAGAGAGGAAAAAGTGAGGAATTATTTCATGATGCAGTTGAAGCGAATGATTTTGCTGATTGGTGAGGTGGCAGGCGGCCACCTGCTCCTTCTCCCTTTCCAGTTGGCTTTAGCTTTGTTCTTGGTGGCTTTCTCCTAGAGCCCATCGCAGAGTCGTCAGAGAAGTGTGTATGGAGAGGGAAGGTCTTCACCACAAACCAGTTCGCAGGAGGTTGCTCCTTTGTCTCAAACCTTGCCTTTTTTGCACCAGGTTGCTAAAGCCACTCTTGCATCATCTGTCCTTATCCTGGAGCAAACGTTAATGGACCCAGCGGCTCTGTGCTGCTGACGCAGGCAGAGGGTCCTTGAAAGCAGGCAGTGACAATGCAGAGTTGGCATTTTCCACTAGGTCTGCTAATTAATTAAGGTCACATGTTCCAGCTATTAGTTTGGCCATTGCTTTTTGCCATCAGGCAGGCAGTGCGGTGCCAGGGGAGGGGAAGGGCTGTCCTCCCCTCCGCAGGCACCACCGTGACGCCCAGGTGATGGTCGCAGGGCGCTTCTGCACCACGAGTAGGTCAGCCTGTTGGTGGAGCAGGATCATTTACTGCCCCAAGTAGGAGAATTTGGTTTATGTGGCAGTAAACGATGAGAAATTCTGCACGGTAGAGTGGTTCCTTGATCTGCTGCAGTGGAGACTTACTAGAGAGTGAGGTGTTACTAGCTGAACTTGCTAGGTGCTAGCCAGCAATGCTCAGAAGCAGACTTGGGTGTTTTTAAATAAGCAATCATTGCCCTGCTTTTTTTAACAACAAAAAAAGAGATATTTATAATCAAGACTTATTGTTGAAACCTGGAGGACATTCCAGTGCAGAGTACGTCACCTCCACGATTGTCTAGACTGGTTACCCGTGTCCCTGTTAAGCAACCTCATTATTTATTTATAGTTATTTATTATAATAAATGTGATTGCCTGCAGTGAGATGCTAACTCCACTGAGTCATATTTCAGATCGCACAGCTGTGTTGGTTGAATTTTTCAGAATAAATAAGAGGTTTGCAGCTGCACACAGAGCAGCCTCTTTGGCTGTTGGGTGGCTCCAGTAGGTGCTGTTCCTGGGAGAGGCGCAAGGGGAGGAGATGCTCAGTTTTGGGGAGGAGATGCTCAATTTTGGGGAGGAGAAGGAGAAGGCATCCTTCAGGCTCACGCAGTGCCTGACCTTGGGTGTTGTCCTTGCAGGGTGCAGGAGCTCATGGAGCCCATTGGCATTGCTGACTTCAGCAGGGACAGGACAGTACCTTGGGTGCCACATTTAAACGCTTTAAAAACACTCAGTCTGTACGCAACGCTGGAGGTTTTATAGATTTGACGTATTATCACAGGGATCGTCTTCTCTGTTTGCTACAGGCCCACTGGCTTTGGTAGAATTACTGAAGATTGTCAGTGGCTATGATGAAAATTTGGTGTTTATTTTTCCCTGGAGTTTCGTTGTGTGGAAGGAGCTTGCGGGCATCCTCACAGCTCTGATTTAGTGGGAAAAAGCAGAAACTTGGAGTTACCCAATTTCTGCCCAAAGAGTGTCTTATTTTTGACCAGTTACCCAAAATCTGCAGTCCTCTCAGCTCTTTGGCTGAGGAGGGGAGGTTGACAGTAAAGCTGGAGATCTCTGTGTGTCCTTTCTTCAGCACAGGAGAGAACTGACCAGGGGAAACAGTTTCCTTGCTCGCTCTTTCTAATTAGCGTTCAACCTAGAAATGGTCCTTGCTTTTTCTTCCCCTGGAGTCTCAGGTCTGTATCTTCTGGGACCGTTCTTGATGCTGTCCTGGTTGTTCAGCCTCTTTCAGAAGCTTTTCAAAGCTCCTCTGTGTGGATTCCACTAAATTTTGGGCATGTGCTACTTGCCTGTGTCTGGCCTCTGGGTGTATCCTGATTGCTTCAGCTCCTTGGATCTAGGGACAAATAAGCTCATTTATTTATCCTAAATGACGTGTAGCCATCATACCCATCTGTTTGGTGGGGTGGGACCCAAGGCTTATGCAGAAGACAACCTTGTACACTCCAGGGAATGGTGGAAAGCTTATCCAGTGGTATATTTTATATGTATTCTGAGTGGCGGGATTATGTATAGTAGATGTGTTTTGGTTGGGTTGATCTGATGGCAACAGATGGTCAGAATGGTTGAGCTTGGCTCGACGGATGTTTTCTTTCCTATAGAACTTAATTTTATTAAAGTGTGAAAGAACATTAAGTTCGGCATTTTATGAAATTACTTGAGGGAGCTGAAGTTAGTTGTTCCCATTTGATAAAATACACAAAGGCCAGAAGGAATGAATGATTCACTTCTCGACTGTCAGCTGTGCTGGAAAAATGAGGTGAAGCTGGATTCGTGATTTGAAAATCTGTTCATCAGCACTGGAACTTGTCAAAACATAATTTCATCTTGTTAATTTTAGTGAGTTATTGACTCAAAAGTAAATCATAAAGATTTGTACAAGGAGAGCAAAACGGTATTTTACAGTGAGTGGGTTTTTTTTTTAAAGCTCGAATTTTTTCTTTAAGGGAGATTTCATAAAACTTCGTGCTGTTATAAAGTTAACATGCTCTTGCTCCAATAACGCCTGTGTGAATTGCAGAATTTGAGGTTTAATCATGCACCATCAAATTCTATTTTCGAATTTAGAGTTAAAACAGTCTTTCAGGCTTAAGTTAGCCTGCTCGCTTTCATTTCAGTGCACGTAAAGTGGCAGATAATTACTGTGCGTGCTGTATTTCTCTCATTAACATTAGTAGGTTAGTATTACAGCTTCTGACAGACCACAAATAATTAAGGGGTACTTCAAGTATGACTTGAAAGAAAAAAGAAAGAATTGTACGCAGTGAAATAATGAGTGTCTTGCAGCAGAGACCAAATAAATGACTGAAGTCCAGATCAGCTGAAAGTTAAACATAAAACCTGTTCAAGCTTGTTAGCTAATCTCATCCATAAAACTAACTGCCTATTCTTCATGGATGTTAACCCAGTTATACTAATGTTTTAAGGTAAAAAAAACCTACAAAAGTGGAGAAGTTACGTTTTAAAAGGGAATAATAAATGAGCCTTTCTGCTGTAATTAAGCAGACTGTTGATGAAGCAGACCTGTGGGCCTATTCAGACTCTACTATTCATGACGTGCAATGGGTTGTGTTCAGTCACCGCTGTTGAATGTGGCTGACCAGCCACATCCCAAGCAAGCTGCTGAGGTAGGGACTTCAGAATTTCGGTGCCAGTGTGTGTCTGCAGCAAATGGACTTCTGAAAAGGAAAAGAAATAGTCTGGCTGTAGGAAAGGTGTACGTGGAGGGAAGGAGAGCTTGCAAGCCATCATTGACTTAGATGAGCTCGTATCTAGTAATAATAGGCAAGTAATGCAGTGGTTTAGGACTGCAAATTACTCTGGGGTGCCTGGATAAAAAAGACTCCATGGCTATGAATTGCTCATAAGTAGTTTTGCTGGAGCACTAGTGAAATAGCAAAGCTTGAGTGGTTTGGGCTGTTCTTGGGCAGCACAGGGTGTGCTGTGGCCTTCCTTCCTTCCACCCTGTCCAGAAACAGCCTGCAGTGGGAAATGCAAACAGGTCCGGTTTTGGAAAAAGTAGTGGGTTGTGTAAAATATAGTGGTTATCTTCAAAACTGGCTTGTCTGGCAGGGTTCCTCCACAGTGCATATATTTTTCAAGTAGTCTTTTTTTAATTATTTTTTGCTGTTAGAAAGCAGTGCAAGCCTTGGGATGCAGCTGTTCTTCCCGTTGCTTTTGGAAGCGTGCACCGTGGAGGTGCTCCGAGGTGTGCAATGGTCCCAGCTCCAAAGAGATGTCTGTTATTGCAGGAGGGCCAAGGCCAACCGTGTCTGTTGGCACCATCAGCAGAGACCTGAAGGAGCTGGAGGAGGCCGAAGGTTCTTTCAAACACCTCAAAGCACTCTTAAAGTGCTTTTGTATGAGGAGGGGAGCTGCTTTCCAGGTGCTTTCCTTTAACTTTATGGAGGGGCTTGCTGTGGGAAAAAGCCCAGAGGCTGGTTGGTTTGCTTGGTTCATGGATGATGTGGGCAGCTTGGAGGTGGGAATCAGCTCTTCCTGACCGGCTTGGGAGGTGGCAGTTGGGAATGGGTGGGAAAGACCCTGAATCTGAGGCCGAACAACTGGTTTGGTAGAAAAGCAGGTATGGAGGATTATGTGGATGGACATGCAGTCGAAGTTGCTGGCTAGGAGAAGGACCTTTCTCCTCAGCTTTCTGAGTGAGGATCAGCAGGGCGAGACGCCTTTGTCGAGGTTGGGGAACGTGCTGTAATTGAGCCACGAGATGAGCGGCCCCTGGGTGGGAGCTGCTGCGTGTGGCTGGGTAGGAAAAGCTGTTCTTTAAATCTCACGCAGAAAGAATCAGCAAACCTTAGATGCAGCCTGGCTGTGAGGATCTCAAGTGGTTTGTTAAGAGCATGTTCGGTGAGTGTGGAGATGACGGGAAGATGGGGAGAAAGCTGAAAAGACAAATGCGTCTGAGCCTGGGAGAGAAGAGCCCGTGAGGAGCAGGAGGGGGCAGAGGAGGGCTGGGGGTCCTGGGGACATCGCGTTGGGTGCATGGCTGCTCCCCAGTACTGTGCATTTCTGATAATGGACCTGGAGACATAATGTGCTGCCTAAAGACATAAAAATCAGAATGCTTCTTTGCATTGAGGATGCAGGGTGGTAGTACGAAAAGCTGGAAGAAAGGCAGACTTTAAACAATGAGGATAATTTGACCCGTTGTTGGTGTTCTGCTTGTTCCTTCCCACCAGTTTGCTGAATTTTAGTAGGGCCTTAATAAGCAAGGAAGAAGATATTGTGACCGATTTGTTCTGCAGTTATTTTGGAGCTGATTTCTGGTGGCTGTGGCTGCAGCTGGGCTGGGCGGGCAGAGAGATGCTCCTTGGAAAACCAAATCAGCCTCCGCACTTAGAACCAGCTCTTCTCCCCCATGTCCCACTTTCCATCTCCAGTTAAACTTTGCTCATTTTAAATAGGAGACGGCTTCTAGAAGAACTTGGTGGTGTGTTAGTGAAACCACTTGGTGTTGGGTGTTTCTGCTGTTTCCTTTACCAGTGCTGTTGAGACTGATCCCTCCTCTGGTTTCCCATCTCAAATTCTGCATAGGAGTTGTAGGGGCAGGGGGTGTTGTTCCCTGCTTTCCTGTTTACCCTGTAACATATCCATGAAATCAGTACTTGGCAGGATCTTCGATATATATAATCTATCAAAGAAATATTCTTGAGTTGGAGGTGAAGAGCTGTGGTAGTAATTTGTGGGGATGTGTTTCTCCCGTCTTCTGCATATATATGTATATATTTTTTTACTGGTGTTAGGATCAATATTGAATAAGTGCTGTTTTGAAAAAAATTGATACTCAGGTGGCCAGAAACAGTAAACAACAGACGGCAGTGGAATCAGTCCTAACATGGCCGGGCGAAGGAAGGTGATCGTTCATCATACTCCCAGTTTGTTAGAAAGATAATGTTTGAGGAAATTAAAGCACGGCGCAGAACTGCTCAGGGGCTCTTTCCCTGGACCACGCATATGCTCACGCTTTATTTGCAATTAATCTGGTGTTTGGCATGTTTGACTGCTAGCAAGCACATGAAAATCTAATATCAGGCTCAAACTGTGCCTCCTTTATTTATAAGCAGCTTTTCTTTTGCGTTACACTGATAGAGCATGATACAGAGACATCTTGCGATAGACTGTTTCAGTATAAGGTGCCAAAAAATGAAGAGGAAACGTTTCATGTGATTAAACAACTGAGACGTTCTGACAGATGTTTGCCTGACAGTTTTCAGGAAAAGCAGCTCTGCTCCGATCTAGTTAGGTCTCGTGCATGTGTTTGTGCCCCAAATTCGGGCTGGGGGGCTGTTTAATAGTTGGGCTGTCTCTTGCAGACTTTTGGGACCTCTTCCTATCTCTGTGGGCTTTGTGGTCTGCTTTGTACAGCGTCTCTGAGTGCGTTGGGTATGGACTCGTGCTTTGTGCTGGCCGAGCTGCAAAATCCTTCCCCATCCCTGTCCCAACAGCTTTCTCTCCTCTCTGGTCGGCCTTTTCTAGCCAATTCCCTTTTCTTAGCACCTTTGCTTTTGGTTTTGTGGCTCATGGCTCTGTATATCTTCCTTGTACTTCAAGGTATAACTGGTTTCAGTGAAGGCTTTTAATGTAGATCTTGCCAAAATAAAATCACAGTGAAGGTATTGGTTCTGACCTCTGGGCCCTGGCTGAATGTCCTTCTGCTTTAATTCCCAACCAGATGTTTCAGTGCTTTAAGGGCAGTTTTATGTTCAGGTTTTGACAATTTTTGAGTATTAAAATAGCCTTAATTTGAAGTTTGAATTCATGATAATACAGCTATGGCTTTTGAAAAGTTGCAGTTGGTTATTTCTTATGTAGGTGGCAGGAAGACCCTAAATATTTTGAAGTTATATTTGGAGAAGAGATAAAAATGAATTCAGACCTGTCCAAGCTAGTCTGTTTTGTGTGTGTGTGTGTGTGTGTGTGTGTGTTTATTTTTTTCTTCTTTCTCAGATTAGTAGAGCAGGATGGACCTTTTCTGTGATGCATAATCAAGCTGGCAACTTGTTTTTAGTCAGGCTGCTAAGGTGTAATCCCCTTCAGGGATTATGGTACGTTTTGCATGTTGCCTCCAAGTGCCTATCTGAGAATTCAATGGATGCTTTAACCCTGCTGCTATCTATAGCACTTTGGAAAGCATTCATTCATAAAAATGGATTTTAACAGCAGCTTTGCAAAGACCTGAAGGAAAGCAAGTGCCGGGGCAAACAAGGAACATCACTGATTGCCCAGGAACACATCGTGATTCTGGCTACAGCAGTAATGAAAAGGGACACCTGCCTCGTGTGCCAGGAGTACTATAACACGTTTGGGGTTGGGTTCACCCCAAAAAGGAAGAGCAGGGTGAATTCACACCAGAACAACTGTGGGCTACTGAAGATGCAATGCTCCTAGAGCCAGCTCGGGCAGTTTTCACTTATGTTTGCCCCCTTATATTGTGCGGATTTGGAAACAGAGCGGATTTGCAATAAAAATACCCAAGAATTGCATCCTACAGTTGAGTCAGATAATGTGTGTAATGTGTGTTTCTCCTCCCCCCAGCCTGTGCAGCCTCTCCTGGGGAGTCCGATTAGCATTAGTTCCCCGTAGACCCCCGCTGCATCCTTCTGTTGAGCCATCTCCCCAGCTTATTGCATGCCCTGCCATGGGTGTGTGCACCAATAAAAGAAGAAAGAAAAAAAGGGTGTATCTGTCCTCCTTCAGTCTGCCAGCTCCCTGAACGTGGTTTTTACTCCAGGAGCACTAAGGTGAAGTCTTATGCCAGCAGTATGTGCCGGGGATGCTCCTGTCCGGGAGGCACAGCTGTTCTCTCCTGGCCCTGTTAAATTGCCAACTGCATTGATACAGCAAAGTTAAATCCATGTGATCCTGTCTGCACATCTGCCAGGTCAGACTGAAGACCTGTCCTGCCCTGACAGCAGATGCTTGGGGACACGTATAAAAAATAATCCCGATCTTTTCCTTTCTACACTTAATAGAAGTCAGCAACCCAGTGTAAGCTGTGAAGCATTGCTAAAGTGCTTTTTTTATGTGTGTTTAATGGCAAGAATTGTCTGATTTTCACCAGTGGGACTCAAGATATTTTAGTGATGAATGGCAAGATCACAAGTTTGTGTTTGTTTTCCTAGGCCAACTCTCTGCTCGTAAACAGCTGGTTGTGTTGGAGTACACCAATGGTGGTTTGCCATTAAGTCTTAATTAGGTAACAAATAGTGATATGTTATCCCTATTTAGTCTCCTTTGCATGGGGTGGAAGTTAGTGTGTGGACTCTTGTTTGTTGGTACGTGGTTAAGAGGATTAGATGTGGCTCTGCAAAGGATGGAGGAGCTGGGAAGGTGGGATAACATGTGCCATAGCATCACTTATGCCGTAAACATTTATATAAAAGAAAACTCCACCTTTATCCTGCTGTGCTTATGTTAAAGGAAGGACATTTGTTCCTTTTGACTTGGTTGTGGGAGAAGGCTAAATTATTGCTTCATCCTACAAAGGCAGGGTGGAGAGATAACATAAAGGCTAAATAAGTGTAAAAGATTTAAGCATTTCTAATTTATGGTGCAGCGCTCATGGGGGAATATGCTCATGAAGACCTGAAGCATCTTTTCCTATTGAATGAACGGATTAATGATGGCAAATTCTGCCACGTTAGGGCCGTGTGTGAGGTCAGTCCTTGTGCTTAGCTGTAGGAAATACTTCAACTGGAAAAAGCCACCGTTTCCTTGCGGCTGCTTTGGATTCTGCTTTTACAGTCGAGAGAACAGACTCTTTTTCTGGGATAGTTTTGGAAAATATTTAATTAAGCGGCTCTAATGAGGGGCCATTATAACTGCAAACAGAATTATTGTTATCATCGTTTCAGCTGTTAACATTTTAAGGGCAGTTGTTCACAAACTGTTCAGTAATTAGGGCCCAATTCACTGTGGAAAAATTGTAGCTGGGCTGCAGCTGCAACAAGTGTGAAGTGGAAAGGAGCATTTGAAAAGAAGTCATCCTGCCCAGGATGTGCCGTGGACACGTGGAACCATCACTTCTGTGTGACGTAGTCTCTCTTCAGTGCAGGGTACAAATGTTTAGATCCTAAAAGTGGCATGAGTTGCTTTGGCTTATGCATGATAGTCTTATTTACCGTCAGGAATACCGTGAGATCATTTCATGGTCCTTTTTTAGGCGAGCAGAGGTTTAGGATAGAACTAAGGAAACTTGTACTTCGGGCACAGCTGTTCTAATGATCTACGGCAATTCTGCAAACATAGTGGTATCATTATATTAATGGCCGGGTGAGTCTTTTAACCTTCTGGGAAATTAAAGAGTACAAGGAGGGGAAAAGCGCAAATTACCTTTCTGTTCTTGGTAAGAAGCAGCACCTTACGCAGCTTGATGCAAATTGTTTCTAGTTAAGGAACGTCTTAAAATGCAACTCTGCAGGGTTGCTCAGCTGTTGCTATAGTTAGAGCTGCAACTATAGATAGCATTAAATTTATTTAAGTGCTAATAGAGTGAAGTTTGACGTTTCCTCCGAGACTTTTTTTAGAGCAATCTGAATTGTTTAGCAGCTTCGCGCACCTCACATTCAAGCCCTGCTGAGGCTGGGCAAGTTTCCGCGGGCTCTGTCTGTGTGGCTGAGCGAGCGCTTTGCTTTCGCAGCCGGTTTGGGGTGGTCCTGCAGAAGCTGTGGTGGCTGCCCCAGCCTTCCTGCGGCTCCTGGTGGGGTGGCAAAGTGCAGCCTGAGCCATGGGGCTCTGCTGCCTTGGAGAGCCATCCCTGGTATTAATCTCGTGTTGAGAAACGCCTATTCCTGTGGTTTTGCTTTCTGGATTAGAGCGCAGGATGCAACTCTCGGTTGGTAGATCCTCTTCCTAAATGGGGAGCTGGTGAATGTACGTTGCTGGGCATGCAAAGGATGGGGTAAGAGCTTTAGCTCAAGAATGGGGCTTAGTGGCAGCCCAGAAGGAGCTCTGCGAAATGTTTACTGCCATGTCTAAACCTTGAGGCCCTCCGTGAGCTTTTCTTGTATTTTTTCCTATTCAACTTGAGCGTCTTCTCTCCTGAGAATGGGTGTATAACTTCTACTGGATCTGGGCAAGGCATTTTCTGGTCAGCAGTGGTCTGATCTTGGCTGAGGACATGGTAGGGGGTCATTAGTGGTCTCAGAAGAGGCGCTGCCAAATGGCCGTGGTGGGGGGGTCACAGAGCTCCTGTCCAGCGACTCAGTGAGGACGCATGACCTGTCATGACAGGGCCACCCCATGGAAACCTGGCCTAGGGGATAGAGTCAGGGACCCTAGATGGGTTTCTGGCTTGAGAACTGGCTTCCCATAAGACCGTGCTGTCCCGAAGAGCTGCTTTCCCGTTTTGCAGGTAGGAACCACAGATAAAATGGGAATCCGGTTTGACACCATGTTGCAGCTGTGGGAGAGCCAGGTAGTGGAGTGCAGTTTTGATCTGAGAAACGGTGTTTTTCCAAGGGAAGGGGAAGATGTCTCATGCCACGAACAGTAGCTCCTGCTGTACCTTGGGCTACTGCAGAGAGAGAATTAATGATGCCTTCAGAGACCTGCCGGCCAAGGAATGTGGTAGCCCGGGGACGTGTGCTGGGGTACAGAGGAGCCAATACTGCTCTGCATCCTTGCAGGCTCCTTCCTGGAGCTGAGGAAGAAGCTCATCTGGCAGCGAGCTGAAAAACCTGCTTCAGTTAGCGTTTCCAGTCCAGGGAACGGCCGCTGATACCCTGAAGCTGAAATCTTGTTGTTCTGGCTGCGGGATGGAGTCAGATCAGGCTGAGCAGCACCCAGTGAGCGCTGCTGCTCCTCACCTCACGGGCAAACCGTTGCTCCTTGGGGTCCCGGGAGCAAAGGGTGGTCTGAAGGCACTTTTGAGAGGGTTTGAACCTCAGCTCCTCAACAAAACAGCTGTGACTCTTCGTAAATTGTGTACACGCTCTCTGCCTCAGTTTCTCCCTCTTCTCCATAGAAAGATCTCCGTATTTTTGTCTTCTGTGTGTAAGGTACAAGCAGATGGGCAGCGCCTCGGAGTGGGGAACTAAGTAAAGCCCTTGCAGATGTCCTAGGTCCTTTGCAGGTTTGTAGCAAGTTGGGCCTAACAGTCCCGTATGAGGGCTCCTCTGCTGCTCTGTTCCAAGGAATAAACCGAGATTTCCAGCACTGGAGAAGCTGATGCTCATTTCTGTTCCCATCCTAAGCAGTCTGCTAGCAAAAGAATTTATGATAATGAAAATATTTTTTGTGCAAAGTGCAGTAATGTAGAGCAATAAAAGCCCATAATTGCAGTAGGTATATTCCACGTTAAACCAAACTATCAATTATAGTTTGCATAGAGGTTTGCTAGACTAAAAAGGTGGTGCTTTCATGTGAAAAAATATTCATTATCTTCTTTCAAACACACCTTAATTGCCAACATCAAAGTTAATAATTAAGCAATACATCTTGCAAAACTGTGTTGGCTCATCCAGTGTGTGTGGAATGCGGTGGGAAGGGAACGGCAGGGCATATGGGCCTTCTGGATCCTTGCAAGGGAGAGCTGTTAAGGTGAATCCGTTCCTCTCTATAAAGGCTTTACTCGAAGGAGCTGATTTTGTGAGAAATATCGCATTTTAGGGTGCAGTATTCTTGCTTTGGCAGCAAAGCTGTGACAGAAACAGCGACAAATTCTGCAGTCTGTCCTTTTGCTTAGGACAAACGCAGCCGCTCGGGGGGCGCAGGGCTGTGCGGTGGGTGTCCCGGGCCTGCCTGGCCCTGGGGGTCAGTCCCAGGTGCCCTAAAATGCCATTTGGAAACACTCGTAACAAGTAGTTGGAGTAAGAAAAGACAAGGAAGGAATTCGAGTTTTGTTCTGCTTGTTTGTCCCCGGTTCTACCCGTGCTGCTGCTTTTCAGTTGCTTCCAGTGCTATTTTTTTAAAGTGATTGTGCTTTTTGTAACGGAGGTGTTCTTGAACTCTTTATTCCTACATACTTTTCCTTTAGAGGCATTTTGTATGTCCATGCTAGGAGAAGTCTCTTGCCTTGGATAAAATTCAGTTTTAAGGCTGCAGGTTTAGACCTGGAAATTTAATTTCTTTAGCTCCTGGTAACTCAGTTCTTGCTCAAAAACGGCTTTTCTGTATAACGTGGTTGGTCAGCATCAGATCTGATTAGTGCAAGGAGAATCTCAGATCAGCTTTGTTGTATATCAGATGCTCCTTGTTTTCTTTCTATTCTGCTTTCCTCTCCTTTGTTGTATGACTCAGGAACTCCCCACAATTGATGGTGAAAAGCTGTTGTAGAGAATGTTCCTCGTGGTTACAGGTCAGAATTCAGGGTACAGCTGGATCCGTGGGTACCCAGCTCACGTTGTGCCAACAGCCCTTCCCCACAAGGTGCCTGGATCCACCTTCCCTGGGCAGAAACCCTCCTCGCTCTTTCCTAATGTGATTAAAGTCCTTTTGTGCTCGGCCCTAATTTTGTTACAGGTGTGAACTTGTCGTGATAACGATGAATATTTTTTTTTTTTCCCTCTATATGATTTTAGAGAATGATATTAATTTCTGTGTGCCGCTAGCTCTGGCGGAAATTACACCTCTAAAGTATTTGTCTCATCAATTTGCAAAGACATCTTTATTGCCCTTGGTGGATCATAAAGGCTGCTTTCCAAGAGGGATGTTTACTGTAAAAGCTAATGAAGACATCATTGCTTTCCGTGGCATCTCGTAGCTTGTTCTCTAGAAAGAGTGATTGACTCCTTGTTGTGGCTGTATTTTAACTTCTGCTAGGTGTGTGTTTTTATGAATTCTTTATCAGGTTGTTAATGGTGGAGTTGAGGGATCAGACAAAGAGATTGCTAAACTGGCAGGCCTTGCTTGCAGCAGGCAGGGAGGATTCTTTGAATAAGAAAATACTATTGTGTGCTTCACTTAAAATTAGACATTTAATAATTAAACATATTTTTTTAGGATTTTTCTCTCCCTCATCTCTGTGTGAATAGGAAGAGTGTTCCCAATTACACTTTTATGACTATAGATTTTCCGTTTCGCGTTCTCAAGAGCGTGGAAACATGATTAATGTAAAAGATTGTCAAACAGCATTAATCACTGTTGATTTCTTATTGATTCCTGCCCTCTCGTTTTCCCGGAGAGCCAGTGTGCTTGCACTGGCCGGTCAACTTCTGTACAGTGAATAAGATCCCACACCTTTGTCGGTGCCCTCTTACCCTGCGGTTCGAAGGAGTTCGGTGGAGAGCCAGGGAGCTGCTCATCTGGGATTATCAGGAAGCTTTAGTCACAGCGGAGAGAAATAAGAGGAGGAGAGGATAAGCATATTTTGATTCCATTGCTCCGCTGTTACATGCACTTAACTACACACGCAAGGCAAGTGGTTTTACATCTCATGTATATTTTCAGCCAGGGTGGCCTTTGTGAGACATAAATGACATAAGGTGAACAAACTGCTTATTAAGGTAAGACAATGAAGGCCCAATTTTAAAAGGTTAAGATGTACTAGAAAGTATCAGTGCATCCTCTAAGTCATTAATGCTACACAGAATGCACAGTGTGTGGTATTTTGAAAGGCCACTGTAACCTTTTCAAGCATGAAGCATGCTAAAAGGAATCCATTTCCGCACTGCCTTGAAAAGGGAAATCAGTCTTAAAAAGCCTCAGTTTCTATTTGTTTAAAAAGAAACCTTTCCTTGGAGTGTAAAAAGAGAAGGAGGATCCTTAGCACAAAGTGAGCAGTGAGCTGTTTGTTGCAAGGGAGCAACCCTGAAGTCCACAAGCGATATGAGATGTAAAATTTTGATTTTAAAAAAATTTTTTTTTTTTTAAAAGAGAAAAATATTCTCACTGTTCTGTTTTCTTCCCCCAGATCCTTAGCTGAATTTTAAGCTTTGCAGGAGCTTGTTTTTGTCTCTGTCCGAAGCGGTGAGACGCGGCGGTGCCGCACGTTGCGGTGCGGGATCTCCGTGCATCCGCGTGCGACGTGTGCGGTGCGGAGAGGAGGAGGAGGGAAGGGCAGCTTCATCCTGCGGTGTGCGAGTGATGTCCTGGGCCGCAGGATCTGAAGAGTTGAGATGGCCATTTTCAGATTAATGCGTTTGGAAGTCTTGTGTTTGGCCTGGGTGAAAAAAAAAAAAGTCCAACCGGCGAGTTTTCAGGTGAACAGGCTACAAAGACCTGGAAAAGGGTTTATATGTTCCTGAAAGCTTGTCTGGTGTTTTGAGGTAGATTGTTTGGTCTTATCTAAAGGATGACAGCTCCCTACAGAGCGAGCTCTGCCGTGCTGTGCTATCACACAGCAGCACCGCCGCTCCCACTTGACAGGTCTCTCTGCCTCAAAACCCGTCTCTTCTCATTACCTGCCTGTGCCTGAGAGGAGGAGCAACCATTCCCTCCTGCCCCGTGGGTTCTGCAGCTGTGTGTCCGTCCAGGAGGGGCTTTGGGGGCAGCAGTGGTACCGGAACAGACAGCAGGTGACTGACCTGCTGCCCCACTTCGGATCTGTTGAGTAGGGTTTCAACGTGAAATGCAGTCGTGCCTCCTCTTGTTCGCATGGTGCAGCTTTAAGACTGTTATTTTTGGGTATTCTTCTCCTGCCTGCTTTGCGTTTGCAATTGCATTTTAACAGAGAAGGTTGTGAAGATTTAACAAGCCTCCTCTGACTTGAGGAAGCCCCCAAGATGCCTTTTGCTTAAGTCGACTTGACTGTTGGATGGCAATGCTGAGTTGAAGCAGCTGGGCTTTGCAGCAGGCATCTTGGTTTTGTTGCTGAGAAGGTCTTCATGAAACAAATTAACCAGATGCGAATTTTGACTTAAACCCACTGGGAACTAGGAGGATAACAGACCATCTTGCCATAAGTTAAATATGAAAGAACAATGTAAGTGCTACTTGTAGTCTGTCCTTGGCATCTGTTGGTTTAATGGCCTCTTCAAATATACACTACAACTTCAACTTCACTTAGCTGTAGCTAAGCTCCTGATTGCAAGATGCTTTTTCCTCCTGACTATTCAGCCTTCGACTCTTGCAGTGTCAGTGGAATAAAGAGCATAAAGAGCAGGGTTTTACCGTCAGTGCTGCTGCTTTTTCTGCTGAATCCTGAAAGCTGCTCCAGAAAAGCCGAGGTTTTGTATGTGGAGGGAAGAGATGAATTAAAATATTCTGTCCTCTCCTGAACACAGAGAAAGAGAGTCCTTATGTTTAGATGATCTCATTCAGTGGGTGTCTAGAGCCCGAGTGAATGGTGTGCGGCGTGCTGGGGTTTTCAGTACATGTGGCATGGGGGTGGGCTCCTGTGCTTTTCTGAGGGGGGTGGGAGAGATTTTGGTCCATCTGGGGTTTCTCCGAGTTTGGGATTTGATTTACAAGCGAAGTGGTGCAGGCTGGTGACCAGGCAGTTGTCACCCGTGTCTCCCCTTTCAGATGTTACAGCTGCATTGCCCACCTCCAGTTCTCCTTTTCCTGAAAACCAGTGGCAATTGCAGTGACCTCTTTGGGGCTCCTATGGGACTGTTCCCAGTGTGACACATTCAATGGCCAGATCGCAAAAGGAGAGTCTAGAACGTGTGAGTAAGGGACAAAGCAAGGATCTTGGCAGCTCACCAGCCTCGCTATCTTTCTTGGCTGAGGTTTGCGAGCATCAAGTTGCGCTCCTGTGTGGAGGAACAGTGGTTTAATGTTTGATAGTGATCAGATCAGGAGGAGGGCAGAGCACCAGGCATCCGACAGGTTGTCAAACCTGTCACTTCCCAGCCTTTTCTTCCCTTTGACAAGGTTAGCCACTGACTGACAAGGGTACGCTTTGCCAGGATGGCAGCAGAGCCTTTAGAAGGAGGAAAAATGCTTTCAAAAATGAGTTCGGCTGCTTTCCACGTATCGTAACATCTCTGAGCAAAGCTGCATTCTCAGATGTGCCTTTGCAATGACTTTGAGTCTCTTCCTTTCTCCACTTCCCCGTTACTGGGAAAAGAAACACACGCAGCGTCTTCTCCACTTGCTGCAGTTGCTTGTTGGGCAAGATGTGGATGGACTGCGAGCAAAGTTGTGAGGCCATGAGCAGCCCTTACGGTGGCTCCTGGTGTGGGACGGACACCTGCAGTCTGAGGTCTGGGTGCATCCAGATGTGCAAATATGCCTTTGGTGACATTGGTGTTGCAGATAAGGAGAGTCTGGGAAGAGATTAATTTTGTGTCTGAACTGGAGAGGTTTCTCTCTTGATCCCCACCTCCCCTACCCAGCCTTGCCCTTCTCCTTTTTTTGTTTTACAGGATATTGAAGGGGTGGAAGTGCCCAAGTCTGTCCATCTATTCATCGCACGCAGTGGTGACTGCTGTGTTGGTAAAAACAGTTTTACCAATTTTTTTTTTTTAATGTACGTTCAATACTCCTCCTCCCCCAGGTGCCTGTGAATTTTTGCAAGGCACCTTGGCTGTAGGATTTTGTGATGCAGACTGGTGCACGTTTGTGTTGCACACTTTCCCCTGCTGTGTGCACATAAACAGACATGAATGCGTGTGCACTCTGTTTACTGCAAAAGGAAATTGTCTCTTCCCAAACTGTGGCCAACCTCAGTCCCATTAATATTAAGACTATAGATTTGCAAAACCTTAGTGGAATCTGCATTCACTGTAGGAGTGGAAGGATGTTTGTTAATCCTTTTCCCGTGTCACTCTTTATACTACCTTCGATCTGGCATAGTTTTTGCACTTTTGAATCAAAATCGTAAAGATAATCGTCATAAGGCATAAAAAAGTTAGCATGCTCTTACCTATTTTAATTTTGTCTGAATGATGCCATCTGTGTTTCTGAATATGGCGGGTAGTTGAAGAAGGAGAATATACCAGTTGGGAACTGCAGAAACAAAACAATAGTATATTTCTTATGGCTGACGGATTGTTATTTTATCCTTTTTTTCTTTTTTTACGTGCTCAGTCATGAGTGAGAAAACAAAAATCAATGTTAAGGAGAAACAAGCAAAGAAAAATTGAATTATCAAATTAGCTTAGGTAAGGTTCACAAGTGAAGAACTTGAGAAGCGAATATGCTGGTTAAGTGAGAAGGCCGTACACCCCTGCAGCTCCTTTGTGCAGATTTTGTTCAACAGCCTTTCAGAGCTGCAAGCTCTAATTGCACTGCTGGTTTCCTCAAAATACCAAATTGCCAGATAATCATAGCCAGAAAGAAGTAGATACGTGTGTGCTTTTGCGAGATAAGTTAGTTGCACAAATTTCCCTTTTGCGAATAAGTTACGCTTGCGCCCTCGTTGTTGGAGGCTGCTCATCTGCCCCTCTGCTGTGGGCAGTGCTGCTGGGATGTTATTTATTTATCCCACGAGTGAGGATGCAGTTGCCCTGGTTTGAGCTGTGAGACAGATCCCAGCCTTTGCAGATGCTCGTTTTCCCTCACCTGTGTGGGGCAAGGGCTTGGGGTTAGACCCGAGCTGCAAGACTTTTGATGAAAGTGGTTATTTTTCTGTTGCAGTATTATGACAGAGTGAGTGTATTATGTAGAAAGCTGCGTATTTAGAGTACTCGCTCTTGTTTGCCATCAGATCTAGAAAGGTATAAACTGCTTTTTTTTTGTCGGCTTTTTTATTAGAAAGGCAAGAAGCAGCTGCTTAGCTGAATGTTGGTGCACGGTTTGTTGGTTGGTATTCATCGCGTTGCTCTAGGCATCTGTTGAGAGGTGGGGAGAGTTCTTGGTGAGCAAGCTTGTGGCTTTACTGCTTACCTGAGTATAACTGCTGCTGGGCAGGCTCACAGATTAGCAGAAAACCACTTTTTTGTGTCGTGCAGAGATCTGTTAGTACGGGTGGATATGGACCGAGCCAAGCAGATAAGAAAGACATGAAATAAATGCCCTAGACATGAAATGAAGAGCCAAAACTGAGCTCTTATCGCACTGAAGATACATAGGAGGAAGCTGTTAAACCTGTAGTTATGCACCATCAGCAATGGTGATGTGCGGCAGTTGCTTCAATGTATTTAGTTTCCATGTCATGGTGGGAATTCAGTTTGACTTCGGAAGATGGTACTCATTTGATGAAACTGGTATTTGTGCTCAGCCAAGTGAACTAACCGGCTCTGGAGACTGAGAGGATGCTGAGCTCTGGAAGGGATTTGCTGTGAAGCTCAGTAAATTCCTTGTGGATGTTGGAAGCACAAACATTTAAGCGAGGTTCATGGTGTCTCAGTACTTCTCAACTAGAAGTTTCCCACGTTCTTGATGACTGAATGGTCTAAAAGGCTTTAGTTAGAAAAAGAGGAAAGTTCATCTTTTGACACAATGCCATATTTCTACTGTATGTCTTCAGAATGTATGAAGACAGTCTTTGACCTGCACAAATATCAGAGGTCCGTACAGTTGCTTTAAGGTCACTTGAACAACCCTGTAGAATAATATGCTGGCATTGCCTTTGACAGATAGCTTGGAGATTTGCGTACTGAAGCCGGTCTTCAGAGCCGCCGTGTCTTGGTAGCAAAGACTGTAATAAAATTGTTCAGTTCAAAACAGACCGTTCTTCATTTTGACTCGTAATCAATAACTGTCTGTGGCTGGTGTCGCCTCGGACTCTGTCTCACAGGGACTTATTGTGTGCAGTGAAGTCCTCTATGCTAATCTGTGTCTATAAATAAAGGTCCGTCTGTGAAGACTTTTCATCCGTCTTGGGCTGGTGGAGAGCTGGGGACTGAGAGGGAAGCACTTGTTGTTCAGGGGCTTGATATACTTTGATTAATTCGAATTCTAGATCTGCCTTTTCCTGAAAAGACACAGGAATGAATATATTTTGCTGGACAAGTGATATATTTGCCGTGTTTTTGGCAAACGTCTTTGCATTCCTTGAGGCTGAATAGAACAAGAGCCACAGTATTTCTGGCAAATGTGCATGAAAGACAAGTTGTAGCCAACTCATCCTGCACATGGTGGAGCAACAGCGTGTGTGGGTCGTGTCCCCATGACCAGGGGACCGTACGTTGGTTGAGCCCAGCACCCATCATCCCTTGGTGGGTGCACAGGGACAGGTTTGGGAGCAGGACAAGCCTATGTCAGTGCTTCTCCGACCCCTCTGCATGACGGAAACCACGTGTCACAGGGTCACCTCACTGCCTTCCAGTGACGTGCTGGTCGGTGATGAGGGTTTATTTAGGGATATGGCGAAGTGATGCAGGAGTCTGGCTGGCTCCCTATGTCCCAGTTTAGCAGCGGAGATGCTGGGAGGGACCTGTGGGCAGAGCAGCCTGGTTGAAACGTGAGGCTTGTGTGGGATCTGCTGACTTACAACTTCTGCTCTGCTGGAGTGGTGGGATTTATTTTTTTTTTAAATTTGCCTGCAAAGGCATCTTTATATGGGTGTCTGAGGGAGAGGCTGGTGTGTGGTGGGAGGATATTGAGTTACTTTGAGCTGCCGTAAGATTCGGTGTCTGTTGAGCAGGCAAGTCTCTATTTATACGCGTGGCTGACGGTGGGCGTGCGAAAGCTCTCGGGCTTCTGCACGAGGTATTGTCTCTGGAGATGGGAAACGGCCAGATGGATGCTGGGGAGGTCAGAAATGCTCTGCGTTCCCAAACCGGGCCTGTACATATCTGATATATTTGCTCTCCTGTTACCAACTCTTGCTGCAGCCCGTGCAGGATGCGACCTAGATGCAGCAGAGATCCAGCCTTTAATGCTGTGGTACCCGCTGGAGAGGCACGGCTGTGCTGAGCACTGGGAACGGGGATGCCCAGCCATGGTGTGGGGGTTATTTTGGGGCTCAGCCCAGGCAGGGACACCACCACATGCCTGGGGGGAGCAGGGTGGCTGAGCTCCAGAAGTGCAGGGGGAATGCGCTGGTGGCTGGTGCTGGATGATGATGAACATGAAATAGGAGCGGGAGAACATGGGCCTAAATCGGTGTCTGCCCACGGTGTTTCAGACCGTGGCTTAAAGAGCATTTCTCTCCATCAGCTGAAGCTGCCTTTGCTCCATCGTTTTCCTCGTGGTGGCTGTGTGGTGAACCGGGCTGGGGAGTCAATGTGGGGTAAAAATAACCGAGATGAAAGAGAGCGCATGGCTGTGGCAGGCCGCACCTCCGATGGAAACGCCTGCCAAAATGTGCCCGCAGGGGAGAGGCAAGAACATTGCACACGACGAGTCTTAGATGACATGATGAAACCAACCAAAAGCAGTTTTTCTGGTTTTACGCTGTTTTTTTGCTGTTGTTGGAATGCCTCTTCCTTTATATGAAGTGTCTTATGTGGCGAGGGAGGCTTAAGACTGGTGTTTTGAAGTGTCCTAGCTCTGCATGGTGCTCTGCATGGTTATCTTAGTGTGGGGTGATGCTCCAAAATACTCAGCTTTGGGATCTTTCTCCCTTTGGTTATCAGCTTCCACGCTTAAATTGCATAGCTGGCAGTAAATGCTGCCAAAATGTCATGTAGATGAAGCAGCTTCATAAGAGCTTTAGTGCCACAACCTTTCCCAACCCCTGCAATTACATTTTAATTCAATATTTCATTGGAGTTTTCAAATAATTTTAAATTAATAGGGACCAGATTGTAGGAGGAAGAGTTGGCATCATTCTCTGTTTGCTTACAGAGTCTTGTACGCTGCAGCTATCCGGTCGACACACACAGCTGGGAAACTGGGTTTTCTCTGAGGATGGTTGAACGAGTCCTGTTACCAGGGGGAAACCAGAGCCCACCCAGAGCTTAAATACCAAAACAGGTCCCAGGAAGGGAGCTGTGAGAACAGGGCTGTTACAGCCGGGGAAGGGCGGGAAGGCAGAGAAAAATGGCACTATTTCAATTCTCTCTTCAGTTTTGGATTTGTATAAAGAAGCAGTAAAGCAGTTGTATAGAAAGTATAGAAAGCCGCAGTGCCTGGCTCTGGGCTTTTGTGTTGATGGGTTGTGAGCGGACCCGCAGCAGTTTTGGGGGTGCTGCTTCATTTTGGGTGCTTTGTTCTGTGTTCGGAGAAACTCTTACAAGTACATCTACAGGGAGCTGTGGACACCTTCCCCTTGCCCACCGCACTGGCAGTTTTGGCCCAGCTCTGGCTGGCCAGGACACTTTTAACTGAGCCATCTCCTTGCCACGGGGGCTGAATTATCCTCCCTGATGACAGGACTGAGGGATTTGCTGCCAGGGGCTGGCTGGGAGCTGTGCGTGGCCTGAGGCTGGTTTGCCAGCTTGCCAGGCAATCCTTGAGCAATGGGCCTAAAAAAGGATGGCGAAAATCCCACCGATTCCTCCAGACTCAGGATGTCACCCCTTTTACTTAAAAACAATTAGGTGAAGCAAGCACAGCAACGATGGGATAGTGATGGGCACGCTTGCATCAGACCTCTTAAATGTGTTAGGCTTAATTGATCTAAACCACTGGGTTTAGTCACGATTTAGATCAGCAAGCAACAGCCTTCATTTAAATAGACTTGAATTTCACTTTTTGCATTTATATTTGTTGAAGTGATTCTCGTTGGCTGGTAGCCATAAAATATACCGAGGAAGAGTGGCTGTGTTGTGTTGGATTTCATATTCCTTCTTTTCTTAGCCAGGAAAAAAATGCAGTGTCCATGCATACGTATTTAATAGGTTGTATAGATTTATCTGTGTGTGTGTTAGGATTTGTAGCATTCTTGATATATTAATTACTGTTGTTTTGCTTGTGATTTTGTCTCACACACTCTTTGGAAAGAAACTGGAATTCAATTAGTGTGCACAAAAATAGCATTTGCAAAGCTCTACTGAAATATAATCGTCTGAAGCGTATCGATGCCACAGGAAATACTGAAATGCGCTTTGCATTAGAACTGCTCTACTAATGAGGAGGTTTAGAATGTGAAAAATTTGGACTTATTGCCTGTTTGTACCATGCTGTGAAAAAATCTGAGCATTAGCAGATCTCATTGTTTCTTCAGGAGCAAGAAAACCCAAGTTTCATGCTTTGTCTAATTCCAGTTAGTTTCTCAAGGCTGAGAGAATGGAGGTATTTGGAAAAGCCTGGACTAGTGTGGTAACTTCTTGCAGTGTGGGTCAGCTGAGCTCCCACGTGCAGAAGTTACCTTCTTAGTCCACATTAATGGCTTGAATGCCTGTAAAACTTTGTCACTATACCTTTTATAAAATGGTTTTCTCTTTAAAACAAAGCCTAAAGTCCCATTTCTGGTTAACAAACAATGAACAGAAGTGTTTGGGATCTTCAGCTGATAGTGAGAAAGAAAATGTATTTGTGATGCGGTTTGAGAATAGTATTTCTTGTTTTAAAAAAAATAGCGCTGCAGATTCCTGACAAATTATTGCTTCAAATTCTTGTCTTGGTATTTTACAGCTGTGTTGCTTTCATGCAAGAGCCCCACTGAAAGATTTGTTGCTTATGTGTAAGTGCAGACTTTGAGCCGCTGAAAGTATTTCTAATAAATTCACTTTTCAGCCAGCTGAGGGAAAAACAAGCTTCTGTTAATAAGAATCTTTGTTATCTTGGGAAGTCAGTTACGGATGGAGAAACCGTAGCATAGTCAAAATGTGTTAAAAATAAATAGATCACATTTTGAGGATTTACTAAGGAAAAGATGACAAGACAACAAGCCAATGTTCTTTAAGACCTAAAGATAGGAACTGTGATCGTGAGAGCAAAGAATTGGCCATCTCTGGGCTGCTGTGGTTTTTGATACAGGAGGGAAATGCATTAACTTCATTCAAAAGGGAGAAAAATATTTTTTTGTCCTATCTCTAAGGAGTTTCATTAACTTTTCGCAATTGATACATCATGAAAAAGAAACAATAACTGTGTGACAGACTTCTTTGAGGTCAAAAATGTCATAATTTTAGTGGGACTAAAAAGACTATAGTTCTGTTGGTGTGGATTGACATAACTTAGGCCTGACATTGCCAATAGCATCTAAAAAAATGGTCTCGCGATTAGAGTGATTTAACGCCGACTTTACGTAGAAACATTCTTAATATTTAATCAAGTTAAACACAGCTTCAGTCGTTTTATTTTACGACTCAATTTTCCACCCTAACACGGGCACTTTGCAGGCAGCGATGGTGCGAGGCCTCGCAAAGCGGCCGTGGGATGTGCCAGCGCGGTGGCAGCTGGTCCGAGCCTGTCCCAGCTCTGGGAAGGCTCCTCCGGCTCTCTGGAGCTGTCAGGTCACTGCTCCTCCTCTGATTTGGTCGAGCAAATATGATTTTTTTGGCTGCCGCCACTATTAGAGGTGCCCCGTGGGGTCGCAGTGATGGTCCGGCCCTTCGTGTCTCTGCCTATCAGTCCTTCTGGTGGCTTCTCCCTGGCTGATTTCTGCCTCGATGGTACCTTTGTGGTACCTTTGTGGTATCTTTGTGGTACCTTTATTTGCGCTGAAACTCATCCAACGCACACCCCCCCCCCCTTTTTTTTTTTCCTTTTTTCCCCCTTAACTCTGTTTTTTGAGGTCTCTCATTACTACTCAAATCAGCGAGATAGATGTTTTGACTTTTCAAACTTCTCAAGTCTTTTTGATTTTTATATATATATATATATTTTTTTTTAAGTAATTAGCTTCTATCAGTGGCTAGGCGTATTGAAACATGCTGTTTACAGTTGTTAGCATTCCTGCTCTGAATTTGTTGTTACACTTACTGAACGGGCAGGCACACTCCAAGCCAACGATGTGGCTTAGCACACATCCATCTGCACGTATTTTTATGTTGGGAACGGTGAATGCCACGGCTCATGTTTACTACAAACTGCTTATCTTGGGCGCGCACCAAGTTGCGTTTTCACGGGGGTTGGAATTTAGTTAATACAGAAATGTGGGCTTAATTTTTGTGTTGGTTGTCGAAAGTCTTAATTGTGCTGGATGCCTTAAAAAAAGCGTTTAAACGTTATTATCTGCTGATTTACTGAAGCAAAGATAGGATGGGGTGGGTCACCGGAGTCCCTTTATCAAGGGGCATGGGTGCCAAGCCCTGTTTGTTGCAGCTACGTGAGGACTGAAGTACTCATCTGCAGTTGGGAACTGGGTTGCCAACCGATTTTAGGATGATTGTAAAAATCTACTACGTTATTTGCATCTAAGAGAGCTTTTAAAGTTCCTGTGGTTCACGCTGGGTGCCCGAAACAGCTGGTGCTGGGCAGCGGTGCTGCAGAGCTCGTGTGTTTGATGGCTTTTCCATAGCAATGGTCCAATTCTCTGCCTGGAGAGATGGAGACCAGGTCCCTCCAATAGTTTTCTTGGCGTCTGCTGCAGAAAATTAATGTGCTTGCCGGTTTAGGCAGCAGATTTTAAAACCTGACCTACCGTTAGCACCTAAAAAGTTCCCAGTTAGGAATCCGATTTGACGGCGCGTTTTCACACTTTGACATGAAACGAAATTTAAACTTCCTTTTGATGCCGGAGCTGCGGCTGGCGGTGGCCCCGCGGTAGCTGCTGTCTAAATGGATTCTCGCCTACACGGTGCAAAAAAAGCCACGTTTTCGAGTTGAAGGCTCCCAGATGCTGGGGTGGGTTTCCCTGGGATCCCCGTGCTCCGTCTGTTTGTATCCGCACACGACGGCGCAACAGGACGTAGATGAGAAGAGAGCTGGAGCGGAGCATCGGATGCTTTAATATCCTACCTCTGACTGAAGCAACCTCCCTGTGTGGGAGATAATAAACATTTCTCATCTCTTAAGGGAAAATCATGCACAGACAGAGACAAGCACATATAAATAATTTACAAAGCTGTAATACACTGTAAATAACAAGCCTACTGAATAATGAATTAACCCAACTGCTGATTCATAGGTAAATATCTCTTGTAAAGCAGAATTTTTATAGATTTTTACAGCTTAGTTAATATCCCCTTGTATTTTATTAAGGCTGTTCAGGTGAAATATTCTGGTAATAATATGTATATCTTTGGAAGTGAGACGGGGTGGCTGCGGGCTGCCGTGCTGGCAGCAAGCCTGCCGGCCCTCCGTGCCGAGCAAGCAGAGCCTTGCTGAGCCTGGGCAGGCTCTGGCTTTTGTTAGTCAGGCTTTTCTTTCCCTCTCAAGCAGGCAGCAGAGATTAAGCAGGAAGAATTTTGCTGTGGCCAAAGAACCGGAGAGCTCCTGGGAGGAAGTAGTCTCTGAGCATCTTTGTGTTTTTAAAAAATTTTTTGGGGTTGTTTTTTCTCCAATCATCTGGTAATAAATAATGCATTCGCTCTACTTTGGCTGTGCTCTAGATGGGGTGAGATTTCTCGGTGCTGTTGGGGATGGGTTGGGACGGCCACCCTCCCACGTGAGGACCACGTCCTTCCCAGCCGTAACAACCGTGTGTCCTTAGCGACTCTCGTCAGCCGCTCGGAAAGAAACCAAACATGACATTTGCTTCCTCCGTGCTGTTTTATCCCCCTTTGCCCCTCTTTCTCAGACAAGCCTTAAGAAATAAAAACAGTTGCTAAGCTACCGGATAGGGAACATCGCAGCATTTTGTTGCAATCCTGGTATTAATGTGCCTTTCTGAGCACTGGGGAAGTGGGAAGGGTGCTCTCATAGATGGAATTTTTGTCACTTAAAGTGTCGGACTCCAAATGCAGATGATACTGAACACTTCAATTTAATTTATGCCCGAATAAATGGGTTTTTTTTCCCCTCCCCTTCTTGTTCATGTTTAACATAGGCTGGGGGGGAAAAAAAAGTATTATCTGCTTTCTGTTTCATCAGTTTTGGGGCATGTCACTTGTCAAACATGATGTTGCTTTGTTTTATTTCTGATAGCTTAAATAATTGCTTTCATAAAAGATAACTAGATTTCTTTCATCTGGAAGTACATTAGTTGTAAATTGCATTTTCTTTTAAACCTGAAGCGTAGATGTCAACGCTGATTTTCGCTGGCAATGTACAATGCTGACATTGAAGGTGCCTGTGGCAAGGGTGCATCTTTAAGGTTGAAGAAAATCCTTTATGAATGAGATTTATTCCTGGGATGATGTATGTGGTACCTGCTATGCCAAATGAGTTGGTCTTAGGGTGTTTTCATGGAAAGAAATGGGCATTTTGCTCAATATACAAGGCTTTCATATAAAAGTTCCACACCTGTCTGACTTGAGAGGTGGGGTGTGCCAGAATGAATGTATTTCTTCTCCTTAAATGCTCTGTCTTCAGTTTGGGCCTTCTGTGAGCACCTTACCCTGTAACCCTGTAAGAGGAGAGTAAATCCAGAGGTACCCATTGCAGAAGAGGCTGGTGCCTGTTCTCTGCTGGGTAGCTTGGGGTGAGATTATACCTGAGTTTAAACCTGTTTTCCATGAGCATAGCTCTTCCATGCAGAGTTTATATATGATTTAAAAAAAACACCAGTGCCACTAGGGACACATTTTATATAGGTTGCAGTGAAAGTAAATCTGGAATAGCACCATTTTCTGGGTTCCTGTCTCCTTTGCTTGTCAAAGTACCCCATGAAATCCTTGCCACTGCTCAGCAGTGTATTTTATTAAGTGAGCCATCAGTTCAGCATCCGCGTGGATGGTTTTGCAACATGCTGCTGTTAATGCCGGGGAAGTGGGGTAACATTTATCTGTGCCCAGGGGACAAGGGGAAAAGCTAATTGGTCACACACATGGCTCTCCTCGCATGCTGCATGGCTCCGTCTGCCATCGGACCCCAATTAATTCAGAAAGTTGGTGCACGCACATCTTTTCCCTCGTTGCCCTTCTGCCAGGAATAAGCTGCTGGGTTTTTACGCTCAAAATGTCATTTAAAAAGTCCCACGGAATTACGAGGAATGTAACTTGGGCTTGAAAGGAGGAGGGTGTAGTGAGGCTTACGGCAAAGCGTAGATTTTTTTGTGTTAAAGACCTTTCTGCAGTCTGGCTGGCTGCAGGATTTCAGTGCAGCTCGTTGAGGCTTCAAGGTGTTGCAGTGGAAGTAATTTACAATACAAAATGCCTTTTTTTTTTTTTTTTTCGCTATTGTAAAGTTTAACAGAACCTAATTTGGAGGAAAGAAAAGTGTGTGAAATCAGTTCTCTAACATTCATAGGTTGGTAATACTTAAATTTTTCTTGACTGAGAGAATATAGGAATGCTTCTGCAGTACGCTGCTTTTTTTTGCCCATGAAGCATTCTTGCCATTCTATGTAGGGATTTCCTGAGGGCTGAGGAAAACTTTCTACTGTAAGGAAAAGAGAAAGAGTAACCACTGCGAAGACTTCCAAATTGCTGGAGAAAAAAAGAAGAGCAAAATACTGTCTGGTGAAAGTCTTTCAAGATTATTATTTTTTTAAGCAGCGTTGTATAGTTCCAAATTAAGTTTGTATTTACAAAGAGTAACGTGCCGAGAGCTCAGCTGGGCTCTGACTCTGTGCGAGCACCATCACGCGGGCTGCCCCTGTGGGACAGCATCCCTGCAGGGGTGGAAAAATGGAAATGATAAAGACCGAGTCATTAGTGGAAAAACCTATTTAAAACTTTTGTTCCCACCACTCTGTATTTACTCACTGTCTTCTGTCTGAGCAAAAAATAGTCTTCCGTTTTCCAATGAAAGCAGTGGACTGTGAGCAACCCTTCTGGAGTATTACTTTCCTGTCTGGCGTTGTTTCTTCCATGTAAAGCCTTTGAGACCTGTTGCCTTCTCCTCCGAGGATGTTTGTGGTGGTTACCTTCGCATGGTGGCTGCAGGTCGAGCTGGGACACATCCCAGCGAATGCTGCAGGAAAGCGAGTCCTGCTGGTGCCTCTGCCCAGCGCAGCGTCCAAAGCGGGAGGGTGCTGGTCTGTCCCACCATCCTTGTTTCTGTAAGGGCTCGGGTTTGATACTGGAGCATCAGCGTGCAAAGTAATCTCTGGATTTCATGTCTGAGGGGAGGGAAACTTTTCTTTGTAGTAAACAGCCTGATGGACAGGTTAGAACCGTGCTGCTTCCACCCCTCCGACCGAGTGTTGCTGAGCATCTCATACAGCCGTGTCTTTGTGCCTCTGTTGTGCAACTAAGAGAGGAAAAGATTAATAGATTTGCTCACGGGTGGTGTGTGTTCGTTTGTTTTTATCTAACCGCTGTCAGCTTAAGCCTCTATTAATGAGAATTCTCTTGACACCTGAACCTCCCGTGCCCCGGGACGGCGGTGGTCGCTCTGCACAGGTGACAGCCCACGGCGAGCAGCTGTGACCGCTGTGTCGGCAGCAGCGGGGCTGAGCTGTGGAGGTGCGCACGAAAGAGAGCTCGTGCTGGCTGGAAAACCGATGACGGGGGTGAGGATATGATCAAAACCTGCAAAGCCACGTGTGGCTTGGAGGGCATGAGCAGGGGATGACTGTTTGCTGTCTCTCACAGTAGAAGGGCCAGCAGGCATCAACTTCAAACAACCTGTGGGAGGTGGCTGCTGATGACTCCTCATCACTGTGGTACTGAAAGTTTATATGAGCTCAAAGACTAGAAAAATTCACCTTAGGATGATGGGCTAAAGAGATCTTTTCCCTAAGCAAGTGTCACGGTCCTCATGTGCTAAAGAGGCCTTACTCTCTTGCTGCTGAAACCAGCCGTGCTCTTCCTGAATCCTCCTTCAAGAGAGGCAAACTGATCTGCAGCCTCCTGGTCAAACCCAGGGTTAACAAGAGGTGCATTTGTGGTGTTTCAGCGATGCTCTGCAGCTGTCGCGGCGTCTCTTCAAAGCTTGATCTGTCCCTGTGGTGTCCATCACAAAAATAATTTGTTGAGGGTGCTGGTGCCAGGTTCAAGAGCATGGTGTAGAGCTCTCGCACAGTGTTTTTTGTCTGGAGTTTCAGTGGATCTCTCCTGGAAAATCTCAAATCAAAGTCTTGTGGCGGCAGTAAAATAAGTTCAGAAATTCGCTGTGGCTTGGGCTGGGTCGATGACAGAGCCAGACTTTCATAACCTCCTGCTTTGATTCCCCTTCAAGTGTACTGGAGCTGAATGTCTTATAAGAAAAATCTGTAATTATTGATATTGCTACTGTATGAAAGGTGAAGAAACGAGGAGAGACTGTTGACTGAAAGTGTTAGCAGTTGAGAGGTACTCTTGGGTGGCAAAGGCTAAGCATTGCCTTAGGCTTAAACATCAACAAGTCAGCAAGTCAAATAGCCTCATGAGATCCTTCAGCGTTATCTTCTCTGCTTTTCTGCTGGAGGTTGCTTCTGCCTTTAATGAGCAGCTTTGCTCCGTGGGTGATCTCAGTTCTGGACTCATTTTTAGAGTCTAGATTTCTCATCCACTGCATGCTCTTGCCCTGTGACGGTTACAAACCAACAAAAGTTACCTGTCAAGACCCTTGGCAGCCAGAAGTAAAGATGAAAGGGAAGAAGAGAGATGGAGTCTTTTCTTTGAGGCTTCAGACACTTTTTTAGCTCTGTGCCCTGAAATCTCCACTCTGATACCAGTTCAACCAGTGTAAATGAGGAGCTGCTTCGTATTTAGTTAATCCATCCTTGGTGCATGAAGAGCTATGAACTAAAAATGTAGCTATGGAGTCACTGGGGCTGGTTGTAGGTGGGCATGTGCAAAAGCCTTTGTAGCTTTATGGTGCCATTAGGGAATGGACACCGGAGGACAAGCTGTTGTAGGGATGGGGATGAATATAGGAGAGGCTCCAAGGCCAGCAACCTGTGCACCTCTTTTCAAAATGAGGCCTCCATTCCTTTGTTTGGCCTTTATCCTGACAAACAGTGAGTTTTCATCTCCATACTCCTATCTTCCACTTAGACTCTCCACCAGGGGCTCACAGGCATATACTTTGAAGTGTCAGAAATCAGTGGCGTAAGGTCCCACTGCTTCGATACCCTACCACCTGTCCTACAAAAGGGGGTGCGTGGGGTGGAAGGGAAGAAGGAGAGCGAGCACAATCTCTTCATATCACCTCTCCTCGACTCTGACTCCAGAGCTCAACGGCTGCTTTCTCTGCATCTTGGGGTATTGAAGAGTGTGTTGGGAAGCAGCCTGATGCATGGATGTGCTGATAGATGTGACAGTCCGTAGGAACCCCCTATGCCAGCTTTCTGCATGGAGTTTGTTAAATTTAAACTTGCTTAATGACCTTAAATTACAACTGACTTTAGAAGGATTAAGGTGTTGTCTGGAGCCTCCTCAGCAGAGTTGTTTATCTGCAGGGAAGCAGATGCATCTTCATCTGCCAGCAGGGCTCCAAAGCTGAATGCATATGGGCAGTGTGTTGCTGTAGGGATGAGCTGGCCAGAAATACATTTTGGCTACAACTGAGGAGGTCAAAATGTTCATTAGAGCAAGAGGTTGTTTGCATCCTCCTGAGGAAGACAAATCCTGATTATTTCCAGGATAGTGCTTGCTTAGTGTTAGAAGCTGGGATGAAGTGATGCAGCTGCCCGCGAGGGAGCTCAGTATATGGGGATGTTTCCAGGCTGGTGTCCCAGCCTTCCTACAGCACCACAGGGCAGAATGAGATCAAGAAACTGGTGGTTCTTAAGGGAAATGAGAGAATTGCTCTTGTCCTGAACCTCACAGGCTTCCTTGGTGTCAGGTTTCTCTTCAGGTGAAGTAAAAGTGCATGCCAGGTGATTTTTTTTTTGATTGTGGCATGGTACAGATGACAAGCCTGTGAATACATCTTGTGTTTTCCCCAGGGATGCATTTTTCCTGCATGCTGCCTGTTGCCCTGCTGCGACAGTGCACCTTGGATGGAGTTGCTGCATTGCTGTGCGAGTTTGTGAGTGCGGAGGGGATGAGTAGAATAAGGATTTGCACGCGTAGTACGAACACGTGTCTGTGTGCTCCGGCTACCCGAGTTTGAGGAGGTTGTGTTGACCCCTGTGCTTCTAGAAGATGGTTCCTTTTGGACTGGTCGCTCCTCATGGGTGAGTCTGGTTCATCTTCTGAACTCGTCAGATGCTTCTGGCCTTGGACATGGCTTATTCTTCTTGGAAAACATAAAGTTGCATGTGCAGGCCAGGTACTGTGTCACCTCTGAGTGTGGCATTGCTCCTGGTGACCTCAGCCGGAGCATTGCGGTGATATCTGCTGTGCTACCTGGCTTTGGACGGAAAACCACTCTTCAGCCCCAAAATATTGTCCTGGAGATCTCCCCTTAAGCCCTTTTAATATTTTGTAGTTTATTTCTCTTGGATGAGTGTTCATCTTGCAATGCTTCCTGTCCGAAAAACCTTTGGTTGTGTCTTGTCGCCTTGTTTTGGGTGCTGCTGAGGCAGCCCCGGCTGGGGGTGCTCTGAGCTGGACACCCCGGGCTGCCGGGGGCTCTGCCGGCACCTACCAAACCCCACCGAGCCTCCTCCTGCATCGGGGAACCGTGGGTGCAAGGGGAAGCTGAGCGGAGAACTCATTTGAATACCAAGATGAATCTGCGTTTGATTTTCATCATTTTTATAGGGAGTTGTAAGACTTTAAAAAAAAAAAAAAAAAAAATCCTCTTTTTATCTTGTTCATGACTTTTTTCACTAATTTGACACTCTGGGATGTTGTTTTACATTTCGTTTTAGTCTCTAATCACAGAAAATTATAGCTGGCCGCACATGCTGGCTTTGCGTTCTTGCATCTTGTTTATGTTCATTTGTACTAAGGGGTAGCACTCACTGCATCTCCCAATTTATTTTTCTCCGCAGCAGCAGGAATTTCCAATACTCTGGAGCTTCATTACCATGTGCAGGAAACTAAATTCAAGGTTATCTTATTTGAACTTCATGACTTCTTGTTGTACAATGTTTTATTTATTTATTTAAGGTTTATTAAACCTTTCAAAAAAGAAGCCCTTTAGAAGAAGTGCATGGTGTGTAGCTTATTAAGAAAAGTTAATTTAATTTTGAACTTTAAGGAGCTTGAATTATGAATGTTCCAAATATTTGATTTCTGCTCTGCAATATGTGGAGGGGAGACATGAGCTGTTGGAGCTGGTGCCTTGACCTCTGATGTCTGTGAACCAGCAAAAAAACGTGTTTTTCAGAGAGGAATGAATGCATAGATTTCTTCTAATGGTTCTCCTTGGTGGTTTTTGGGGATCTCATTTTAACTTTCAGGTTTTACCCCGTGACGTTTCAAAACTTCACTTTACTGACAGCCACCCCCCCCCATTTGGTTAAAAACCATTTTACGAGTCACTGTTACTGCAGGCTGATTTGACTGTTGGTTTGTTTATTAACTGAAGGACTATTTCTTAATTCTGAACACACCTACAGTGATCTGAACGACCTCTCCAGTTATTTTATAGGGCTTGTAGTTAACAGCAGCACCTGTTGGTTTATATTTTGAAACCTTTCTTTGGGTAAAAATCCCCTTGAGGTGGGTTTCTGCTGTAGTTACTTGACACTAAATCCACCCCAGGTCTAACTCAGAGCATTAAAGGTCATGTCCTTGCTGACACCTCCCAAAGCAGAAGAGCCCTTTTTTGGATATGCATAGTAAATATAACTTACATTATTTTTTACTAGTGGCTGAAGGATTTTTTTTTTTCTGTCCTTTTAGAAAGATGCAGATTAGGAAAGCTTGATCTTTGCCTTGTTCCAGCAAAAATGCTTTTAGCTGCTGGAGTTTCTGGAGTTGTTCCCATGGTTTGTGTTGTCGTGCTGGCCTTGGTCATTCAACAGCGCCAGGGGGTGAGGGAAGCGACCCAGCAAGGGACTCTGCTTGGAAATCTGCCGGGTCCTAGAGCCACAGAAAGTCGGGTTTTCTGCATCGCCATAGCTTGAGAAGCACCTTTTGCCTTCGCCCTGCTGTCGTGCACATTCGGAATAAACTTACGCTTCGCTCAAGAGGGCTGTTGTACGTGGATGTCTCCTTTTCTTTTTCATCATCTGACAAATAAATAGCAACTTGAGCACTGAATAATGCTGCTTTCAGAAGAACTCTCCGCACGTCTTCCTCCTCTGTGGGAAAGATGCTGTCAGACGTTCTAATGAATGAGTTTATTTTGGTGCTTTGGAGAAGACGTGGGCGGTGGCTGTTGGGGGGTTGTGCTGGTGTGAATGGGAGTCTTGTGGAGCCTGTGGAGATGGCAGCGTGGAGACTGACGTCTGTGTGTCTGGACAGCAAGTGCGCTGTGGGCAGCGGTTATGGAGATGCTCCCGCTCCCCTGCCAGGTTGTCCCCAGCTGGATGCACAGGGCGGTGGGAGGAGAGGGGGACAGATGGCCTGAGGAAGGGGAGAGGGGATGAGCAGCATGCTGAGACCCCAACGATGGGCTTTCAGATCCCAGTCTGGACATACGGTTCTTGTTGGAGCTATTTGCGTCAGGTTTATCTTGGGGAGAGACAAGAACAGAGATTTTGCCAGCTGTCGTTATCTTAGGATGTGGCCACAATTTATTTAAGGCACTCGCGCCCTGTGCACGCCACACGGACCACGCGTCTCCAACTAGCGTATGGAAGCCTAATGGGTGACATGGTTTTCCCTTTCCTTGCGTTTTCCCGATGTGTCCAGCCGTGCAGGCTGCAGAAGAGGACGGCTGCTCCGCGGTTGGGTCCAGCCCCAGGGCTGGGATGGAGCCAGGGGTTCCTCACTGGTTTGCAGCCTTTTGCGTGTGGCATGCAGCAAGTCCCATGCACTCCTTACCCTGTGCAGCTTCCCATTGCTTGCAGAAACTGCCAGCTTCTCTGCGATGTGAAATAACCAGGCATTGATGAAGGATTAGTGAAGGATTTTAATTTAGCACAAATAATTGGATTAAGGTGGAATTTGCTTCCCGTTAGTTTTAGATTAGCCAATGCATATAGATGGACCTGGATTTTGTCCTGTTCTACATGTGCAGAGTGCTGCATGGAGCTCTTTCAAGGGCTGCCATCCACTTCTGATCCCTCAGCTATCGGTTCCCTTGTTTCCTTGTGTGAACGGTGGGTGGTTAGAGATGACTCCCATCTCGTTCCTCGAGACGTACAACCTCTAAGGGCCCTTTCTCTCCACAGTAATCATTGCTGATAATATATATTTATCTTACTCAGGTTCTGTAATATTTTCATGTCTGTAGATTCAGACTACAAAGGAGAAGTGCCATGTACGTTTCTGGGATTAAGGGCATTGTCAAAAAATTCGCTGTCAGAGAGGCTGCAAGGAGAGCAGGAGAGATGCTGGAAGTGAAGTACCGTATCAACCTGCTGTGCTGCAGGACGTCCGAAGCAGGAGGGGATTTCTCTGCTGCGTGAGCACAATCATCATCCCCAAGCTTTGCCAGACAGGAGCAGACAGGCTTGTTTTATAGCCCAGGAGATATGTGTCTTCATTAATGGTCTGTTCATGGCTATCTCGTCTCTCTTTGCTAGAATCTTTCCTCTTCTAAAACTTAGCTTAAGCCTCCTTGAAGGGAGATTTTTTTTGTAGTACCATCAGGCTGCTAATTTTTTCCAATTGGCTTCAAAGCACTGCCTTGAACAGTCTTATTTGCAGTGAGCATTTGTCCTAGAGATGGGTTTTTACAATGTGTGCTTTGTAAAACTATTCAGCATGTGGAAGATCTTAGGTTTTTTTATCTCTTTCTGATGCACCACTTCATTTTATTTTTTTTTCTCTTTCTTATCATTTCTGTTTAAGGGTTTGTGAACTGATCCCTTTATTTTCAGAAGAGAATACCAAATAAACAGGATGACTCATGGCTTCCTAAAGGATCTGCTTTAGAACTGGTAAACAGTTGTAATTGCTGTTAGACGAAAATAGCAAATTGAATACATTCTCATAATAATTATAAAGAGATAGACTATTCTTGCTCTCAAATCTAATCGGGATTAGTGTAATGTTCAGTTTTTTTCATAGAGGATGATCTGTGTACAAGTTAAATGTAGTTATAAATGTTTTCATAAAAGCTGGTTTTAAGTCAGTGAAAGAAACCAACTTCTACGCAGAGTCCGGTAAAGCAACTACGGTGTGTTTTTTCTGAGGGCAAAGAATTTAGTGTAATATTCTAAGGCCTGGAGACCGTCTCATCTGGAGTGGGGTTACAGCTTTGCTGGGATGGTGCCAAACTACTAAGGTAGGATCCTAAGCATGAGCCTTTGAAAAATCTTGAAAGCTTTTCCGTTTCTGCCAGAATCACCTCTGAGAAAGGGTAGAAGTAGGACAATTTTGCAGTATCACTGATTTAAATCGGAAGCCTTGAAAGAAACAATAATAAAGATAGAACTGAGTAATTCATTACAGAAAACCTATTTTTTTTTTAACTTACGAGACAGTGTGGAGCTGAATTATTGGTTCCTTTGAATCCAGTTTAATCTTGGGGAAAAGCCTATGGTACCTGTGTGGTATGGGCATGCATCTGTCAGTATCTCTGTGCATGTATATGGACAGCTATAAAGAAGTCTACCAAAGGCAAGTGTCAGGTCTGTTCACACTTGTCCTTTGGGTAGGACTGGCTAATGGCTTTTCAGAAAGTGAGGATCCGCTGGAGCTGTTGGGGGGCCCTGCACTGCCCTGTGCCGTCTTTGCTGGCCCTGAGCCCCAGGGATGCTCCAGAGGGATGCTCCCCAGCATCCCAACCCCAGGGGCTTGTTGTGGGGGGGCTTACCTGAGCTGGCAGCACTTGCAGGGAGCTTTTCCTCCCCTTTGCTCTTCGTTATGGCATTAAAATGGCTTTCCAGCCTCGGGGGAGGCGGATTTTGGTTCGCTCGGGTTGCCCAGCAGTAAATCACTGTGTCGCAGTCACATCGGTGTGATCCACGCTGGCTGCTCCATCGAACAGCACGGGCTGGGGGCGGGCAGCAGGGCTTCTCCCTGGGGCTGCCCTGGCCGGGGTGTCCCCAGCACCCATGGAGGAAATGTCACCAGGGCCAGTGGGGGGGTTGCTGCCTTCTCCCAGCGCTGGCAGCACCCACCTTATTGCTTTGTGGTGCCAAACAGCGGCCGGAGGCTCTGCAGTCAGCTTCTTAACAAGGAAATTATTTTAAAAGAGCCGGTTTGGTAGGCTAAACTTAGTACGCTTGGATGTCATCCAAAACTCTGCAGCAATAATGCAGCAAATACAACTGGTTTAAAATACATTAAATATGCAGGTTGGCTCAGGGTAGCTAAGCCCTTGCAGACAAAGAATAGGTAAAAACCACTAACTTGCATTGTGTGTGTATATGGCATGGTTAATCATTTGCAAGTAAACATCCAAGTCGGGGAAAAATAATAAAACAAACCGTCAAATTGCAATGTTACAGGATTGTATTCTTGGCAAGAGCTCTTTCGTTTCTAAACTGAAATTCTTACTCAAATCTGAGCTGGAAAATATACCAAAGGAAAAAAAAATGATAAGCCTGTTTTAGTTAAACAAAAGCAATGGATTCAGCATTTGCTAGAGGCAGAATTTGAAGAGAAACTCAGCCTGAAAGTAGCACAGGAATCCTAATTAGTGCGTTTTCCTAACAATAGCATTGTCTTTCCAAATGCACAGAGGCGTACAATTGAGAAATTTTTAGCAGCGATGTTTTGATTTTGAAGCACAGTTTGATGAATCTGCAGTTACAGTGCTCATAAAAGTCTGTCCTGATATGGTTCTTCCAGATTTCACCTTAAGTACACGTATGAACACTGACTTACCTGAGTGTTCAAAAGTATCAGCAGTCGGGCTCAAAATGATAGCAGGCAGGTGATTCGCATTTTTAAAGGCTATTTGTATCAAGGTACGTAACTTTTTTTTTTAAGAAAACACCTCATAGCTATTGGGATTTTCTATATGTGGCTATGAATAGAGGTTTTAATATATATTTTCTTAAAAACATCAACAAAAAAACTGCCACCAACCCCCAAAGAAACAACTCCCAGCCCAATTCAGTTAGACCTTGACAGGCTTGAGCTGAATGCAGTCTTTCAAGCTGATTTAAGCAAACAGTGTGCGGATTTGCTGTACCCTTTATATGGTACTGAGATGGGGATACTGCTTTTTAATTAAACAGTGATTGAGGGTGAAAGTAGATGGGTGTACTTCTAGGCCAGCTCCAACTGTATAAATATGAATGTCGTGTGCAGATGTCTCTGTCATTTTCAGTCTCTGCTGTGGGTTCTGCTGGCATTTATGGTTTTATAAATGTTTGCTGGGAGCCAATGGGTCAGGATTCAAGGTTGGGCCAACAAGGGGATAGCAGCTTCAGGCAGGAGCTGAAGAGAAGAAGGCAGATGAAGTTTCATCTAGTACCAGGAAGGCTCCTGGGCTTTTGGTGGGGATTTAGACCACCTCGATACCAGCTGGACTATAGTCTTCTATAGTGGCCTTGTAGCCAAACTGGGTGGGTGGACTGCAAGCTAGCAGAAAAACTGTCTGGACCACCAGGTGGAAAGGGTATTTGTTAAAGGTTGTGTTTCAGAGTGATGTTCTTTGGGGAAGATACAGGGACCAGCGCTGTTTGGCATCTCCATGCTGAGATGATGGAGATATTTTGCATCTCCGTGGTTTTACAGATGATGGAGGTGGGGTATGTTCTGTTCCTTTTGCACCAGAGATCCAATTTCTTTAATTACCTTTGTCAGCTTAGCTAGCAGGTGCAGAGAGAATATTTTCTTGTTTGAAGCTGAGAAATTATTTGGGAGCTGGGGAAAAAAAAAAAACAAGAGGCAATTGGTAATGGTGGTGATACATCCGCCTCCTCCAGCCCCTTCTTAGAGCCTTGTAGTAATGAAAATGAGCAGCAGAAGCCACGGCCCCAGGCTGTGTGAGCCTGGAGGAGCAGGGTCCCCCTTCAACGTGGGAATACGTACTTCTGGAGCAGTCGAAGCGAACGCCTAATCAAGTCATATACCGAACTGCAGCTGATTTCAGCAGGAAATACTCCTTTGTCTGCATTTAGAAATGCTGAGCTAAATTTTGGAGATACGGTCTGTCGCAACTGGAGACAAACCTGTCAGCTTTGCTTTGCCTACATTTACACACCTTTCATTAAAGCAGGGAAGTGCAGGTATGTTGTTAAGGCAATGCCATTTGTGCTTTGCCAGGCTTCAAATTCAGCTGCCTTGAAGGATCCAGAATCTGTCCTCTGGTATTAATCGTTTCTCCAACTGAAGCTGTTGCCTCTGTGGTTCCTGTGGGGTGACACAGGCCAGGCCAGGCTGCGATTTTCGTTTATTTTTAGCTTGTGGTCACATTATGGCAAGAGCATGGTTATCAGCTAATTGCATGTAATATATCTTCTCGCTCCAGATCAAGTTTTCCAGGGGAAGGTGGTTGCTGGTGGTAGAGCCAGGGTTTGTGGAAGGTGCCCAGCAGTGGGTGTTGGTTTGGGTGACTCCTGGGAGTCCTCATGCCCAGCAGTGAAGCAGAAGTGCTTGGCAGATGCCTGTGTGTTTGGTATCATGGGTTTTTGTTGTTGGTTGGTTGGTTTTTTGGTTTTTTTTTTGGTGGCCAAAGAATAAAATGTAATGTTTGGAGGGGGTGGGAAGGGGCTGATTTTTATTCCTTCAGGATGTTTTCTTGGCTTCCCAAGCATTGGAGTTGTCTGGATTCTTTAGGATTCTCTGGCCTGAACGAGCTCTGACTGCTGCCAGAGTGAGGATGGGGGAAAGGATTGAGGGAAAGGTAGCTTTTAAATGGAGATGCCTTGTTGAAGTTTATGCAGGTGCTGCTGCTGTGCTCTTCTATGACCTGAGTCTCTTAACATCTGTTCAGGGCCCAGAGAAATTTGGACATAGCAGGACGTGGGTACCAGTGCTCAGACAGGTCCTTTAATGTTATTTGAAGTCTGACTTTTCTATCAAAGGCTTTCAATAGGGGCTGTCAGTCACTGAGGCAAAAGGGAAATAGAGGAATAGGTTGACTGCCTGACTGGCATTATTTGCAAAATAGGGACCTCGTTTTGTACATTTGGGTTTGATTTGGGCTTCTTTTGTTCTGACGCAGCTTTTCTGTGTCCAGGAAGAGAACCTGCAGCAGTGCTTTTGTGTTAAAACTTGCGGTTTGCTTGCTTCCAGTTTACTTCCAGTTTGCTTGCTTGGAAGTCCAGGTTTTTCTCCCCATGGGGGATGCCTGTTATTCAGTTACAAGATAACACATGGTGGAGGGTGGTTATACACTAAATGCTGCAGCTGTAATGGAACCGCACCAAGCATCACCCGCCTTTAAGTTATTAATGACATTGAACTATTTATAAACAAGGGACAGTGTGAAAAGACAGGGCTTGTTTGTCTCTGGAAGAAGGCCCTTTTGAGGTCTTGAAGCGTGCTTTTATGGTGTATAGTCTGATGATGCAAAGTCTAGCTGGGGTGGCACCGTGGGTCTGGCACTCAAGTGTCTGAGTAAAGCATCTGGCGCCAGCGGAGCCCACCATCCATCATCATCTGAGCATCCTCCTCTTCTTCCTCGCTCCCCAGGAGGACATGCAGCCTTTGGCCATTTCATGCGATGTTAAAGTGGCTCCAAGTGGTTGCCACGTTTGAGCCAAACAAGCGGTCAAGTGTGGTTGGGTTGAGGTGTCTGTCACTGCCAGAAGTTTCGCTCTGCTCGCTCAGCTCCGCTGCTGCTGGCTGGTCCCGTGTTACAGCGGCTTTGGGAGCATCTCCGGGGTGGCACAGCGTAGGTCACTGTGCTTCGTCTCTCGCCATCTGGAGAAACTGGGAGGGAGGTATTTCTCCCTCTCCATTTCAAGAACTTATTGCCAACCTGCCTGGTGACATTTGGTCAAGTGAAAAACTCGCGGGTAATAGTATAGCGTAGGTCGGTGTTGGCTTCCAAAGAGGAAATAAGGGGATGAAAAAACAATGGTATGGATCAGATTTCAGGGGAATTAAATAGACTGCTGCCGGTGTTCTCAGATGTGATTTGATCTCAAAGAAAAACAGATCTTCACTCCATCGTTTTAAACCAATTTCATGCTTCGGCGGTTCTGCCCACTTCTGTCGTCTCAGCACCACGGGTCACAAATGGGACCCGTGCAACTTGCAGAAGCTGAAGCGTTACTGCAAACACCCATCCTGCGCCCAGCCCGGGGGTTGTGTAGAGCTCTAAAGGCCAGGCGGAGTTTCTTTTCATGTCCTCAAAATTGAGACCTTAAATTGGGCTGTTTAAAAGATTGCAATGTCTTATAAATGATGTATTGGAGCAAAAATGGAGCCTGCTTGTCTGACTTCAGGGATTTAACTGTGAGGCTGTGACCTCTAGAGGCTAAAAATAAGCAAACATCTTTCCATCATTCCCTGCTCCAGCAGAAGAGTTTTCCTGTGGTGACACATTTCTGTGGCATCTCGTGAGCTCTCCCTTTACATGGTGATTCCTCTAACTTTGCGAATGTGATTATAGCACACCATAAATTCTGCACTTTTTGCAAGATTGTTAGCATTGGACAGTTTGTCATTTTTACAGCTATTCTTAAACTAATGCATTAAATTGGCAATGGACATCTAGACTCAGTAATATTCAAGCATGAAGTGCCACATTAATTTTTTTTTGGGGGGGTGCGTGCATATTTAGGTGCATGTAATGTTAGATTTAACATTTAAGTAACCTCTGCTACCGCAGCAGGGCCATTTCTGGGGTGTAATATGCAGCCACAATTTGTTGTCGTTGGCATTGGATGGCGGGCGAAGCAGAGAATAGCTTCTCTAGCTGAAAGCACCGTGCCCAGCATTGCTTGGCTTATAAGCTCAGATGGAGCCACAGATGGTGCTGCTGATATGGCCATGGGTCTTATTGCAGACAGTGAGCACTGGGAATGAAGCCTTGTATACCCTAAATAAACCAGCAAAGTGGTCTTGATTCCTGTCTTTGGAGTTTCCAGCAAAATGTTGTGTTTTTTTCTGAAGTAGTGTATCATTTAATGTCTGAATCTTTCAGTTATTTATATCCATTTTCAAGGTGTAAATGGGACAGTCCCTGTGTTCTCCCAGCAGTAAACAGAAGAATTGCTAAATGGGATCAGATCCACGGTGCTACAGAGGAAAGTGCAGATAGACATAAACCGAGGAGGATAAGTTACATGCAAGGTCTGAAACCACGTTCTTTGTTTCAAAGAATGTTGGGTTTTGTGACAAGCCCAGAGATCCTGATGGTCCTTGAGGTGGCAGATCCTCTTTTTGGGCCTGCTGGCATCCCTGCCTCCCCTCTGCCTGCACTGTTGAGTTTCACCATAACCTTACATGCTGTAATGGATAAAATGATATATATATATATCTATTTTTTTCCCTTACTATTTTACAAAAGCAGGTTGCGATTTCAGGGCTGCAGTTGCTCCTTGCTGACCTTGTTGCTGCCATTACTCGAGGTGCTGAGGGCTGAGCAGGATGCCTGTGAATGGACCCTGAGGCTGTTCTTACAGTCTGATCTCTTTGCAAGGGGGAAAGGTGGTAGGAGGGGTGTTGGAGAAGGGAATCTATGCCCCAGAGAGTGGGGACTTCATTTTCAGTTGCTCTTTTGGTGAATTCAGTGTGTGCAGCCCCTTCCCCTTTCCCATTTGTGATGGAAAAGGACCTCCTGCTCCTCAGGGAGGTCTGGGGTTCGTAAGGAACCTGCTATTCAGGAGTTTGTACCTCTGGGGGTGATGAGTGTAAGGGGCTGTACTTTGGTAACAGTGCATGCATTTTTATTGAAACAAAGATTTTTCTTGCATAAGCAGTGCTGCATTTGCCCTCTTGCTTTGTGGGACCCGTATTCTAGCAGATGGCTGTGATCTGTCATCTCGTAATTGTCTAAATGCGGCGGTGTTGATTTGGCGAACGTTTTTCTTCTGTTCTCTTGATTTGTGCTTGTGAAACTTTTTACTGTCTGGTCGGGTTTTTTGTGTGTGGGTTTTTGTTGGGGTTTTTTTTCCAGTTAATGATCTTAGCCTTTTGTTCTCAGTCTATTTTAAGGCTTAAATTGGTCCGCGTGCCACAATGGAAGTTTCACAGAGCGTTGCAGAATGCCGTTACTGTCTTGAGGCCCTTACCCGAGATACAGAGCCTTATCTCGTACTTCCACGTGCAGACACCACGGCCTGGCCCACCTGGAGCGAAGGTCTCCTCCCTGCTGGGGCAGGCAAGCAGAGCTCTTTCAAAGCAAGGGTCTGCCCCACGGTTTGCAGAGGGTCGCACAGATCACACGGATGATCTTGGAATACATAGGAATTATCGACTGAGCAGGGTTAGGAGAATTAGAAAACCCTAATGAACATCCAAATAGCTTTGTAATACGGTGTTGCCATAGAAACGTGCTTTCTACAGCACCTCCTCGTCGGAATTGTGCCAATACTCTCTCCTACTTCATCCAGCTATAGAGCTGTTCTAAGCAGCTGAGAGCCCTTGGCTGGAGTATTGTGGGGGTTTTCTATGCAAGACAGTGAAGAAAACACCCAACTGGCCTGAAGTTAGCATCCAGCACAGGGGAATGCTGGGTGCTTTCGGTTTGGGTGCGCAGCACTGCGAGGGCTGGGGCCCCCTGGGTGTTGCTGGTCCACCCTGAGTGGAGGGTGGGATGCTCGGCTTTGCCAGCTCGCAATGTGGGCTTGGTGACGGCTCCTTCGGTCCACGAAACTGCTCTCTGCAAGGAACACAGCTCCTCCTTCATCGGCACAGGCTGCCCACAGGCTGAGCGCAGTGCCTGTGGCACAGAGCATTCATGGCTGTGGTCGTTATCACTATGTGCAAACCAGGCTGGGCATTTTCTCTGTGCAAACGCACCCGTGGAGAGATGCCCCCTTTTATTTTACAGACAGCGCTAAAATGCGTTGTTTTCTCACACCCTTCCTCTGTTCCCTGCCTCCATTCAGGCTCGGGGTGAGCGATCGATGAAGGAAGCAGCATGCAGCTCCGTGACAAAGGGGAGCATAAGCGTTTTGTTAAACGCGCTCCGAGTGCAATATTCAGCCTCCCAAAATAAACTGTGAAGCGGGCCGTTCGGGGACAGGCAGCGAGTGCAAACCCCAGTCCGAACATCTGAGGAAAATAAAAAAGCCGCCTGGTGAGTTCCGAGGGTTGTGCGCTGCAGAGGGGCTCGGGGCACCGCAGGAACCGTGCCGAGCACCCCGGGGGTCTTTTTCTGAACGAAAAACAAAACAACCCCCCCACAGATTGCTGTGCTACAGGGACTTAATTAAGCAACAGCATGTGGTTCTTGTGCTTCTTGATGATAACTGAGTGCCAGATGATGGGATGTAGCAGAGCTTTTGTCATGTAAGTACTAGTATAGTGCTGTGAAAATGAGACAGGCATTAAAAACAGCCCTCCTGATTAATAATGGAAGTTGAGTGCTCTGGGTTCTTATATATGAAATTAAACATTGCGCGTCTGATGTAAAACGCTTGCAAGACATGTAATTAATAACATTAGAAACTAATTAACTGGAAGTCTCGTTTACCTGACGATGACTACGTGAGCAGACTTGACTTGCGAATCACTGGATGTCGTGGAGAGATCTGGGGGCTTTTCTTCTCCTGTGGGCTCCTGCTCCCTTGGCTGCAGAGGAGACAGCCCTGAGTGGGGTCTCAGTGCAGTTCCAGGCTGGGGCAACCCCCATGATCATCACCTGGAGACAGACGTATAAGCAAATTAGCAAACAAGTACGTGCTTGCATGTTTTCCCATCCCAGTGATGAGCATCCAGGGGGAACCGACAGCTGCCATCTGGGGAGGAGGGTGCAGCAGGTCTCAGGATCGCTCTGTGTTAATGGGACGGTGCCTGCCTCACCCTGTGCTCCCCTGCGCCCAGACCACGCTGGGTGACGTCTGCCAGGGCCACAGCGAGGCAGAGCTGTGTTTCAGGTCTAATTAACAACGAGACCTCCTCCGGTGCAGACATGGTTTTTCCACTTCTCTTGCCTTCCTGCCTCCATCCAGCAGCTGCAGCATGAGGGTGGAGATGGGTGCTTGGAGGCAGAGGGTTTGGTGACCCCTTGTCCTGACAGCACTCTGTGGTCCCCACAATCTGTTGCTAGAAAGCTACTGTCTTGTTTTTTCTGTTGGGTTCAGCATCAGTCAACTCAGGATGATTGTTTGGAGGAAGAAAAAGGCAGAAGGTAGCAGCTCTGTGGTCTGGTTGTCCTGTGTCCCTGGCCCCTGGCTAGTTAGTAGCACAGTTTTCAGTCTTGAACGTGGGGTTTTGCAGATGCTGTGCAGGGAGAGGGCAGCGTGTCCAGGCTGTGGGACTTGGGGCGCCTGGGCTGTCCCCCAGCATCCCTGGCTGCATGTCCTGTGCAAAGATGCTTCAGACATAGGTGCTGCTTTTAATGTAAAACCCATCAATCTGAGCACATGGAAACTATGGTGGGAAAGGGCTAGAGATCCCAAACCAGCGATGGAACGGGGGGAAAAAAAAGCGCAAGAGAGAGCTGTGTGTCTGCCTGTCTGGTTTGGGGTGTTCTCCCAGGGCAGCGCAGGCTGCTCACTGTGCTGGGGCACCGCTGGTGTGAAGGGGCTGCTTGGAAGTGCCGAGGGTGAGACACTTTGGTGCTTTTTGTTGCCCTTCTAACAGGTAATAAAGAAGGCTCTCTTCTCATTATTACTAAATCAAAACCCTATTGATTCCTTGTGTGAAAATCCAGTGTGACATAAAATGTTTTATTTATGCTTTTAACTCGGCCTCTCCACAAAAATACTGTTTTTGTAAATAAATGAAATGTAATTCATTGCCTAGCCAGAGGCTCTAAGAACAGTCCAGCTCTCCCTGGCGTCTCCCGGCTGGTGGGAGGCTCAGCTGGTCCCACAAGAGTTATGGGGCTGTCGATGAGCTGCCTTGGGCACTGTGTGGTTTTGGGAGCAGGAACCAGCTCTGCATGTAGTGTCAGGACCAAAAGTGCTGCCACATCCCTCTCTGCCCCTTGTCACTGTGCTTCCTCCAGGAGCTCAGAAACTACCTCAATGCTAAAACACCTTCCCAAGAGTATCCGCTGTCTGCTCTGGAAGAGGGGAGCAAAATGCAACAGGTTTTAAAAGTAAAATGCTACTCAGCAACACCTCTGCCTGCTTTGCAGGTGCGTTCTTCAAAGGACGTGCCAAAAGGAGGATTCAGGTCACTGATGCTGCGTACTGCATTCATGGGTGGTTGGGGTTGGGGAAATGGCCCCACAGTGGGTTTGGTTTGGTTGATAGGAACATCCAGAGGTGGTGGGACCAGATTCAGAGCTGGTGGCTGACCTGGTGTAGGGGTGGTTGGGCAGAGCACTGACGATGGAGGCGTTGGGTGCAGTGTGACACTTGGCTTGTCAGTGCAGCATTAATTGTAGTTGTTTAATGTGGTGATTAGTGTTGTTTGTTCAGATGTCTAATGTAGCAATTAGCCTCAGCAGGGTGTTCGGTGATAGGTTACGAGCACTTTCTTCCTGCCAAGAAGTATTCTGCTTCTCCAGCCTCCCCTTCTGGCACTCCTGGGTGCCGTAGTGCTCCTGCACCTCATCTCACAGGCGTTGCAGGTTGTATGGCTACGTTTGTGCAAGGCGAGGTGACCTGCTGGCAGAGGGATGCTGCTGGGGTACCTTTCGGTGGGAAACACATTTTTCACTGGTGTTATCTCCAGCTTCTGGAGTACGTGGTGTTGTCCTGGCAGTGCCCTGCATGGCTTGGCCAGCAATGGTCCATCTCATGCTTTGGTTGAACCTCAGCCTCTTAGCAGGAATGAATTTTGACCCAGAGAAGTGGCCCATGGTTAAAACCCACTGCGATGTGCCAGATGTCTTTAGCTGCTGCGAAACCATCGCTGATACATTATCTGGGATCATGTCCCTCGATTAAGACTCTGAGAGAGGAGAAAAAAATGCATCCCCTGATGCTGAAAGAGAAAGCTATCGATTTTTTTCTTCCACTGGGTGAGATTGGTTTCTGGATTTTGATGGATGACAAGTCAAAGTGTAACATAATCCCCAAGCTGGGGGGTTCGGTGCTCGCTGGGGCTGATGCCATCTTATTCCCAAAGCTATCAGCGCTGGCAGGCTGCTGGTACCAATCCGTGGTGCTGCCCTGCTCTGACAAGGGGGGTGCGAGGGAGAGGGAGGCACCGCAGCAGCAGCTTTGCAATGGATTGTTTAATTAGGAGAACACTTAAATGCAAGCATCGGATTAAAAGGCTGAGGCCGCCAAGTACTGTGGCTCTCAGGGGAGGGGAAAATGTACTAGATTTACGCAAATGGGCTGCAGAGCGTTAGGAGCTTTCCCTGGGGGTTTTCTCGCCCCTCCGTTGAAGGCCTGGCTCTGAAGGCCTGGCTCAGGGAGGCTCTGCAGCGGGCCGGCCCCTGCCTTGTGTATGGGACACTGACCTGTGCCACCCAGCTGCTCGGGTCTGCTCCAGGAGCCCTCTCTTCGGACCTTCTGACCTTCATCCTCCCAGGAACGTGTGAGGGGCGTTAGGAACGTGGTGCTGTCTATGGGCTGGAGGCAGCTACACAAGCAATTTGGGGAGAAGCGAGTTGCTTTTGGTCCTTGGTGAGCTGTGGGCGAGCAGTGATGTCGCTTGGTTGCGCTCAGTTCTCCAAATGGGCTGAGATTTGGGAGCACTGGGGCGCCAAGGGGAGAGGCTGGGGGTAAGTGAGCCCCTGCAAAGGTAGCTCTGGATTTTTGGCTGGGTTCCTGCCATGTGGGTGATGAATGCAGTCATTCAGAGCAGTTTCTGGGGCAAAAAAGGAACCAGTGTGTTGTTTCCAAGCCAGGTGAACTGCTCTGGTGGGGACAATTTCCCCCAGTTCTCCATTGTTTGAAAAACAGATCCTTTAGACAAAGTTGCTCCTCAGACTTCCTGATTTTTATCAGCAAACCAAGCTGACTTTTTGCTGTTTATAAACGTAAAACTGGAAGAAGAAAAATAGCTGCTGGCAGCAAGTGAGTTACTGTGGGAAAGCAAAACATAAAGGTTCAAGAGATGAAGCTGCAGCAGATGTGTGCCAGGTATCCTATCCCTTCCAGCAGCCTTTGCTTCTGAGGGGACCACAGGCATCTGACCCAGGGAGAGGGTTGCTACCTTCTCACCTCCAAAAAAATAAGCTGTTCCTTGAGGAGAGTGAAGCAGTTCTGATGAACACAAACCCACCAGGGAAGACGCCAGTGCTGAGAAATGCTGTCTGTTGACTAGGAGTTTACAGAGCAAGATCAACTGTATGTTGGTTGCTGCTTCATGCCCAGAGGCTGGGAGCTTCAAAGTGAATTATACAAGTATTGCACATCCCTGCCGGGAGGGTGGCTGCTGGAAGGAGCCTTTTTCCACCCCCTTTTCTGGCAGCCCTTAAGGCAGGAGCAGATCTGGCTGTAGAAGAAGCACTAATTCAGCCCCGAGGGCAGCAGCGCTGTGGCCAGTAACAACAGCTTGGCTGGACATGGTTGAGTGGAAATGCTGAAGCGTAAGAGAACAAGGGAAAAACATTGCGTTGAAGATGCATCCTCACTGTGCTGTCAGGCTGCGTCTCCCTGAGGGGGTTTCCTGGTCTTCCCTCCCATTCCCACACGTGTTCCCACACGTGTTCCCATCCACCAGCATTGTGTACTTTCCATTCTTCCCAGGCGTGTCCTGGACACCCCTGGTTGCCCAGGCTGGACTGGGGATGGAGCAGGTGGGCTCCGGACTGCTGCAGCTTGTGGAACACCAGCCCCAGGGTACCCCAGCGGGATGCGGTGCCGGGGGGGCTGAACCCTGCTGGGCACCGAGGTCCCACGGCAGAGCCCCCTGCTCGGGGCCCGCAGTCCCCTCTGCCGAGGTCTCCGCGGGCTTTGTGCTCCCAAGGGGATGCAAAACCCTTCGAGGCCTGACTTGGTGCACCAGGGTCTGCTTCTGCCTCTGCTTCGGCTAATGGAGCAGTGCTTTTTTCCAGCACTGCTCTTTTACTAGGGTAGTCTGCTCTATATTATTTTATTATTTAGAATAAAGTCTCGGTGCTGCCCCACATGGTGCGAGAAGTCTGCAGAGGACAACTGCAGCATGGGGTTCAGCTGTCCTGCAGGTGTGTGTCCTTTGTCCTGGGCTGTTCCTGGGATGTTTATGGGAAGAGGAGAAGGGTTGCCCCTGCAAAGATCAGGCAACATGCGCTTCTTGCATAATCAGCAACCACAGAGTCAAACTTGGGTCCAAGTCCCATCCCAGCACTTCCCTGGGATCATCTTCTCCAGAGTTTTGCTCCCAGCTGTAGCCCTAAAGCTTGGAATCTGCCTGGGGCTGCGTGTTGGGACTTGGGAACCAGGAGCAACAGGCGTCCCAGGGAAGAGCGCTGCAGTGAAACTGCATCCACTGCGATTCCCGGTGCGCTGTGATAAGCTCTCTTGATTTCTTTGTGAATTATTTAAAATGCAGGAGCTGTAAACAGAAGCCTGGCTAGTTTTGTTGTGTGCGCAGGCTAGATTAGAGCAGGAAGCTTCATTACAATGAGCTTAGAAGTCTTCAAAGGCCTGGATGTACTTTCCCCTTCATTGATAAGCAATATTGATTTCGGCAGCGGTTGCCTGCTATGCCTGGCCACAGGAGCGTTGTGCTCCTGTGGATCCAGAATTGTGCATTAGCACAAAATTGTACACTTACTGTTGAGCAAACTAGGTTGTTTCCCGCAGGCTGTTAATTCACTTGTGGGAAAGAGGGTTCAGAAAATGTTTGAAGGGGAGATTTGTATTTTTTTCTGTGCCAAGTAAGACCATAAGAGCTGCTGGGTTCTGTTGCTGCCCATCACACTGGCTGCCAGAGCGCTGCTCATCCCAGTTAAGCATGTTAGCTCAAACATACTCTACTCCTGTAGAATGCCCTCCTCATGGAAAGGGAATGTTTGCCTGTGGTCTCCGTGCTGAAAAAGATATCCTAGGTAAAACACTACTTCACTTTTTAAAGCATAGCATTTTAGCACTTATTGGGGGGGGGGAAGGAGGAATGTTTTCTTCCTTGTAACTCATCAACTAAATGCAGGATTTTGTTATTTGTGGAAGTGTGTCAGGCATCCTGCTATGGCCAGATACCAGTGACAGAAAAGAATACGATGGTCTTAAAGGGGTTGGGAGAGATGGAGAAGGAAGCGCTTCCTGGCCTGCCCCAGCTCTTTACACAATTAAAGCAGGCAGCTGGCGGTGCTGACCTCATGGTATGGAGTAAACAAAAGCAGTGGTTATAAACATTGGCATTATGCTGATTTATATGCAAAGATTTATGCTAATCAACTGTTCTTTTATGTCACATCAGTGATGCTCTCCCAGATTCGGTGATGCAGCCAGACAGTGTGTAAGGCTGGGGTCTGTGTACCTGGAGACATCTCCTGTGCTTCACACACATGTTGCCTCTACTTTTTCACCTGCTTGTGCTTCTGACTTTCTTTTCAGAAGCAAAATAACAAGATAAAGGTTAAAAAAAACAAAAACAAAAACAAAAACCAAAAAACAACCAACCTCAGATTTTTTTTCTGTAGAATACGCTTCCCTTTGGTTGTGATCCAGTAGTTGTCCAGAAAAATATGGCTAAAGTAAGGTGCACCCAGTAACAGTGGGTCATAAATACCTGCTGATGCACATCTGGACGCTGGAGTGTTCACCGAGCGTGGGGAGCGGGTGGGAGCGTTCCCACCGGAGCCCCGCGGGTTGAGATCTGCCCAGTGCACAGACTGCAGGAGCACGTCGGAGGTGCCCAGTCATGGGCTCCACAGAGTTGAAATCCAGCCTCTTAATTGAGCTCTTGGGCTGTTCTCAAAGAGATGTGAGATCTGTGAGGGTTTAAGCTCAAATTGCATCACGATTTGCATGACTAATAACGTGCGTTGATGCTCCACGTAGTAGCAACCACGACCTGAGCTCACATGCGGCAGCTTCTCCCCATGAAATGTGTTTGACTGAAACACTAAAATCACAAGAATGAGGGAGTGGCAACTTCTTTTGTATCTTGAGCTTGTTAGATGCTCTTGGATCACATTGAATTCTTGGTTGTTTTCTTATTATTCGCTTCCAGAATGACAAAGACCCAAACGTTTTATAACTGGAAGCCCAGATGCCAAAAGCTGAAACTATAAGAATGTAAAATATTGTGAATTGTGTCATAAAGCCATGTGAATGTCAACGCTGATTCCTGGAGGCTTGACTTTCTTTTCCTTTACACTCACTTAGATCCAAATTAACCCTGGTTCAGCTGCTTTAAGCTGGCATGAGATGAGCCCTGAACTGTGCTGGTTTAGTCCTGAGTGGGTTCTCGTGTTTGCAGAAGAGTTTTGAAAAGGCCACACTTTTGGGTGCTCTCATCTGCATCCCAGTTTCTTCAGCATCATCTTGCACTTCTGCTGTGTGGAGATCCAGGCTTGGAGTTCCATCATTGATTTTCGCTTAATTAAAAAACTGGCCTCACTAATGTGTAATTTGAAATTAAAAGACCATGGTCTCTAAATCTTTCCTACTGTCCCTGGTTTTTCTCAGTGGTTTTGGCTTACCCTTGCACTCCTGTAACTTACTTATGTTTGCTGCAGCTGGAGGGGGTTTAGAGCCCTTTTCCTTCTCTCCTTTCACCTGGTTTGCTCTTTGGAGTAGAGTTGTGAGTAGTTCTGGTCATTTTCTGCTAGTAAGTCCCAATTAAAGGTGATGATTAAATAGAGTTATGAGGATGGAAATGTTGACAGCCAACACTGAGCACGATGGCAAAGATCTGTGGTGGGTGTTTTGGAGCTGGCATGTACTAAATCAAAAGAAGTAATTAAAAGCAGTTGTCATTTAAGGTGAGTTGCCTGAAGCCAAGAAATACCAAAGCCCTTGCAACCCATTGGTGCTGTTCAGGTTGGCTGGAAAGAGGGAGGCTTGGAGAATGGAGATGAATGCTCTGCAGGTACAGGTCGAGTTGGAGGGAGCCCAGGGACAATAACCGATTACAGCTTCACCTTTAGAGAGCTTTGTCTCCTCTTTCTGGCTGGTGTGTTCTGAGGCTGATCCTTCAAAGTCCACTTTATCTTTTATCCACAAATGCTGATGTGTTTAAACGGATGGTGCAGTGCAGTTGCTATAAATAAGTGAGTGTCAATACGAGGCTTTAGCACATGAAAGGCTCATTGATGGGAGCCGGCACTGATAATGGCTCTGCAGGTTCCTTCAGAAGTCAGCAGGACACGGGAGAGGAATCAGGCTTGCGATCTGTTGTGAGAACTTTTTGATCTTGGTGGAGGTGCTTTCTCTGTGCAGGATGGGAAATGGCAAAATAACGGAGAAAACGCTTATTATTTTTATGAAAAGATGAGGGAGGACCGGTGTAGGTGGCCACGATAAATGGATGTTTTATGAGGACGTTTTTCTGTCTTAAACTCTCTCCTGCAGCTGCAGGAACCCATAGCTGTCGATCCAAATCGATCCTTTTCAGCTATCTGCTTGGCGTCCTGTGCCTGCAATCCCTTCTCTGATTTTATTTGCAAAAGTAAAATATCAACAAGCTATTCCAACCCTGTGCCATCATCTCTTGCCTCTGGCTCTTGGGGGTGTTTGTATGACACACCTCGTACCAGAAGATAAATGCACTGATAGCAGATGCTGCGGGTCTAGATCTCCAGGCATGGCAAAGAAGCTCAGAGTTTAATAAAAGTATAACAACCTTCTGCCTTACCGTGGCCCTGCTGAGACTTGCGAGGATCAGAAGGAGAGCATAGCATTATCTTGGCTTCGGAGGACCACTGCGGAAGGGGTCCCGCTGGAAGATGCTCTCCATGGGAGGTGTCTTCTTGTCCCCTGGTGCTTCTTCCCGCTCTCAGTTGAGGATGGCTATAACTGAACGTCATTGCAGAATCAGACCTTACTTGGATCTGGATGCTGCAACCTGTCTCTGACCACTGGCTCAAACGATGGGTCGGCCCATGGAATTGAGATGGCCCTCGCTTGGCCCTGTGCTTTGAAGCAGGCAGGTTTTGGGAGAGGGAAAGGGAGCAACGTGTAGCACATGGGCTGGTTGTACAACATGCTGTGGATGAAGCCAGGGACTGGCTTCCAACCAAACGTCCTTCTGGGGGCATGTTTTATTGCTTGTTCGTTTTGTTTGTTTTATTTGTTGGGAGCAAGTCAACTTGGGAGCATGTAGCAGGTCAACTTTTGTTTATTGAGAGCTCATAGGAATTGCACTCATGTGCTCAAGAAGACACTTTCTCCTTTAGAGACAATCTTCCTGGCTTCTGTTGGGATTTAGGTGGCTCCAGGCTGGCTGTACACGGCCAAAGGCAGTGACGGCTGCCTTAGGTACAGGAACAAATAGCTTGTACAAGGCATTGGCTTTAATTTGAAGGCCGTTCCTGTGGGGACAGTGAATTTCCTCCTACGTGCAGCATCAGCTGATGAGGACGTGTTTATTGTCGTGTCTGTCACCAGGCCAGACAGAAGGGTGGTGATGCTCAAGTACTCCAGCTGGGATGCAGGTCCTCTCATACCGTGGCATTTCCAGGGGTATCCTCCTCCCTAAAAATGCTGTTGGCATATACACGGGTTTTCCTAATGAGAAAGACTGATCCCTTCCCCAGGTCAGGTTCTGTTCCCAGTTATGTCGAAGAATTTGTTGACTTCAAATTAAGGAGAAACTGGCACATTTGGGGGGTTTTGTGACCTGGCTGTCAGCATTGTCCGTGGGTGGGTATAGCATGTTTTTCGCTGCTGCTGGGTCGGGACTGCCCCGGGGGAATGGCAGGGAGCAGGCAGAGTTGCTTTGCTCTTGGCTCTGCCTGTTTTCCTCTGCAGCAGCTGTTCTTGTTCTCTATTTGTACTGGGCCACCATTGCACATCGCGCTTCGCTATTGCTCGTGGTTATTTTTCCCCCGGATTTTATTGTTAATGTCACTGGGGCTATGATGATGGCTGTTTTCTTTCCCCCTGCTGTAATAATTGGTACTTCAGAAGAACTGAAATAGGCAGCCCTGGCTTCCTGCTGGATTGCTTAATGCATTTTAATTTAATTAATTAAATTGTCCATTTTGGTTATGTCACGGGCAAGGCACAGGAAGCCAGGACCCGGAGTGGAGCAGGCTGACGCAGCTCACAGCACGCAGCGTTTAAGTGCTTTATAAAAGCTTTTGTTACAGGTACATGTTGCTGTTTTTCCCCTCTGTAGTGGCTCCATTAAGGCTGTAGCTCTGCGGTGGGGCCAGGTTGGGTGTTCCCATTCTGCACGTTTGCATTCGTGCTATTCGGTGTCCTTTTTTCCAGACTCTCAAATGGAAAAGGATCCTGCGACAGTGATCTGCTCAGCTTTCAGAAAATATTTGAGCTCAGCATCCCCTGTGCTGCATTGCTGGACGCTGGAATCATGGGGGGTCTTTGCCCTTAACCCTCTGCACCCCATCTCACTGTTGCACCTTGTTTGTGTGCATTTTGTCCCCAGACTTGAGTCCTTTTGAAGTGTGTGCTGCAGGGTGTGTGATGGAACACCGGCTGGTTCACTGTTTGTCTTGCCTGTGCTGCAAGAGCAAAAGCTGTCACGAGGCTCAGCTTCAGTAAGACCGTCTTTTTGGGGATGAGACAGACTTATCTGTGTGTGTGTGTGATGTCTCTCAGGCCTCTATCTCTGCTGTTGTGCGTGTTTATATAAAGCCAGAAGGCAGCATCACTGATGCATTGGTATTGCTCGCTTTACCTTCTGGTCCAGCCATCCTACCTGAATCGCTGGATGTTCAGCAGCATTTCCAAAAAGTTCTCAAAGGGCAAGCCCCAGCGGTCTGGAAACGTGAACTGTGGTTAACATTTCTGAAAGGCGTCTGTTCAGCCTCTCCACTGAAGTATTCATGGCTGGAATCTTTAAAATTGTTGCCCAGAATGGGGAAAACAGATGGACAAACAAAAAAACCCTCACTTTTGCTGATTTGGTCTTCCATCATTTGGCAAGAGGAGCTGGCTGCAGTATGAAATGTTACAGCAAGCAGTGTCGTGATAGTTCATCCATCAAAATACTTGTCCCGTTAATGGCTACAGCCATTTTTCTTGCTGCTGAATCCACACTGGAGAGGATGGCCAGTTGCCCTGGGATCAGTTAGCCAGTTGTCACCGTCCCAGAGTAGCAGAGCGCTGTTGGGGTAAGACCAGCGATGCTTTCTAGGTTAAACCCTGCTAAGCTGAGGTAAAAATCAGATGTGAGACTTGTGAACTTGCAGACGCGGTAAAGAAGTCTTTGAAAAGTCATTGAAACCAAGCAAAGATCAAGGAAAAATGGTGGTTTTTCTCTCAGTGCTGGCTTGCAGGGGTGCTGTATGATCCCACTGGTGTTGGGTATTTCCTCTCTCTGTGCTGCCAGCGAGGCTGAGCTATCTGCAAGGTCACTGTTTACCAACTAGGAAGAAAAAACTTGCCTGTTAATTTACTTGCTTGCAACACTGGGAAGGACAAGACCTTTTTTGTTGGCACTGTTCTTGTGTGGGAGGTCACAGTTATCCCAATGAGAGCTGCCAGGCTTCCCATATGCTCGGGGATGGGGAGGGACAGGGCCCCCCAGCCTGTTGGAGGGTAATTCGGTGGAAAGGGGAGTACAGCACATGGCTGGCTTAGTTTATTAAAGCTTTGAGATAAAGGATCAGACTCTAATTTAGCTTTAAAATGGGATTCTCAAGAACTGTTGGGGCTGGACTTATCAAGTGATGCTGCATAATTCACTGCTGATTTTTATCACTTCATTTAAACATTTAAAAAAAAAAAAAAAGCTATCAAAAGGTCAGCCCAGGAAAGTCGGCTGCCAACAGCAACCTTCTCCTTCACTCCCCATCTCTCACACCAGCTGTGCAAGCAGACCCCAGCTGATGGAGCCCGGCAGAGCTATGGGGAGAGGGGTACAGCCTGAGTTTTGTGGTGTAGCTCACGCAGAGAGACTAAAGGAGGCCTGAAAATGAGGGTAGGCTCAATTTCAGCCTTATGTCCCGCAGAGCAGAGGGCTGGGGTGCTGTGGTATTGTCCAGAGAGGTATAAAATAGAGTCGGCAGTAGCACGTGATGGCAAAAACACGGCCCTTGGTGCTGGCCATCTGCTGCTGCCCTGGGGGCTGGAACTGATGGAGGCCTCTTGCAAGGAAACTTCATAAAACCTGGATTTTATTGGGTTGCTTTCAGGGCCTTGATACTTTGGGATTTAGCACTTCTCCTCAGACCTGGTGATCCTCAGATTGTCTTTTTATCCTGCAGTGAAATGGCTTTCAGAGGCAGTCACTAATTCTTCAGTCCAGACTTCTCGCTTGGCCACAGGTTATCTGAAACACTTGCAACAGGGTTGAAATTACAACGATGATTGTAACAAAACGTAAAACCAACAGTAATTGTATGCTTTCCTTAAACTGTGCTTGTCCTTGGGAAATCCACGCAGAAAGTTGTTTTGTGTATCTTGGAGCATCCAATAAACAAAGCTGGCATGTGTTTTTGTGTTGTGCTGGTGCTGTTAATTGTTTTTGGAGGTGAGGAGTAAGAGAGGGCAACAGAGGAAAATACTTGATTGCTGTATTAAGTGTTTGTTCCCAACTGATTTAATAAAGTCAATTTAGATTCACCATGATTTAACTTCAAAAAATAAATTGGCTCTACTTGAAGGTGTTAAAAATAGAATTTCTAATTGTGATAGCATCTGGCAGAAATCCTGGCTTTGTAAGTAAAGTCGGGTTTACTCTGATGCCGTAGGTGAGGCTGAGTCATGGAGGTGACAGGTTTCTATTTGAGATGAAAGTAATACCTTTTCGTGTCTCTATCAAGTCCTCCCAGCTAATGCTGTGGCCCGAGGTAATAACGCCGTGGGTGATATGCCAGCTTGTGCAAAGGCAGGTCTAAAGAGATGGGTCAGCGTTCGAAGCTCTGGGTAAAGGCTTGAGACTTGTATGTGGAAATAGCTCTTAATAATGCAAACAGCCGTGTGTGACCAGCAGTGCTGGGTGGTTTAATGGTGAGGCTGTTTCTGTTTGGATCTTAATGCTGTATAAGACTCAGCATGTTTTCTCCTCCAGGATGAGCCCTGGCTGGTGACAAGAAGTCTCGATAAGCCTGTTTGTGCTTTGCATGGGGGTTTTCTGTTTTCCCTGCAGTTTTTCTTAGAAAACCCTCCTATTTTCCGCCGTCATCGTGGGAAATCCCAGCAGTTTACCTCCATCCCTTCTCCTGGGAATTGCCGGGGAAAGCACCAAAGCTGCCGTTTTCTCCCCGTTGCAATCGCATCCGTGTGACGGGTCCTGCGCTCTGGGCCCTCTCAGCCGGAGATGCTGGGGCCTCGACCAGCAGCAACAAGGCTTCAGGGGACCCCGATGCTCAACACACCCATTCCTGGGCTTCCCTGTGCTGCTCCAGCTGCTGAGGGCTCCAGCTGTGGCCGTGCAGAGTGAAGCAGCGATGCTGCTCAGGGGGAGCATCCCTGGTCCCTGACCCCCGCTTTGTGCCGCTCTCTAGACCAGGCCCTGCTCCCTGCTCCTCAGCCCTGCGGTCTCTCTTCCCACTCTCGTTTGAGCCCCTGTAAATCCAGAGAGTTTTTTCCTGCTTGCGAAGGAAAATCTCCATCGATATTTATGAAACTTTGTTTTCATAAACTGCTGGTTGTTCAATAGGGCATAAAACAGCCAGTATGAGATAGTTATTTGCTCTACAAAATCATTTTGCTCCCTAGCTCAAATTTTACACGGCGCTCACTGCATTTCATTTAGTTGTCTAAGAAATGTGACACAGTAGATTAACTATTGATGGCGAAATATGGAGTTTACTGTACAACACTCGCTTACCTGCTTTCATCCTCTCTCCCTTTTAACCCCAGATGATCAAGTAGTGCCAAACCCTGTTGTTCCTACAGCAAAACAGGTTCTGAAATGCCTCAGTGAAGAGAAACTTTAAAAGGATATTTTAGGCATTTCTTCCTTTTCCTACGTCTCCTGAAATTCAGCATCCAAACTATGGGTGTCTTTAATGGCTGTGAAGCGTTTTGTTCAGCCTAGGTATCTCTCTTGGTGACTAGTCAGCATCCAGCACCTTCAGCACAGAGAAATATTGCCACCATCAACATTAAATTACCATGTATTAAGTCAATAATGCATAATTAATGACATAGCAAATAATTTATTGTGCAGCCGATTGGGAAATACTCACTTTAGGGGGGAAAAAAAAGTAAATAGGTTGAGGAAACCTATCAGGAGATTTTTTTTAAAAAAATTTGTTTATTGAGTTTTTATTCGTTTCCCATCTGTTCAGGACACCTGACCACAGTGCTGCAGGTGAGCACAGCTGGAGAACCAGGAGCCTGGCTGAAGGAGAGGAATCAAACCCCATTCAGCAGTTATTTGAGCCCAGAAAATGTTTAGCAAGAAGAGGAAAATCCCATGGCCGATTTCCCATTTGTTTTTGCGCAGGGTGAGGGTCCCCGCTTGCCCCCCAGCGCTGGTCATTCCCCCCGGGTCTGTGCCCAGGACGAGGTGTGGGAGCTGCTGCACGTGGCGGGTGCTGTTTGCAGAGCCCATGACGCAGCAGGTGCTTGAAGAGGTGGCAAAAAATCTTCTCGATAGCAAGGAAAGGTGAGCCGCGGGCACAGGGAGAGCGAGTTATAAATCCTGCGTTATGTAAAGGGCAAAAATAGCTCCCTCGCCGCGATGCCGCTGTGCGTGGGAAGCTGCAGGTGACAGCGGGAGCATCGCAGCATCACGACGCCGACGGGGTGAAGGGCAAGTGGGGGTTTGCTGTGACTCTGAGTCATTTTCGGACATGGGTGGTTCGGAGTCGGTGTCAAAGGGAAGGCTAATTTCAAGGGACAGTGGTTGGAAATATAGCAGCCTGCTCACACAACACGTCTGCTTCCCCAGGTGAATGTACGCTGCTTTTCCTTTCTAAGGGGAAAACCGTAAAGTCGTGCTACTTTTGATATCAGTCTCCTGGAAGCCTCAAAATTGCAGTGATTGTGAAGGTGCACCTGTGTACAAGTTACCTGTGTAAGTCTCAGTGGAGCACTTGACTTGTAAAACATTTGTTACCAACAATGATGCAAAACAAATCAAGAAATGGGCCGGATCTTCCCATGCCAACTAACTTTTGCAGTGGTATTGAAATAAAAGGGGTAAAACCTCTATACTTGTGAGCTGAGCAAAATCACTAGCAATTACTGAACAGGAATGATTTTGGTGTCCTTCCGGTGCTGTTTTTAGTGGGTTGAATGATGTTTTTTAGGAAAGGATGCAGCCACGGTGGATGGGCAAAACCTGGGGATAGTAACTCGATATTTCTCATGGGAGAAGCATTTCTTTCACCTTTTAACGTGGTGACAGGGAGAACCCAGCCTGCTCCTTGTAAGGCAGTGGCTGACTTGGCAGCCCTGTGCTGGAAAAGGGCTGTTCCTTAGGGAACAGGAGGTTTCCTCTGAAATTTTGTGGCAAACTGTGTCTTGAGAGCCCTCTTGCTCTGTGCAAATCTCAGTGGCGGTGGGTGCTTGTGAGCAGAAATCACCGCAACTCAGTCCGGTCTAGGAGGGGCAATCTTAAATAAATAAATAAATGGTGGGCAGGGTCTTTATAGGAAAAGGTTAAAAGCCTTATTTTTGGAAGACCAAGATCGGTTTAAGCCAGTTTTTTGCAGGAGGGTTGTGGCGTGGCTGCTGGTTCAGCAAGGTCTGGGGGGTGTCTCAGTGCCTTGTTCGGGGGGTGCCTGCCCAGCAACACGGGATGCGGGCATTCCTGTGGGGGATGCGGGCATTCCTGTGGGCAATGCGGGCATTCCTGTGCCGTCCTGCTGCCATCTGCCCTACGCAGAGCTCGACTGGGTGCCCCGAGGCGAGGGGAGCCCATGCTCCCCGCTGTGACTCATCCTCATCAGCTCATTTCTCACAAGTCTCCCGCTAGCAGTTTTAATCTGCTGTAGCTGAGCAAACATTGATGGTGCAGAGAGGTTGGGAGGCGTGGGATGTTTATTTTACACGCGTTTTTAGATGGACTGTGGCTTGTCATTGGCGTCGATTTAAATGTCCCTGGGGAGTGTAATTTGAAGGCCTTGCACAATCGCTCCAATATCTGTGCATCGTTACCCTGATGTCAGGCCGGTGTGGGAGCGTTTGAGATCACGCTAGCAACTTGGGTATTAGCTGGCCTGGAAAATTTGGAACTATTAGGTTTTCAAGGTTTTCAAGACAAGAATATCAAGAGTTTGATTTCTGTTTTTAGGGGGCCTTGTTTCCTCCTTAGAGGGCCAAGGGTAATTTCAAGTCTGCTTTGCTTGACCTTTCAGCCTTTATATGTGATGCGTGACCACGGTTCTTTGAAACCTGCAAGAAATGGTTTGTTCATTGAACATGCAAACAAATTACCTGCTCTGGCCTGGAATTTAAACTGAAGAACATCTATATGTAATTATGTATGAGGATCAGAAAACAATTTATAACCTTAAGATGGTGTAACTAAAAGTGAAACCCTTCCTATGGAAGGAATTTATCCTAATAAACCCCTAGTTCTTTGCTCCTTGGAAAAGCAAAGGTGTGTTAGGGAAAGCCAGCCATTTTCAGCGTAGCAAGTCTCTCGGCTGTGTTTTGGGGCTGGCTTTGGGTCTGGAGGTGCGTGTGTGCAGGAGGTGGTGTGGCGGAGCCGGCTGTCTCCCTCGGCAGGGGTTTTGCCGTGGGGAGCAGCCGGCCATGGCTCCCCCGGACAGCGCTCCCCTCTTCGCCTTCAGCTGCTTTTGCGGAGGGACGATGCAGGAGACTGACCCCGAATGCTTTTTCAGATATTTAATATTCTTTTGATCTTGCTTTTGTTAGAGCAGATAATCTCGGGCTGGGATGGGCAATGACTGGGGACGGAGACCTCTGAAATAAAGACACACTTGTAATTCTGTAGGTATTACTGTGGGTAATTCTTATTAGCAATGCTAGCCAAATTATGTTGCTTTGCCTTTTTTTTCTTTTTCTTTTTTTCCTTTTTCTTTTTTCCCTTTTTCTTTTTTTTCCTTTTTCTTTTTTTTCTTTTTCTTTTTTTTTCCTTTT
>VWYH01001030.1:90553-225996 GCA_013399365.1 Pampusana beccarii | reverse complement strand
TTGTGGAGTCTCCTTCTGTGTAGATATTCAAAGCCCACCTGGACGCCTTCCTGTGTAACCTCATCTAGGCATTCCTGCTCTGGTGGGGCGATTGGACTAGATGATCTTTCGAGGTCCCTTCCGATCCCTAACATCACATGATTCTGTGATTCTGTGTGTGAAACGATGCTAAAGCACATGGAAAATAAGGAGGTTACTGGTGATAACCAACATGGCTTTACAAAGAGAAAATTGTGCCAGATAAAATTTGTAGCCTTCTATAATGGGGGTACAGCATTGGTGGATAAGGGAAGAGCAAATTACGTCTTCTACCTGGATTTTGCAAAACATTTGGCACAGTTCAGCACGACATCCTTGACCCTAAGTTGGAAAGACATGGATTTGACAGATGGACCACTTGGTGGATAAGGAATTGGCTGGATTGTCACACTCAAAGAGTTGTGGCCAGTGGCTCGATGTCCAACTGGAGACCAGTGATGAGTGGCATTCCTCAAATGTCAGTATTGTGACTGGTGGTGTTTAACATCTTTGTTGGTGAAATGGATGGTTGGAGTGAGTGCACCCTTGGCAAATTTGCCAACGACACCAAGCTGTGTGGTGCGGTCAACACACTGAGGGGATGGGATGTCATTCAAGAGGTACCTTGACAGGCTGGAGAGGTGGGCCTGTGCAAACTTAATGAAGATCAACAAGGCCAAGTGCAAGGTCCTGGACCTGGGTCAGGTCAGTCCCAAGCGCAAATACAGGCTGAGCAGAAAATCGCTTGAAAACAGCCCTGAGAACAAAGGCTTGGTGGTGTTGATTGATGAGAAGCTCAACATAACTCAGCATGTGTGCTTGCAGCCCAGAAAGCCAATGTATCCTGGGCTGCCTCAACAGAAGTGTGACCCATAGGTCAAAGGTGATTGTCTCCCTCTACTCTACCCTCACAAGACCCCACCTGCAGTACTGTGTCCAGCTCTGTTGCCCTCAAATTAAGAAGAGCATGGACCTGCTGGAATGAGTCCAGAGGAGAGCCACAAAGATGATCAGAGGGCTGGAGTACCTCTCCTGTGAGGAAAGGCTGAGAGAGTTTGGTTTGTTCACTGTGGAGAAGAGAAGCTATGGGGAGACCTTACAGCAGCCTTCCAGTACCTAAAAGAGACCTACAAGAAAGCTGGAGAGGGACTTTTTACAAGGACATGTTGTGACAGGACAACTTTAAACTGAAAGAGGGCAGATGTAGAATAGATGTAACAAAGGAATTCTTCACCATGAGGATGGTGACGCACTGGAACAGTCTGCCAGAGAGAGGCTGTGGATGTCCCATCCATGGAAGTGTTCAAGGTTCAAGATGGACAGGGCTGCTGGGGGGGTTGGAACTATGTGATCTTTAATGTCTCTTTCAAACCTTAAGACTCTATGAAGCAGAAACGTGCTAGCCTGCTGCTGTGCAAAATCTTGAAAGCAAGATCAGATAGAGGAAAATCACAGATTTGATTAAAAAAGCTCCATGTCTTTAGTCTTTGTAATGCAAGACACATCTGCCTGGATCACGGTAGTGGTCCCTTACAGGTTTTTCAATCTTGAAGTATCAGTCACTATACCTGAGAGTAGAAATGGTGTACAATAGCAATGAGCAATAGGTAGGCAGAATACAGAACAGTGTCTTGACAATAAAAGCTGAAGAAATAGTTGTTTCTCCTTCTCCTGAACTTGGAACAAAGACTTGTAAAAGAAAACATCACAATCTCTGATCATTTTTTATGACCGTGTTATAACAAGCCATCCTTGTATTAACCATTAAATAAAGTTTTTGCAAGTGTCAAAACATCTTAGAAATAAAAACACACTTTTCAAAAGAGGGTTTACCAAAGTGGAGCACTTTCCACAGCACTGAGATGATCAGAAGTAAGGCATTTAAGTACTTTCAAGCATTTTCATATAAAGTGTCTTTCAAAAGCAAGAAGCTTTTCAAAAGCAAGAAACCTTGAACACTTCTGATTCTTAAAAATGTCATACTTTTAATTTTTTTGAGACAACTCTTATGAAGTTTTGCAACCACACAAGATCAGGCTTGGCTTGCTGACTGTAGTAATCCTGGCTTGAAACCCCATCAAATTTTCAATTTGTGTTCTGTAAGTTGCATAGAAACTTGCAGAAGAACATTAAGATTTTAATAAACTGTTTTTGGTTTACGTGTGGTTTCACTTGAGAAAGATGAGTATGATTTAAATCAACTAAAAACAGATGCTAGAGTTAGTTGAAATCATGGTAAAACTATGTTTGCAATTGTATTGAATACAAAAAAATGCTTGAGTTGAGTGGGTGCCTATGTATAGGACTACGCTTCAGAAATACCTCAGCTATCCAGGATTATTGCTGATCAGTTCCACACTGTTTTCACACAACTCAGTATGCTAGAAATTATACTTCTAACATTTGTAAATTTCCTACATTCTAAGCATGTAACTAGTACAAGCTTATATGAAGTTTATTATTTCTTATATTTTAGATTGTGAATACTCTGCCTATTGCTTATATCCTTGCAAAAACAAAAATGTAAAGTGATCGATTCTAACCTTTTACCAAGCACCTCAAAGTGGAGCGTTGCTAACATTATGCATCTATGGACACTTCAAGCCACCAGCTGTTCCACAAAAGTTGGAACGTGATGGCATCATTATAGGCATCATATGTTCTCCAGAAGGAGCTCTTTGTAACGACATAAACTGATAAGGTGTATTGCTGTGCTTTAAATTCTTTTCCAGATCATCTCAATAATTACCACATATCCAATGCACCCCTTCCAAAAAAAAAAAAAAAAAAAAAAATATTTCTAACAAAAAAATATAAAAAAAAAAAAATAATAAAAAAAAAAACAAAAAAAAAAAAAAAAAAGAAAGTTTTTCTGACATGGTAATGTTGGTAACAACATCTTTTTGTCTAGGTAACTTTAATTACAACAGTAGGATCCATTAATTCTAACCAAAGTTTTCCTAAGAAAAACAACAAAAAAAACCCCAAACCAAAACACCTGCAGTTCGTTCCAGTTTGATAGGACCTATAATTTTTTAAAAGTGTATGAGATTAATAAAAAAGAGTTCTGCTAGTAGAACATTGAGGTCAAAGTGCAATAACAACATAAAAGAGGTCCTAATAGGACCCATATGTAAGAAAGACTCTCATAATTTTCAAACTGAATTTGTTTTAGATCAAGTCAAATTCACTTTTTCAAAATCAGCAAGAAATTTTAGGAGTATATACATAATAAAAATATTACAATTAAACTATGTATTCTATGCTTCAAAGAAAGAGAGATATTTGATATTTGAATTGCATCATAGAAAAAAATTCTTTAAGGCAGAACATTAAGTTGCAAGGTGAATTCTTATAATTGTGTTGCAATCTGTCAGGGAACGTAACATGAGGCAAGATCTTGCTGTTGATATGTAGTTATGTTGATATTACTTGATATATTCATATCATTTTGGTGTTTCTGCTGGCTGTCTGTGGGGCTGGGAAAACCTTTATGCTCTTGACTCAGTCACGGAGAGAGAAACATGATGTGTGAGTTTGCTCTAATGCTTTTGAGATTGGATATAGCAAGAAATACTGTGTGATGAGGCTCCTATTAACATTGGAATTTCTCAGTTGCAAGTTTGACATATTTTTCCCTGTGTTCAGGGCTGAAATAATTGCCAGGTTTGTATTCAGAAGGTCTCTTTCCAGTCTTAATTTTGTTATGGGTGGTAGTTATATGGTTTGTGACCACAGGTGTGTCATAGCACATCAAAGGTTTCTGCGGATCCTTCGGCATTTATTGCCAGGTTTATTTTGTGGATGTCTATGACTATAAGATACCAGACTCAGCGGCTGAGATAGTATCTGTGGAATCAGCCTTGTGCTCTGACGGATCCACATGAAATAGCATGATTGCACAAGTTGTTGCCATTTACTGTTTGATGTGTTGTAAAATGAAGGCACAAACTTGCAGCCACAGCCATAAGTATGTGGCTGCATATGTGTGTACATCCATCATACAGAAACCACACAGCTATTTCTGAAGGCTAAGGAAAAATATACTGGTTCACTTCCAATATTTAAAAAAAAAAGAAGAAAAAAAGAAGATGAATGAAAGGACCACATTATTCTAAATAACCTGATGTAATTCTCAAACATAAAAAACTAGAACAATGGAGCAAGCTGCACATGGGCCATTGAGATGTCAATATTGCAACGTTTTTGTTTTGATTTTTGTTTTGATTTTTTCAGGAAAGTGTGTGCCCCTGATGTTAGCTTAGAGAATCAATATTATAAATATTCCCAAAGAGTAGTGATCCCAGGTGGGGCTGATATGTACTTCACCATTAAAGAAGAGCTAGGATTTGTTAGATTACCATTAAGGACACAGGGGCATTTGTTCATTGATACATGCTACACATTTGTTGGATGCCTGTGGCATGTCGGAGTAATTCCAGCTCTCCTTCACTGATGGAGCTGGGGAAGAAACAGTTAATGTAGCCCCTCTTGGTAAATTTCATTTTTGAGGCAAATATTAAAATCAAAATAGTACAACTATAAATTACAAATTCCAGTCTCTAGTGAACAAATGGGGAGAGTATCCTGTACTGGAGGGTAAAGGAAGTCCTAAACTCATAAATCATCTACTCTATGTTTTGCTTTTAAGCTAGTGAACTAGCCAAAATGTAACAGTACACACATGCCCATTACATCACAGGAAGGTGATTGTTCTAAAAATATGCCTTTTTGTAAACCCATGTAAATAGTGGTGATGCAGTATCACACTTGCAGTTTTAAAACAAAGGAAGTCATAAACATACTAGCCAACTGGTTATCCCGAGGTAGACAAAGGAGGATTACATCAGCTGAAAGTTATATGAGATCAGCTCCCTTAGCTGCGCCTGAGCATGGACTGTAAAGATGAAGGCTCCTTCAGAAAGGCAGGAAATAGATTTTTTTTCCTTTATAAGCCTAATTTGTCCTGTACTTCTCTTACGAACTGAAAGACATTTTTATTTTGAGTTTCACCCATTTGTGAAGAAAAATTAGTCAGGCTTTCTAGAAGTCTATGTTTCTAAAGACCAGATGGTGTTGATCTGAACATAAGGTATATGGCAGAATTAAGACAGAAAGAATATCACAGGGGGAGAAAAAAACAACAAATAATCCTTTATGAATGTCGTGGTTTAACCCAAGCTAGCAATACGACCATGATAGCTGCTTGCTCACGCCCACCTCACACCCCTCCCAACAGGGGAGAGAATCAAAAGGGAAGGGAGAAACTTGGATGGAGATAAACACAGTTTAATGAAATAACAAAATACTAACACACTACTAGTAAATATATATATATATATATATATAATGGAAATAAAAGATACTCAAGGCAATTCCTCACAAACTCTGTCCACAACTGAACAGCCAGTTCCAACAAGCCACACCTGGTCCAAACAGCTGATCCCAGAGAGAGAAAGAGAGGAAAAGGCAGAAAAGTGCAGAGGCTTCTGCAGGATGGTAAAAAGTAAATGTCCCGACTGAACTTCCCCAGCTCGTTAGCAAGAGCAAGAGATAGCCGAAGAGCAACAGCCACCGGAAGGCCCTGACTCCTTATGTATGAAGCATGACGCTAATGAGAGAGAATACTCTTATTGATCAATCTGGATGTCAGCCAAGCTCTGCCCCATCTCTGTGGGCAGAGCACTCAGAATTTCCTTGGCTCTCAGACCAGAGCAATTAAAAACATTAACTCTGTGTTATCTGCTTGTTCTCAAACTAAGTCCAAATAATGAGTGTCCTAGCTTTGAAAAAGAAAGGTTCCTAACTGCACAAAGAAAATTAACCCATTTTCAGTCAAACTGGCACAACGAATTGTACAGCCTCTAATTATTGCTGATATTTTTTACACTTGAAAATCTGTATTTTTCAACCTAGCTGTAAACACTGCATAAAGTGAAACCTTCTTGTGTCATTTATTTTTCTCTTGCATACAGCCAACTAGTGATACTTGGTTTTCACAACGATTTAATGTTATATGAAGAAGCATCTATTACTTGTGCTGCTAAGCCTTGACATGTATCTCTGAAATTCTCTCTCTAAGTTTAACATGAATACAAGAAGTACAGCAGGTAGGCAAGTTGAAGAGCTATTCAGGTTATTTGTCATTGCCAAGAATGTTTTGAAGATGGCAGCCTTTCTTATAAGCTTACTTAAACATATGTGAATATTGAACACTTTTTAATAGGAATTATGCAAATTATGATAAGCATCTTATATAATTTAATGACCCTAAATAATGATGAAATCTTTTTAACATAGCCTACTTGTCGTTAAGACTATTGCCCAGATTTGAAAGAAATAGTTAAAATGAACAAGATTGCCCCTAGAGTAAGACACCTCTCAACAGAAAGAATTAATCCATTACAAATGGGTTTCTAACGTTTCATCTTTGAAAATTCCTAGTATTTCATGAGCTGCTCATTACTCCAGAAGAGGTTAAGATTCCTGATGGAAAATACAAACTAACATTCGTAATAAGTGCATGCAATTCTAGGTTAGGTTATCCAGTCTAGTTTTCTGAATACAATAAATTCTCCTTTGCTTTAACTGATAGGTGACTCTGTAATGAGTCAAGTAATGACAGATTAAATTATTTGCACTTTTTGGGGTCTACATGACAGCTGACAAAAAATAGGAAAGAAAAAGGAAAAAAATGCCATTGATGCCCCTAAACGAAGAGTCTGCATAGGTACCAACTATGCAGGCTATTCCAACACAGACAAGACCTACCAAACTCTGTCAATTAATATGCTGGACGAATTCCTTCCCAGTCAAAAAATGTGGTCAGTTTAATGCTGAATACATGAACAAGTCAGAACAACTATGTTCTCATTTCTCCATTTGCCGTACTTCCTCCAGCATCTTTTCTCCAGGAGGACAGGAAAAGACAGAAAATGCTGTCAGAAGCCTGCCGGTCAATTCCGCAGCAGGGAAAAACCAAATGCCATTCCTGGCCATTTAGTTAGTTGTCTTTAAAAAATGACTTTTTACTTAGTACAGGGCAGGAAGTTCCATGGTGTTGTTGAGAGGACTGCAGTTAAGGTCCAGGAAGGATTATTTTCAAGGAAAAGGTTAAGACATTCAAAGATATCAGAATGAGAATGAATAGCTAACTGTCTGTCTTAGATATTTACAGATAATTTATAGAATTTCTTATGTAAACAGATTAAAATTTACATCTAGATCGTTTCAGGTGAAACTCAGACTCCCAGCTTCCTGATAGTAACTTTTCACCTGATAAATTCTCGGTGGTAAACCCTAGCATTTTATAGTTTCCTACTCCCAGCTACATTTTTGTCACTGAAATTGAGAGATTTGCTGCTTCTGCATGATGTCTCTGGCCTAGGGTGGTTGTCTGTATAGAATAAATAAGTCACCTTCCTCCTTGAAGAATTGAATGTCCTTATGCAAGTCTAGTTATTCAGATACTAGGTCATTTTCACATTCTTTTTCTTTCTTTATATTCTGGAAGTTGGTCTTAGCCTTCTTGATCACAGCACTACATGTTATCTCCAGCGACCTTAAAGCTCTTCCAGAGTCACTGCTTTCCATCAGGTTTTCTACCCCATAGTAATATCCTGGAATGATAATCCTCACATGAATCAGCTGTACTACAACATCTGAGTCAGACTGTAACTGTTTAAACAAGTGGTTCAGGTCAATTCTCGGGAAAAAAAGTCTTCCCTTTTTGCTCTTTATTGCTAGACCAATCCCTCTCCCATCTGAAAATTGCTGCAGGAAAGATATGGTATCAACATTCAGATTTGTTCATAAAAATATTGTTGGATCAAGAATTAGTCTCCTAGCAGAAACAGTTCTGTTGATTGATATCTCTCTGTTAACAACCATATTTTCAGAGCTGTCTGCAACAAAATAAAATTCCATTTAAAACCTATTTTCCTCATCAGTTGCCTTAAACTTAAGAAAACTGGCCCTGCTGAAGACCAAGAAAAACCACAATAGTGGCTGGTGATATGTTTTCTTGTCGTAAGTAAATGCTGTAGGGTCACAATCAAGATATCTAAGCAGTTGCTAGTTTTAAGCTTACAAATTCACAAGCAGAATGAGAGCCGAATTGTGCTCCTTCCTTCTGTTAGTTGCAAGACTTTCTGGATAAATAAGTTAATTTATATTTCTTTGAGAAAATAAAATGAAATTTGTTACTGGATGCTTGCAGAATTCGACAAAATGTCACACACGCAAAAATCACCTGCCACTATCATTTTTCTTCACGGGAATTACAGACTGATGCTTTTGAATGTCCCCCTCCACATCCTACTCTTTTTTGTTGTTGTTGTTCTTTTTGAAAGTGGGAATATTGTGGCAAAGTGTTATCCTACTCCAGTCGTCATGGTGATTCTGAATTGCTGATGATCAACAAGTGTCTGATGTCTAGTATTCCATCTTATCACCCAAATCATAATGTGATTTTAGTGTTTTACTTACATACCACATTTTAGCAACTTTCAGTAAAAACAGTTGTCCCACCTTTCCTTGCACACATGAATATCTCCAAGGTCTCCTTTACTTCTTAGAAAGACAACATAAAATATTGACGATGTTCTTAAAGAATACAACTGTGACCCTAGTTACAAGTGAAAATAACAATGCAGCACAACATAAATGTTTATGATTGGGCAAAAACATTTTAATAAGCCAATTGATGATCTTACGCCAAGACAATATGTCTGTTTGTGGTTCAGTAAAAACAACTGTGAGATTCTGCTCTGTGCTTAAATATAACGTCTGAATCTATCTTCATGTGGAAAAGGTTTGTCCATTAAAGGAACTGCACGAAATGGCATTTAATTCAGAAAATCTGGCCTCATTGTGTTTATTCACTTATTGTTCCTGTTTATATACAAGCATATACAAAAGCTAACTGCATGCGTGCACATATACATTTATTAAACTAAGCTAGGTCTTGTCTGGCAAAAACAAACATGCATTTTGCTCAGTGCTGAAAATATTATAGAGATACATTACTGTAGGCATTTTTCTTCAGAAAATAAATAAAAGATCTTTACGTACTGTGCATGCATGGATGGTTGTGATGAGAGCCTGGAATTTGGGAGACATGTATAAATGTCCTCTGGGGCCCCTATGCTTATCTAACAGAGTAACAGGCAGATTAGACCTTTCTCCAAGGTAAAAGGAAGTATTGACTGGTCTACTTCTGCTGATGTGTTTTATTTTCTTTAAATCAGCACGGGACAAGTGGTAAAAAAAACAAATTGAAATTTCTGAAGGCTCCTCTGGGTAGTCACCTCTTGCTCTTTCTCCCCATGTTGTTATTATCCCATGTGGGATTTGTGCTTGTGAGCAGAGAAGTGTCACCAGGCAAGTGTCACCAACGCACACCTGAACCCCACCTGGTCTCCAGGTGCCTGCACCCTCTTAGTGCAGGCAGGGTACTGTCTGCCTTGGCTCCTACTCTCGACCTGTCTGGCCCCCATCCCTGCTGACACCTGACCAAACCACTCTGCTGGACCTGTCTTCACTTCTGGCTTTAGAGCTCAGGTACCAGGGCATCTTTATGAATTCTTCTCACCTATGTGTACTTTGGATTAGAGAAAATATAACATTTCCTCTTCCAGCAAAGCCTATAGTCAACCAGATGGGCAATGGAGGACAGAATTTAAACAGTCCTCAGCCTCTGTTGATGGCACTTTCTGCTGTCATAGAGAAAGAAAATGTACAGACAGACCAAAGAATAGCAGATGATAGATTATGACTATACATATTCCGTTCAGTAATAAGAATGACTGCAGTGTCTCAAGAGCTTTTTCTCACTAAAGAATTGGACTACAGCAGTGCTTTTTTTTTTTTAGTTGAATTTAACATGCTTGCTGCATGAAGTCGGTGAATAGCTTTTCATAGTCACACTTCACAAATTTGGAAGGAACCTGCTGGACACAGGCTGAAAGCCACAGTCAGAAAATTTTCACAGCCCTTGCATAAGAGACTATTCGCCTACTGCTTTATGTGTCCAACAGCTTGAACACCTCTAAAGAAGTCCACATGTCAAAGGTTGAGCATGAGCTCGCTTTTCATACTTCTCAAGCACTTAGTCAAGTGACAAATAGTTATTCCCAGCAGAGTGTTTCCTCCCTCCCCTCTCCTCATGCTTCACAAATCCTTTACAACACACAATTTCCAAGAAAAGTTGTAATACAACATTATGTGACATCTTACACATTGTTGCAATGCTATCAGAAGCAATACATAAAATGGTAGGTGCCACTGAGAAAAAGGTAATATTTGAATGTTGAACTGTCAGTTCCCACTCAAGGTGGGAGCTATATCAGGAATATAACAGTAGTGCACTAAGATTGCTAAAACAGTGGCAATCTTTTGCAAAGATACTTGAAAAACTTTGCAGTATAACAACACTCTTTAACAGCAAATCCGTGATACAGAATCTCAGAGGAAGACTCTAACTCACATGAACAAAACTCCCTTGGCGAAGCAAGTTGCACGTTCTTTGTCATGGAAGAACTTTACCTCATGTATGAGGCAAAATTCTAAACCATGAGACTCTCAGAAAAAAAAATGGACTTAAATTTTTATAGTTTTATTTGAACAGGATTTTTTGCCAAGCATTTTAAAACCATGTTGTCTAGACTAACATTATGAATTAGTTCCCAAAATAAAGTCTTGAGATCGAACATTCATCTTGATTTGAGTTTAAATAATAGAGAAGTGGAATCAAAATCCACTAAAATTCAATGTTTCTGTCATTACACAAGACTTACTGTTTTCCAAATATTTTGGATGCTCAAAAGAAAACAAGTCACATTTAAGGGTGGTTATGGAAACCCTTTTTTGTCTAAGAAATTGCTGTTAATTCAGCTTAAGACTAATGGGAACATTTGAATTATGAATCCGAAATAGATGGTTCATAATGGAAATGTTGACAGACACTTGGCTGTTTTGCCAGACAGGGTTCCAATAATGCAGCAAATACAGAGGAAATGGAAGTACGTTTTGGAAGAAAAGAAGATTCCTCAGAAGTCAGCAAATAGAAGGGGGACCAGAACATTACTTTATACCAAATTGTTGATTTGTGTTTGGCAGTCTGTAAATATACTGTACAAAGAGAGAGTTAAAGAATCATCAAGATAGTTTTATTGTTCTGTTCTAAATGATAAGGGGAGAGGAAAAATATGACAATGTTTTTATAGAATGGATTTACAGCCTGTTCTAGATAACGGCGATAACTGAACTGCTAAAATGAATGCCCTCTCCCTAGGTATATAAACAAGACTTATCTTGCTTTTAAAATATTTATTTTCTTCTTCGCAATGTAACTTCCTGTGCTGCTGCAGTCATGCAATCACATGTCGCTCAAGACCACATTCGTCTGCTAGCTCGGAGAACAACTTTCAGCAGGAATACAGCCGCATTGGTTAGACAGATTAGGGAAGCAATGTTATGAAGAGATCATAATCTTTCACCGATTCAGTTGCTGAACTGTGGCCAAGCACATCACTCTAATAATTTACCATCTACAGCAAAGGAGAGAAATGAAACATTATAACATTTGGTCAGCCTGAAAATATAGAAAACTAGCCTCCAAACAGCAATGCCAGACTCAGCTTTTAGCATAAATCAGCTCTGGGCTTCATCTTGGTCTCATTTTGGTTAACCACAAGACTCCATGCTTACGTCAGGATCATGCTTCTAATGCTGAGGTTGGCAGGTATAAGAATTTTACAGTGTCCATGTCCTAACAGCTGTAAACTAACTGCGATGATGCAGGTAAAGTTCACAAACCTTTCTGTGCTCTTCAGAGTAAAAGGCTCAGAAACTTAAGGAAGGCGATTGGGACTAATTACCACAGATTTACAATGGGAAAATCACGCCTGACCAACTTGGCTAATTTAGTGGGTGAGGGCAGCAGTTGAAATTGTTTATCTCAACTTCAGCAAGTCTTTTGACACTGTCTCCTGCCACATTCTCATTGACTGATGATAGCCTAGTCACACAGATTTTGCTGTCATATAGTCTCCTTGCTTTTATTGTAGCATTTTCACGTTCTTTATCATGTTTTAAATTTCTTCTTGGGCTGGAGTTATATTTCAGATTTAATTTCATGTTCATTTTATGACCACTGAAAGAGAATTTGGCTGTTTCCTTCAGAAATAGTCCAGGGAGATAATTTATTTATTTATTTATTTATTTAATTAGTTAGTTAGTTAGTCATACCTTAGCAAACAAGAAAAAAGTAAATAGTTTTCTAAAACTAGTCTGAGTTTGTTTGTTTTTCAATACTCTCTACCTTCTTTCATTTTACTTAGATGTTGTAAAGCTCTGAGGGTTTCTTGCAAAATTACAGATAATGTGGTGTAAATCTGTTCCGTATCAAGAAACACAGTGAGTTTACTGTGAGCTCCATATACTCTTGCCTTAGATTCTTTCAATGGCAAGCCCATAATTAAACCTTAGGTATATTTAAATTCTGTATTAATTTTACTATACTTATAAAATATAACGGTAGCATTAATTTTGGACAGTTCTAAATGCGATTTTTTTCATGCTCATTTCTCTTTTAAAATAGTAATAGATTACTTTAATAGGACTATTCATGTGTATAAAGCCAAGCGTATATTTAAGTGTTTGCATGATTGGATTCTTTGTGTATAAAAAAGCCAGTAAATTTATGTTTGCGTAGCTGGCCTTCCCGATTTTCAGGACTGGAGAAATGCAACAAATTGAAATTCATTTCTTCTCCAGGATCTAATAAAAGTTAACACCTGTCCTTAACAAGCTAAACAGAGAGCAAGCCTGGGAAACAATCATTGAATGGAGGTCTTTTCTGCATTCCTTGGAAAGGAGTGTTAAATCAATCACACAATATTTAAAATATCAGGCAAAGTAGAACAATACAGAAAGTGAGAAGGGGTAAAAAAATAGGAGGCTATGCAGGCTATCCTTAGCAGCTTGGGTCTGGAAATTGTGGATAATTATTATTGGGTATTATTCATATTGACCTTAAAAAAACAAATTGTCTCTCAATCATAAAAAGAGCATGCACTGCTTTTGAAGACAGACATAGGGTCTGACAGAAAATTTTTTGCTTCTCAGGTCTCTCCATTGAACATTCTAGTTACAAATAATGAGGCTGTTGCTGAATATTTTATGAATATTTACATGCAAAAATTGATAAAAAGAAAGGAGAACAGAAATAATAGAATGCAGTGCTTTGTTCTGTAGTTTATAAATTAGTTACATACATTTTGTTGTAGTTTTGTTTGAATCATACAGTGCACTTTTGGTCTCGTTCCCAAATTCTGTTTGTTTCAGAAAATAGTCAAAATCACCCACAAATGATTGCTCAGCCTTTTGCTGTGGTGATTACTTTTTGTATTACTCTTAGGCCTGGGTCTAGCCTTTCAAGTGTGCTACAGCGAGAAATGAAATGCCCTCACTCTTCAGTCAGTCCCCAGTAATTCACAGAATCAGTGCTGGAGTGTCATACAATTTGGCAAAAAGCTTCTGAAACCTGGAAAGATCCTACCACTAAGCAGCTGTGCTGCAGACATGGACGATGCAAGTCACAAGGCTACTCCACATAAAATGTTACTGAACTGAATGAGTCCCCTTATTATCTATTAGGTAAATCACTATATAAAAGTGAATCCTGCGTCTCTTCAAAGTCCTCAGGACTTTTCAGGAGCACAGCTATTCCACAACTGTTAAATTCTTCTCAGAGTTGAACTGTCTATATCTCACCTACTTGCAACTCTTGACTCTTAATTTCCTAGGCTTTTTTTTTTCAAGAGACTTCCAACAAACCTGCCAGCTGTGCAATACTCATGATGGAGATAGTAAGTAGGCCTGTGATATTCTCTCAATAGATGTGTCAAGGTTTAATTGTAAGGAGGCAATAAACGGTGGCAGATACTCTCTGTTACCCCCTCTCCCTACCCTCTCCTTAGACAGGAAAAAGTGATAAGAAGGATAAGGAGGAAGGGAGACTTTGCAAGTTGGAAAGGTTTTAAAGGCTTTACTAATGCTGCCAATAAATAGAGAAAATACACAAAATATACAAAACCAATCTTGAATGTCCCAGGGTAGAGCAGCATTTAACCCCTCCCATGGCACACGGAGCTGGTGTGGCTCCAGCAGCTGCAGGGCAGGCACCCGGAAGTCCTGGGCAGGACTTCACAGCAAACCAGAACTGGATTCAGGGATTCAGGGTCTCAGGCCTTGGATCATAGGCACGGGTGGCTGGGTCCTCTTCAGATGCCGGCCATGGTCGAAGAGAGCAAGACCTTCGTGATCTGTCTCTTTTATAGAGTATATGACGCGTATGGGCTGGAATACTCGGTCACTTTTAGTCACCTGTTCTGTCCTCCCCTCCTTGCAAATATGTGCCATTATCAGTTAACCTTGGTTACCACAGTAATAAATCTAAATACGAGCTTCTTCTGCATCCCATTTGCCATCTTATCAGTCCCAAAGTGAACAGCATCTCAAAAAATATGCAGTTAACTTCAGGAAAGTGCAGTTACTTAGAAGAACTTAGCTGAAAGGGAAAATCACTGAAAGAGAACTGGTCTTGTTTTTAACAAAACCTGGAAAAGATGTCACTGATTTTGGCTTGAACTGTGTTATTAGAAATAGAATAAATTACAACCATTCAGAATGAAAATTTGCAGTTAGTGGCAAAAAAGAAAATGCTCAGTGGTGGAAGATATAAACTAACAGAGACTATGGAGGGGGTCATATATTAAGGAATAGAAGTACCTTTTCTAACTACAGAGGATTTTTTCTTTGCAAGATGTCTGGTTCATGAATAGCTTTTAAGTATCTGGGAACACAGACGTGAAATCTAGAACATGTGTTTTGCAACAATAGTAAATCCAGGAGTGCAATCAAAGTAGAGATCACACCAAAAATAACTTAAAATCGGCAACAACTGACTGCATGCCATCTTTCACTTTGAAATCATCAATTCTGCTTTAACTTGTGTGCTTAAATTTGTAGCTTTTGCTGCTTGATAAATGCTTTGAGAATGCACTCGCATATCATAACCCCTTTAAACATCCTGAGTTCCTTCTTAGTCCTTTAAAGACCTCATGGAAAGAGTTGTTTAGCAAAGCTAAAACTAGGATGTGGTCTTTGCTGTTTACAGATTCCTAGAACTGATATCTGGCAACAGCTATGGAAACATGTGCCGGCTTGAAACACAACCTCACTTTGAAGCTTACGTCGTTCTCCTGCTCATGGAAACAGTCAGTGGTTTTCTGCCTGCTGTCTGCATTTTCCTGCCTACTAGTGCCCATGTCTTTCCAGTTTAAGATGTTTCCGTAAGAGGGGGATCAGGTTTTTACATCAGAGGCAGCCAGCATGCCTCCTCTCCTAAAGGGAAGTTGTCATTCTCACTGCTGATAAAAAGGACTGTGGGAGCCTGTGAAAAATACCCTGTGTTTGCAGTTGCTCTACATACTTCACAGTACCTTTTTGGTGGCAGAAATAGTGTTTAAGAGGGACATTCACATGAACTGATTTTAGGCACTGAATTTAGGATGCAAATCTCCACAGACTCTTTGCATAGCCAGCAGCAGGAGAGAAAGATTCCTCCAGAGAGGAGCATCTGATGTGAACTCATGGTTTGAGCCACCTTCAGAAATAACTTGTTTCTCTCTCTTTGTTAGCAATACTGAAAGCCAATGCAAATCAACCCATTCTGACACAGGACCTGGAGTTCAAACCCTGGTCAGGGAGGTAAAGGCTGCCCTTAGTGGTACGCTAGGCTATATACAGAACAGAACAGTGCAATATAGTCAGTGCTCTTCTGGGAGAAAAAAAAATTCTAGCAATTTTAACAGAAAATTAAGTAAATACAACATTTATCTGTAAAAAGAAATTAGACAGAGGATAAGCTATCAAACTACCCAAATTTTGTCATATATATAAACATTTCTGTTACAAACGAACTTAAAATATTTTCTTGAGTAGTAGTAAGTACAGTCAGATATAACCTTTGGCGAGTGGAGAGCTCAAATAGAGATAATGGTAAGGACTGTTGTTATCTGTACCAACTATAGCTGTACTGGAGGCAGAGAGGTAGTCCATATTCCACATAGTAAAATGGAGAGATAACATGAAGTGCAGAAAAACAGCTACATCTGGAGAAGATATAGTGACATACACCTCTACCCCAGAAAGGGAGGGAAGACAAATGTTTGGAAAACATTAAGGGGGAGAGAGAAGTTGGTAAAACTCCTTCAGTACCCTCAAGCTCATTAACTACAAGGGAAATAGAGGCACAATCTTTACACTCCTCAGATTTCTACTGGCTCCTTTTTAGCCCTGGAAGCTATGCTGCTGCTGTTCCAAATACCGGTGTGTCACTGTGAGAAACAAAGAACAAACTCCTGTGTCTGAATCCATGTCCTGGTTCTGTAATGCAGTAACACTTGGAAATGCAAACAAAGGAAAACTGGGATATTTCTGGGCATGCACCCAAAATATGATGTGAGGATGACTGTGAATGCAGAACTCCTTATCACAACGATGTCTAGATTCTGCCTGTAAGACCCTAATTGCACATTTAACAGGACAGCTACTATGCCGGGGCCTTAACTGTAACACCCAGGTGTCACTCGTAATTCAGTCAGACACAGAACTTTTAATCTGTCTTGGTTTTGTTCCTCCTGTGCAGCTCTGTTTGCAACAGCTTGTTGCATTTTCATCTTCTGACAACTAATCAAGCATCTTAAACTTTGTAATTATTTAGATCTATCCTGTTCCTTCATTCTCTGTAGACTTTGCAAAAAAATTACACTAAAATTTTATGTTTTACTTTTTATCAACTTTATGTCTCCACTTTTTCTGCATATGTATGTATAAAACCACACGCACACATTAGATAATGACACACATGGTTCCTTAACTAGAAGTTTAAAAAAATTCACCTAGTTACTCTGTAAGAAGAACACAAGCATTTAAATTATCGTTTGTAACTCAAATGCTACCTGGGAATTAAGGTAAAGAAATGTCAGTGTCATTACAAATTTTTATTTACCTGTGGAAGCATTAACAAATAAGCCAGAACACAGGGGATAGTATATTTGAAAGAAGAAAAGACAATGATTTCTGTGTATATTATTCCATTTAGTAGTTTTCTAATTTCGTTCGTCAGCTTATTGAAACTATGGAGAAGATCTGGGTAAGCAGCCAAAATTCATGATGCTTTTTCTAACTAAAGCAAGTTCCAAATCTTTTGAGATTTAACCAACAGTAATTATTTCATATTTTGTTTTGTAATCTCTTAGTCTCTTATGTAAACACATTGCCTCTACCATCATCCAGCCTTCCTTAAACTACCTCAGCTTCAGTCTGTACTTTTCTTTTATAATGTCTTATTTGGTCTGTTGACTGACTTTTGATTACTTCCATATTGTTCTGAATTGGCTTAATGTCCCTGAAGACTTTTTCCACTTTGTGCATCCATTTATCTTTGTTTCTTTTGTCTCTTGCTACTTGCATATAAAAACTGACGACATTTTCAATAGTATTTAAATCCTGCAGATACAATGGAGTCCTCAAAACTGATAGTTTCTGTTTTCTGATACTTAGCTTAGCATTATAATTGCATATTCTCTTTAGGGAATCTGTTTTGAATCAGCTGCTTATGATGAAAGTTAGATAAAGTATTCTGCATAGAGTAGCAAAACCACAACATCAAGAGAGCAATATGTGCGGAAAAAAAATTTATCATCTCCTCACCTGGACAGAATCGCTCTTTTCTTGGGCAAGACAATTCAAACAGAAAAAGACAGACGACTCAAATAACTGATGTTTTTTCTTTTCTTCTGTTTTCTTTACTAGACCTGACTTCTTCCCATAAGATGAGTGGATGGTATTTTAATAGGAAGAGTGTTGGAAGATTTTTTTTTTTTACCTTTATGCACACTGGTGTTCTTCAGTGAAGTCCACCTTTGCACAATTCCTGCTAGCAAGGGCAGAAATACTGCTCCTTTTCTTTAGCTTACTGTTGCAAGTTTATATCTTTGCTCCTCTCTATGTATATTTTCTTTACACTTCATAAGTTTTAGTATTGCTCATTTTTCAAGAGACTAGTCAGTTCTTAGACTACATTAGTGTTACAAAAATATTTGCTTTATGCTCCTCTGATTTATGGGGAGACAAGAGAGCTCATAATCCAGAGGTACATGATGATCATTTTGAACAGTAAAAGAGAAGAAAACTGCATATGAAAACAACAAGAAATGAGGGAGTAGTGGGGTATGCTCATGGCATGTGGAAGTTTCAGGTTTTTGTTGTGTTCAAATACATATACTCTATCAATGACAGCAGGCTTTATAGGTAGAGACCATACTGTTCACAAAAAATTTCCATGTAAGAAAAATGCTAGAAATACAGACTAAAAATCAATGTCCCTGCATCTTTCCATCTTTCCCAAACAGAAAAGCTGAGAAATCAGTTAATTTTAAACAAACTGTAGTTCTTATACTTTGTATTTAGTCTTTTGAGTAGGTAATTCATCAAATACTTATTATTGAAACACAAAAACCAATTCAATTCACTAAAGCATCATCTACCAAATTTCAAGTGCATTTTTAAGAGGTTGATCTGAGTGAAATATACATCTGTCCTTGATAACTAAGCCTCCAAGATTTCAAAATATCGTGCTTCCACTTTTTTAGTAAAGCCCTGTTTCAGCAGCACCCAGATATATGTCCCCTACCTTGAGTACTAGACTCAAGCTCTGGAAAGAACAGGATTTCCCTTTCTTCATACATGATTGTCTTCAGCTTCCTAGCCTTCTGCAGGATTCAGTCCTTATCATTTAAGTGTGTCAGTCAATCAATGAGAGTAAAGCATTTGCCTCTGTCTTTGCATTGTAACCCTCTGACCACACTAAAAACTCTCGTGTTCTCCAGGGCATTCAGGGCATTCATCAGCATTAAAGATTCTTCCTCTTCTTACTTTCTAAGTAATGTGACTCTCAGGTTTTGGCCCAGCTCCATTTGCAACAGGATTATTAAGTGGTGTGCATAGCTAAGGAATTGAGTTGCTCAGTTTTTTCCCCTCCTCTGATGCTGACAGCAGTTTCTTCCCATGCTGTACAACAAACGCAACCATGGACTACACTGTCAATACAGCTGTGCAAAAGTTCTTAGATTTCAGATTTTTAGGTCAGGTTGTTAGCTACCTTTTGTCAAAAATCTTCAGGTAGTACTTCCTGGCCCAAATATTGTTTTCCACTTTAGTAAGATGGTGACATGAATCAGTGTTTTCTACCAAGGTGACCAATGGCAAAAATTAATTTGCAGACTCTGTTTCATGTAAAGTTAAAATACTTCTGATACAACATGAGTAGTTTAAGGAAGTCTATTAAGATGATATGTCTCTAAGTACCATAAAATCTTTATTTCTAATCAGGTTTGGTCTGTGAGTTGCTCATTAGATGACAACGGTCTACTAAGAGTAGCTTGGGTTTCTACTTTGTATGCGTTTTCTCTTCAACATTTTTACCAAGGGACTCCAAAATAAATACTAAACAAAGACTTATATAGCTCTGTGAAATACATGTGATGTCAGTAAAAATGAAATGTTAGCATTACCTAGTTAAACGTTTTTGTAGTCTTCTGGAATATGTAGTCTATAAGTAAACCCCTAGCATTTCGTTGCCATTCTGAAGAACTCATTTCCAAACCAGGGAAACTAATCCTAGTTGTCAGGGAACTGATGGAGATGTTTTAATCTTCTACCAGACTTCTTTCTCTGTTCAGCACTGGTGAAACTCCAAAACCAGCTACCAGGTTCCCAGGCACAATTACCAGTGCCTGGATATCCATGGCACTGCAGTACACAGTGCCTGAGAAGAATAGGTTTCAAACTTGCCTAGTTTTATACATTGCTCACTAAAGTCAACAAATTCAATAAGAACTGTGAGCATATCTGAAATCTAGCAGGTTTCACTGCATTTGAAATTTTGTTATTGCAGGTGTGGACAGCTCTAATACAACAGCTAACATTAGTCTTCATTTCATATTATTGTACTGTGCAAAATGGAAGAAAAGGAACCTATACATTTTAAAGAAGTGGGCTATTTTTGCACTCTAACAGTGGTAAAGGAATGCTGTAAACCCTAACATTTTATTTGAGTTATCAAATATCTACCTAGTCCTACAACATAAGTTGTGGGATAAAGAACATTTTTCCAGACTAGTTTCCATGACATCTCTACTCATTATTTTCTTGACATTTATTAGTGTATCCTGTAGCGCTCTAGAGAGAAAGTATGCTAATTTACATCTGTAAGAAAATTAATGTGATGTTAAAGGGATCAGTTAGTTAATTGTTAAAACACTGAACTGAAAAGACTTAGGTATGGAAGACCCTCATAGGATTTTCATGGCACCAAAAAGTCATGTATTCCAAGCACAGAATTACTGCAGCTTATTTAGAGACACTGTGCCTTTGTATTTTTAACATATTGCCTTATTAATGTAACCTTACGACTTGAACTGTGTGAACTCTTTTCACTGAAATGCAAAACCACGCAAGGCACAGTAGAGTTTAGGATTTCAGCACAAACTGAAACATTAGGGCATTCAGGAATCTTCAAGGCTGGGCCTATACTATATATTCTGACTCTTGACATACAGTGTTAAACTTTTACATGCTTAAGCCATAGTTCTCTAAGTGGAAGCCACATGGACATGGTAGATATTACACACACCACTGCAGTTTAACACAGCTCTGGGCTGCCTGCATGAGCAGGACAACAAAAGGTCAACGTAAGACTGGCTTATGTTGTCACTCTTACTTCCAAGACTGATGGCTGAACAGTATGGCACTGTGAGAGGTATGCTGGAGAAGCGTTGCCCAAACCAACACAATGATAGCTTGGATCGTCTGGTGAGAGTAACTTCTCATCTTCTTTGGAAGAAAACTCCCATCTCTCCCTGCATTTGCCCAAAAGACTCATGCTGGTTTTCTCCCTTTTCACATCAGTTTGATATTCAGTGAGCAGAAAAGTGGGGGAAGAGTTTACCACCATACTATCATCATGGCATAAAATCTTCTCATCAGCCTGCCATACAGGCCACATCTCCTCTTCCCTCTTGTAGACTTAAATATTTGTCATACAGTAAAACTCAACTCAGTTTTGGGAGAAAACACAATAAGGATGTATATTTAAAAAAAAAAAAAGAAGCCAAATTTTCAGAAGTACAACGTAGCTAGGTGCTCTCAATATTTCATGAAAGGAGGCTAGGTGAGGAGTTGAAGATTAAAGTTCCTATTAATTTTATCATCACTTTTACACAGCAATATTTTTACCCTACAAGTATCAATTTGGAAATTATTGTGCCGTTATCAACTCTTTCAGACCTATTACCTTCTAATAGTTAAATATCATATGAATAATGAAAAGAGAATTATTGGGAAATTTTAAAAAGTGACTTGTTTTTTCTCCAAAAAATACAGTCTTCTGAAAGTTAGACCCCTTCCCTCCTCCCTTCTCCAGTCCTTCAGCAAGAAAACTCCTAATATTAAAGTTGGCTGACAAAGATCCTTTCAAATACAGTCTGATGAAGCTAAATGAATGCACAAAGATGGTGTGTATCTGAAAGCAGAACTGACTCCTGTAATAAGTCTGCCTGCTTAAAATTTGTGAGGTATTTTCATGGAGACAAAATTACCACAAGCACATAGTAGCTAATTTCCTAAATGCAATAATGTGGTTATTTGACAGAATGGCCATAGGCACTGCATCAGTCCACATTAAAGACTAGGAGGTTAATAATTTTGAATTTAAAAGAAGAAAAACCTGACCAGCTAGCTTTTGAGTTACAGGACTGTAAAATGCTTTTGAAATCACCAATTTCATTTTTTGTGGCTTTATAATTTTTAAACAGACACATTTGTATTTATGTATTTATTTATTTATTACATATTTTCCTTCCTGAGACCACATAGGCTCAGTATGTATAATTTCATAGGTCAGTTATGCACTTCTATAAAGAGGTGTGAAAAGAAAATATTGACAACTGAATTTGCTGGCACAATTATGAAATTCTTCAAAGTAAAGGTCAGAACACTGAAATCATAGATACTCCACAGCTCCAAAAATAAACAAAAACATGGAAACAAATGTTAGAATTTTCCTGGAGGTTTTAGTATTTCTTTAGCTCAACCACTTTTGAATCATACCATTTCTCCTGCCAGACAGGCAAATGGTCTAGTTTGCTTGTTTGTCTTTCTGCCACTTTTCAGAAATATATAGAAAGGACAAAATCGGTAAAGAAACCAAAAATCCTTTCTTGAAAGGAAATCTGGACAACGCAGATGTGTGATTTGAGGAAAGCAAAGTGCAGAGACCATTTGACAACTTTTCTCCGGGACTGTGAGGGAAGTGAGTACAGCTGGGAGGTATGAGCTGGCCAAGAAAGAAATCAGAAGACTACAGAGCCAGAACAAGAAACTACTCTCACCAGTACAAGCCCAATGGCAAAAAGTTGCAGTAATGTAAGCTAGGTTAGTGCCTCACCCTCTGACACTCTCTGCTTTGCCTTTTAGCCTGGGGAAAACTCTGATCATCAACACACATCTTGGGTGAAGGCAAGGTCAGTGTAAGAAAAGGAACAAGAAGTCTCTCCCTGCCACCATGTACCTACTGGGAAATGGGGGCTTCAACCACAAAACTTTCCCAGTTGTGGGGCAGAACAAGTTAAATGTGCAGAAAAATCTCTTATGGCAACCTATAGAGCCATTCTGCTTCTTCCCTACAAAAGGGAGTCGGGGGGAGGACGCTGAGCAGATGTGTCTCTAAGCAGCAGGATGGCAACAGAGATGTCATTGGGGTGTGTGGTGTGGAAAGCACCAGTTTGAAGGGTTAGTCAGAAACTTCCTGTGAATATTTATGGCTCTGTTGAACTATCACTTGAAATTAAATCCTAACCCAAATGAAGTCTATGGGGTGTTTGGCTTTCAAGGGTAGCAGATCAACAGACCAAATAAACTTTGATGTGGACTATGATCAGTTCAAGAATGTTTTCCTGGAAAAACATGGGATGGGATTCATTGACACGGGAAATTCCTCACAGTTGCTTGCTCAGCACGGCCAGAATTTCATCCCTGGCTCCTGGCCATCCTCATGTCAACGTTTGTATTTTTTTTAATTAAAATTGTTCAGGGTACAGTCAGATGTGCTGTTTCTACAGCTTAACTTGATTAAGAGGTCACTGTCCTCATCTGCTCAACCCCTCCTCTGTCTCGCTCCTGCTCCCTCAGTGATACCAGCACAATTGCATAAGCAGTGACACCTTCACCAGTTTCTGTGAAAAAAAAAGTATTACAATAAAACAAAAAGCTTAAAATATGTTAAGTTAGCACACATTATTCTGAGTAGCTACAAATGCAGTAAAGTCAGAAAATCTGAACCAGCTGAGAATGTGCAAATGGAGTCACTCATTTCCTGACCCAACCAGCTGCAGCCCAACCAGTATATCTGGCTATGCCCTTTCACCAAGAGCTTAACCTGATTTAACTATGAGCAGCGTTTTCAAGTGATATAGTGAGTTCAGAGACACAGTGTGGTGGTTCTGGCTTTGTTTTAGCGTAAGTTATTTGAGAAGTGAGATTTAAAGTGGACTCAAATAAGCCCAAACAACAGCTTGTGTGGTTTTGAGTGGTGAAACAGAGTGCCTGGTATATGCTGCTCTCCCCTCTGCCAATGCTGTGATGCATGAGTGCATAACCCACAAAAGATAATTTAAGCATGAGAGAATGCAGTGATTCAGGTGGTTGTTTTTATTTCAGTTGCCCAGCACATTAACTTATGATGCATGTATTAAAGTTGTATTAAAGATGCATGTATCCAAGTATTAAATGCAATCCAGAATCTGATGATAGAAGACGTTACAGAGCACTAGCAGTGCCTTGAAATCTTTTTTTTGCATGAGTAACAAGCCCTAAACAAGGATCGAGTTGGTGTCACTGTGCATTTTGCACCCTAACAGCAGAATTTCACACAGAGCTTGAAGTGTAGTAAAATGTTTTACTAGGTAAATCAACAAGCAGAACCATTAGTCTAAGCTGGCAGAAATAAAAGCAGATAAGCTTTTTTGAATCAACAGGCAAAGCTCAAGTCAGGAAACTACTTTTTTTTTTTTTTTTAAATAATAAAGCCCTAAGTGCTTTGATTAATATTTCTGAGCATGGTCTAAAGATCACCTAAATGGAAAAGAAAATTAAAAGTATTATTCAGCCTAGAGACCAGATAGGATCTAGCAGTCTCTTGTGTTAGGATAGCCTGTAGCTGCTTGCAGAATTGTTGAAGGCATCAGTTATCAGGAAATTATCAGTACCTAGGAAACTAAAATTTTCATGGGTCACAATATCTAAGGAGCTATTAATCATTTAAACACTACCTGTGCAAGTAGTCCAGACACTGCTGGAACATCTAGTACAGCTTCTATTGCTTTAGACTGCGTGAGTAACTCTTGCTAAACTGTTGAAAGGATCTCATGGTCCTGCATGAAGTTACAGGAGCTGCCAAAAACTGCTGGGAGAGAAGGAAAAGATCATTGTAAAAGCCCTTACAGCACAGTTTAAAAAATAATTTTCAGTAGTTGGGTAAAAGTGCTTGGCTGACAGAGCTGAAAATCAAACCCCTCTGTTTAGCCATGCAAGAGATAAAACATAATCAATTGTTATGCAAGATCCGCTCTGCCTGTTCAGCATTACTCTGACCTAACGAAGTAGGCAAAATGATTGAAAATCCTAGAGACTGCTGCAGGAAGGGCCCCGACTCCCAGGCCAACACTCAGCCTTGGTGTCAGCTCAGGTCTCAGGCTTTTCACTAGAACTCACAAGAAGAATGCCAAATAGCTTTGGGTTCTGGTTTTGGAAGAGGACCGACAACCGTCTCGTGCACAAGCTACAGAGGGACAGCTGTTGTATGTAAGTTACTTTTAGTTAACAAGCATAACTGACAGATTGCAACAACTGTCAAATTATTTCTTAGGTCTGGGTGAGAGGGGAATGTGAGGACAGTTGATGAATGACAAAATGGAACAGCAGGTGGGTTTTCATTCAGATTAATCCTTTCATGAGGCAGATCCCTAACTGCCCCTCAGTAACTTGTTAAGGTGTACACCACAAGTTGATCCCATTTGACTTCAATATCAACTTTAAAAAATAATAAAAGTAGAAATACTTTAAAAGAACACTGTAAAAGGCCTTAAGTCAATCCTGTGCAAAAAGGTTGCATTTCTAACTCTGAAAGATAGCATTTGTGTCTCCAAATGTTTACAAATACAATTATCTAGAATAGCAGTAGACAACTTTCAAAATTGAAGGCAGCTTTTCAAAGTTGTGCTTCCTGCTATGGCTAATAATTATGAGAAAACTGAATATCTTCTCCTTTCCACATTCCATGTTTCATCCTTGTTTTCTTTCCCTTCAACAGTATGCGGAAGGGTGTAGCAGATCACCAGGTTTTGAGACTCTCACTTAAAGACTTTGCAATGCAGAAGGTAAAGAGAGTGAAAGATTCCAGTTACTTTGAGATTGACCATAAATGAGAAAAGTAAAAAAAACAAGTGCACCATCTTTGAAGTTCAAAATTCCATTGCATGACTACTGGTCTTATGTGTGGGGTTGTCTCTGGTAGCTGTGACTGTACTGGCACGGTACTATACTGGGACAGAACTCTTGCAGAAGAGATGTTGATTCCCAAACGAACAGGTGTGTGGCTTGGCGATGTGCTCAAAAATGTGACATAGAGATAAAAAAAGACAAGAGCAAGAAGTTAGGATGAAAGAATGAAAAGAAATTAAACAGTCCTAACATTGTAGATGTCATTGCATTATACTACATGAGGATGCATTAGGCAATGTAAACTCCAAAGAAAGAAAGATTCCTACCTCCTCCTCATTAAGCAAACCCAGCAACACATAATCCAGCACGAAAATTTCAGTCACATTCATCAGCTTCAGACATGCCACCAAATCCTTCTTGATGATGTCTGGAGAGAGAAAGAGGAAGGAGACAATCTAAATAACTGCAGGAAGTCGAAAAAAATTCATTTACCTGCACTGCCAAATAGGAACAGATGGTGAAATCCAAGGGGAGATAAACATTAAAGACTGAAAACCAAGCAATTCATCCTGCCAGCTCTCAAAGATCCAATAATACAGCTGAAAAGTCTAAAAACCATATAACAGCAATGTTAAACAACAATAAAACAAGACTACAGGGCAGGTAAAATGGAGTGAACATGCTGAGCAGAGGGAGTTGAGTGCTTTTAACAACAAGCCCGTGAACGGTTCTTAAAGTCAGATTGCAAGGAGTCACCAAGCAGAAAAGAATTAAGGGAGAGGATAAAGAGAAAAGGCAAATTGTGCAGTAAAGTGTATGAGGCAAATCCAGTCTTGTATTGAGACGTTGAGCAATCTCAGCTAGCATTTCAAAAAGCTCAATGGAAAAATAGGGCCAGTTTTAGTTTCAAAGCAGTGGATAACTTATAGAAAAACTCTAAGTTTTTTAAATAAGCTCTCTAATATAGATCTACAGACAGTAAAACACAAAGGATAGCTGTTTGACAGTGTAATGCTTGGCTCCACACAACATTTTTCAAGTCCCTTAGGCATAAATGTTGGCTTCTTGCTACTAAAATTCTTCTGGCCTGTGGAGTTCAGATGTCATAAAGGAAAGGTCCAAATTTTTCAAGGTCTTCCCACAGCTGCCATTTTGCTCAAAGAGCAGGATTTCTGTATCCGACCCCTCCCTCTAAAAGCTCAGCAGATAACCTGAAAAGCTTCCCTGGAAAGCACCAAGGGTATTAACAGGAGATTGTACATACAGTTGGAAAATTGGTTTGGCACTGAACAGCTGTAGCTACTGCTTTTTTTTCCTCCCTTTTCAGCTGCATTGCAATCCAAAGCAGTTAAGACTCCAGCCCCGGGACAAACTCCAATTGTACCAAGCAGGAGGGAGGTCTCAGGTTCAGCCTGAAAGGCCTGGATTGGCTGCAAGAGTGATCAGTACTGCTCAAACCAGGAGTGAACATGAGCAGTCTGTCTGTGAAGGAAAGCACTAGACCATCCTCTGCACACATGACACGCACAGTACAAACAACAGAAAAGGAAAACAAGAATGATTGCAAAAGGTTCTCTTATTAAGTTTAACCTCAACACATAAATCTCATGTTTGAACCACATCTGCTTTGACTTCGTTAGATCCTTGTGGGTCTCTTCCAACTCAGGACATTCTATGATTTGATGATTCTATGATTTGATGATTCTATGATTACTAACATGTTTTAGCGAACATTTGGAAAATACGTACATTTTACTTCAGCATGAAAGAACCTTCTAAATCATCAAATTGAACTGGAATAATTAAGACATTTAGAAGTAAGAAAATAGAAAGAAGTGAGTCATAGATATAGTGTCCTTCAGTTTCCCTGGTGAATCATGCAGAGGGCTTCCAGTCTAGCTACTAGAGTGAATACCAACTACATCTTGGAAATCTTAAATATTTGTAACTGGAAAACAGATACATCATCAATAGTGAAAAATATAATTAAAATGTCCTTGATTCTCATTCCCAAACGAGATTTCCTTCTCCACCTTAATTAGAGAGATGGCCAAACTCCAGCCAAATGTCATCTGATTCTAGCACATGTACCTTTTTCCAAGTTCCTGACCCTCCTTTTCAAACATCTATGTATGCTCAGGCATTAGGAGGTGCTCAGGGGCAATCTCAGTGTCTTCTTGACACACATGAGTTTTCTTTATGGGCAGCAGGATCCCCCTTATAGATGGCAAAGACAAGATTTCAGATGCTTTCTGTACCATTGTGGTGCCACAGCAAATTGATTAAGTAGTAGCACAAGGCAATTCTCAGTCGTTGTGCCCAGGAAGCCTTTCTCCGTTGCTCTACAGCACCTGATGCCCATTTGTTCCATGCTATGCTCCCTTGCCTTATGAATGGTTATAGGGTGAGCTTTGAGGCTGTTGTCTCAGCAAAGAGATTTTGGCAGGAGTTATATGCCTTGGGCAGAGAACAGATAAGCTCCTCAACCCCTCCCCTCCCTGCATTGTGCTAGAATGGCTGAGAATTTAACACCTCTGTGAAATAAGCACGCTCCAGAGCCAACAGTAATATTAAACATTTATTTAACAATACTCCTTTAAGTTTATAATGAAAATAAATTTACTAAGCAATCAAAAATCACCACTATTCCTTGCCAAAATATAATAAAAATTTGGCTGGAGTCCCTGGGATAAAGTTACAGATGTTTCTTTTCTAAACATCTCTCTCTCCTTCTTAATCGGCTTTTTGGCAATTTTCAGGCAATTATGCACTCTCCACTCAGTTATGGAGACCCTAGACCAAAGCATAAGAACCCACAGGTGAAATGATGGAGGACAACTTGATTTCCTGCCTTTTGCTTTCTCCCAAGGCACGATTTTTCCAGTGTGCTGAGGGCAATCTGCCATAAAAGGCTGTTCTTTGGCAGAATGGAAGGGGCAACCTTGAGTCAAGAGACCTGAAGCTACACTCACTGTCAGTGACTATAACTTCCTATTTGCAAGCAAAGGTGAAAAGACACACATGAAAAAAAAAAAAAAAAAAAGAATATTCTGGTTAAAACCAATTGGTAGCAGTTGGCTGAGAAAACTGAAGACAGAAAGTCTTCTCAAAGGCTTTTTCCTGTAGTGTTTAGGACTTGTCTCCTGTGTTAAAGGCTCATTGTGATCATATGCACAGACTTCTCTTTCGTTGTCACTGGAGACTTCTCTCCCTACACCCTGAGAAGCAGAAGAGAACAATGCCACCTTTTGGGACCTCCCTTCTGGAAAGTCTTCTGGGAAGCTTGCAAAAAGCCAAACTAGCTACCACCTTTTTATAATACTTTTTTCTTCTGGATCCCATTAGTCTCTATAATTATTCTGAATAGCCCAAAAAGGTAGAAGAAAGCAAAGATGAAGAATTCTGTCCTCAGGGGATGCCGGATTTTACATGATATACGGACCACAGAGTTGTATATAAGCACTGGAGAGGCTTTTAATACTAACGAGGCATCAGCGTTCAGATCACTAGTTATGTATTTTCAAACTCTCCCTGAAATGTGCTTATCTGCTGCTCTTCATGCCTAAGCAACCTTAAAAGCACAGCTCCAACTGCCCTATGTAGACAGGATGAAGAACAGCATCAGTGCTGATGTAAGTTGTTTGTTTGTTTTAATTTATCCATGTAAGGAAACTATCTATCATCACCAGAGCAACCAAGTGCAAACAAAGAAGGCAGTCATATGTAGGCCTCCTTGAAATTTAGCCCCATGTATGTACATACACAGTGTACACACATTCACTCCCCCGGCATTTTCACATAAGCCTGTTTGCACGAGAGAACACAGCAAGGAAGCTGTAAGCATTGGCTAAAGCAAGTTTTTTGGCACACAATGAAAAACCTTTGTTGAGGAAACACTCCAACATTGCCTTTGCTGCTGCCTCCCTCCCTTTCCTTGTGTGTTGGTTCCTCAGACACTGCTTTAGATTATATCAAAACTCCAGAAAATGTTCACATTTCCTTCTTCTCAAGAGCTAGAATTACAAATTAATCTACAATAAACAATTGCTTGAGAGACTTAGAAATGGTGCGGGCAGGAGTCCACATTTTCCTCACGTTAGCAAGGAGGAAAAAAGAAAGGGTGAGAAAGCCAGAGAACAGCAGGCTGCTATTGTGCTACTCCGTGCCACACTGTATGGATAGCGTTCATTTTCGGTTCTTAGCAAGGTTAAGCATGATAATTGAAAATGCTCATAGCATTATAGTACTAATGCAAGTGCGGTGTAGTTCTACACTTGGTTCCAACACGATGAAATTACGAGCTATTTAACAGTCTTTTTATAATGTTCTGACTGTGGTACTTTAATCCATACCGTAATGCAAATGCAATGCCTGTCACACTTTTTTCTCCGTTGAGCAATGAATAGAATTTTATACTGACTTCTAAAAAACACTTTCTCATGGGATAGATACCTTCTTCTCCCATTATAGATTTATGAAAGTATCAAAAAAATATATATATTTTTAAATCTAGCACCTCTTGGAAATATTTAGCCCATAAACTTATAACAAAAGATAAGTCAAATGAAAGATGGAGTTAAGCTGAAAACATTTTCTGTTAGCATAACCTAAGCAAAAATACCCTTGATGTTTCCCACACCACAGCTTTATACAGGTTTATTTATTTTGTGTTTTATACTGTGTGGGCAACATAATTTGACATAGTGAGAAAACTAACAATTTTATGCTAAAGCAGATTTCTCAGAAAACTCCAGTTTAGAAAGCTAATGCATTGCAACAGAAACGTCTGAAAGGAAATGTGGTAGCAGATAGAATGCACAACAGTTGTGACTTNGTGTGTATATATATATATATGAATGAATAATTTAACATCTCACGCTCCTGGCACCTTCAGCAACTGGTGGAAGATATTCAAAAGGCATTCAGTGTCTATTAGGTACCTATTTTCCACAGTGTTTCTGGGAGTCTTAAGTAAGTAGGTGGGCTCTCACATCTCTGGTGTCTAGAAGTTCTGGTTGAAGTTTCAAGGAAGTTCATTTCAGCACTTTTCAAAGTTTGTATTCAACTCCTGAAGCCCAAACAGAAAAGGCTTTTTTTTTTTTTTTTAATAAGGATCCACACATAACATCAGCACCAAACTCATCCGTTGCCTCTGAGACTCTATCAGACTCATAAGTAAAATTAATCTTATGTTCTACTAAATCATTAGGTATCTTCTCATTTAATATTTGTGGGAAAAACTCAAGTGGTAAGAATTACATGGCAGCAAAGGCAACATGTTTATTCAGGGATTTACATACAAGCAAAAGTGACCAAGGAAGGAAAAGCAGAAAGATAAGGCCCTAAGCACCTACAAAAACTACAATTAAGATTTCTGGAGCAAATCTTTGGCTACATCTGCAATACTACTTTTGTTCAAGCAACAGTGAGGTTTCAAAATTAATCCCTTGAGCTTCCCCACTTACCATGATTTGCTTTGGTGTTCTTGGTGGTTTTGATGTACTTGAATTATATTCCTCTCCAAGAAGGCTGAGCCAGAAGTTCCACTCCATGTGCAAACCTAATGATGTCCAGCCTGAGTCAAAGATGTGTGCTTTGGACAGCTTTCAGCCATGTATGATGAGAATATTTCATTTGAGGAAACAGACTAAACTTAGTCTGACTAAAACCCACAAACCACATAGGGAACAAATATTAGGAACTTGGCATTGGCTACGTGCATCTATTGCTTCACTCCAGTTGCATCGAATTACTACTCGCATAGGCATAGCCTCTATCTTTCAAAATGTACATCTTCCCATCCAGGCCTCTAAACTCCAGCCTCAGCTAGCCAAAAGGCTTCTGTGTGGACAGACTTCTTCCTAGCCTTATACTGCAGTTATCTTTTGTAAAGCTGACCTTTTGCTTGGATGGACAGTTTTCCTTTTTATATCTGATGCATACACCAGGGAATGCAATTGGGAGATTTCTATTGATTGTTCTCCAGCAATTTAGTTCTGGTCATGGTTGTACTGGATTTGCAATTATACTGAGGAGAGGTATTATTGACTCTGCCTAGTAATTACCAGACTGACATCAGATTCTGCTATAGCCGAAACTAACTCACATCTCTCTGACCGAGTTACTATAATGAGATGCTGTTATTTTTTCTCCCTAAGCAAAAGCAAGCTTATCATTTTGTCTTCTAAGCAACATACAGAGGGAAATTTAACACCATATTCCTTTAAAGGGAGTTATGTGTACTTACAGCAGAGAATACATTTAACTTTAATTAGAAATGATTTGGAGATCTGGGATATTCTCCAAGTACTAGCATATTTGTAGAAAAGCAATGCCGAAGTGTATGCAAGCTAAGGGAAGTTAGATCAGCTGTTATTTGAAGAAATTTAACTGTATAGATAGACTTTTCTGGAGGCTCATCCTACATGCTTGGAGCCATTGTTATCAGCTTAAATGTTTTAAGAATCATAGTGGCATCTTTACCTCCAGGGCCCAGTGATAAAAATGAGAAAGAGTGTCAGTGTTCGAACTGCAGACATATACATGGCCCCCTTTCTCATACAAACTGCAGGAAAAACACTTTGCAGCCTGGAACAACCTTTTTTTTTATGGCTATACCTGTGCTTCTAAGTTCACACTGATGTGTCTAGTGGACATACACAATTTACCAAAGGTAAACCAAAGCAAACTAAACCTTCACCTACAATTTCTGCGTCATTCACCATAGTCCTTCAGAGAAGTTATGAAAACCAGAAGCTGATGCTGAGCATGCCTTTTTCCAGTTTGCTGTTCACTTCACAGTTACCGACACAACACTTCTAATGAACAATAGCTGCTATATCGAAAAGTTTCTAAAGTCACTGCTCTCTTTGCACCCATGACAGGGTGCAAACATTTGAGAGACTTATCTGTTGTCTTAGATGACCAGCTTCTGACTGCGCTGAAGGACAGGCAGATATGGGAGGAGAGTTTGGAAGTGGACAGAGGCTTAGAGGAAAGGTGCCGTGTGCCTGAAAACAGCAGAGCTAATCCCTACACAAACCCAAGCCAGCAAACACCACCGTGGAGATGAAAAGGCCTGGCAGCCAAAACCACAAGAATGCACGTATCAACTACTCAGGAAAGAGCTTGGCTGCTTCAATCCCACCCAGCCCCATTCTGTCAGGTGGGGCACATTAGTGTACCTCCTAGCACCTCATAAACAAGGCAGTAGCACCTATACATTGCATGTGAGTGCCAAGCTGTTTTGTTTGCTTACTCTTGTGGCCAAGCTTTAGGGATTTCTCAAACAATGCAGAGATACTTGGTCTGTCAACAAACAGAGCAGGTGGATCATTCAGGCGCCAGCCTGGGATGTGGAACAGGTTCTGAATGCCTCTCTGGAGTGCAGGAAACTAGGGACAGGGACAAAGGAGGTCCTGCAGAGAGCAGCCCAAGAAGCAGCCAAGCTCTAAAGCAAAATTTGGCCGTTGTATTTGTTGTTATTTAAGTTAACTACAAAGGAAACCCCAGGGAGGGAGGAAATCTGGACCAGATCCAGTGTGCACATGTGCTGTGTTAGGAGGAGAGCAAGAATGTCATTTTCCAAATGTGTAACGTATATGTATGCGTATGCAAGAGTATACACACACACATGCGTAACTACTCACTGCAGTTTTCTAGAGCCAGAAAATAGCTTGCATCTTGACCCATATTTGGTGCTGCCTGTGACATAAGCGCAGTTGATGAGAACATCAGTGCCATGCATTGCATTTTGTAGAAGATAGCCTGATTTTGTTGCTAATTTGGTTTATGGTGCTTAGCGTTTCTTGAGGTGATGAGATTTGTGTACTTTCCTGCTGTCTCTGCACGGGAATTGGAACTACCAGACTTTGAGCTTCTCAGACTGATCTGTTTTGAGTGCACACTCCCAGATACCCACTGTCCATAGATAAAGCACACCGATGTTTTACAGCTACTCCTTAGAAATGCCGAAAAGGCTGTGTACATAATCTTAAAACCACACTTTTTCTTTCTTCTCCTATGGTCATCCTGTTTTGTGAGCATGCACAGAAAAGCTGATAAGTCTGTCATCTCCTTGGGGTAACATTTTCCAAAGCCTTTAAAATAGCTTTTAGGAATAGCTTGAACAAGAAGGAATCTAGCTCTCAACACAAGTCAATGGCTGTGTTTATACTAGCAACTTTCTTGCAGTAGCTGAACCAAAATACCAAGGTAAAGCAATTGTAGCTGAGCTTTTTGCATGTCCTTTACGATGGGGTGCAGTGTGGGGTGGGGGCAGATAAATCGGATTTAAATACTTGTGTGAAACACTGAAGTTCTGCTCAAAGCTGCTGATGTACACATACGCTTCAGGATCTTTATAATCTAAACACTTCAGTTGCATTAGAATCCAAGGTCAATTTATAAGTGCGTGTTTGCATTGTGGAAAAATAGATGAAGTGGATGCTTCTTGTAGTGCACAACTGGCTGTTGCAGCAATCCTGGCAGACATTAAGCAGAATGAGGCATAAAAATTCTCAATATTTTTAGTGAGCAGCAGCAGGATATTTGTACCTGCTGTTCCAGGAAAGCAGTAAAGCAGTAAAAGGTTATATCATTTAGACTTGTGGGAACAAAGATGATCTCCAGCCCCGTAATTGCAATGTAATGAATAAAATTAACAGTGTATAACGTGTCTACGCTATTGTTTCTCAAGTAGCACAATGTAATCTTGTTTGTTCTGGAATTTTTTTTTAAATCAAGATACATACATATCACACATTGCAATACTATGTCTTTTGCATGTTCTGCCTGAGCAAAGTTATTGATATGTATTTATATTACTTGCAGAATTTAACAAGACTGAAACTAATTTTACTACCATTGTTAAATGTACTGAGCTCACATGAAGAGCAATTCTCCAAGGCTCATAACCTAGCCAAATCAAATCCATTTTTTGTCTGGAACACACAAAGCACATGTCTGCTCATTATCATCTTTTTCACTGCCAGGTTTTAACTTTCAGCCTCCAGCTGTTTTGGCTGGGAAGCTGCTTGACGTAAAATAAATAAACAAATAAACACAAGATAAGGGTAATAAGTAAAATGTACTCTCGGTGCACTTCTCCGGTTTCTAAACAGCTTTCCCACATAGTTGCTCCTCAGGAAATATTGCTTTTAATGCAGAGAGTAACCGTCTGAAATGCACAGCGCTCATTGTCATACTTGAGCAATTACAAGTGTTTAGGCTAGTTTTGTCATTGTCTACGTTGATGACAAGACAATGTCTTTATGCGCTTTATGAAGTACAGCAGAGACGCTATTAGCATGATTTTGCTGTTTGTCAAAAACATAAATAAAATATTTCTGTCTCTTTTTGCTCTAGTGTCCCAAGAAACCAGCTATGGAACAGCTCAGCACGAATACAAGGCAGTTCTGTGAAGAGAGCCAGGACCTGCACAAATAATTGGTTTCCTGACAAGCTCTTTCTCTTTCTTCCTAATATAATCACAAAGTAAGGGTGGTGAACAAAAGCAGGACTAACTGGAAGATTGTAAAACCAGAGCAGCTCAGAGGCAACTGTCACTGGCAAAACTCAAGGAAGGGATAAACTCGTGGTTGCAAAGGAAATTGGTTCTAAACAGCTTTGAAAATGAGGAGCTGGCCAAATTGTCAAGTATAGCTGAGAAGGGCTGTCCAGATTCTATTAAATGTTTACATGTGTCCTGAATGGCATAAGTAGTTTTTCAGATGACCCTTGTCTCTACGGGTTAGAATTAGCAGAGATTTAAGGTTCAGGACTTACTGATAGAAATTAACCCTCAGACTCCCTCCCTGTTTTGTCAGATTAACCACACAAGAAACAGAATCTGAAACACTGAAGCCAGTAATCCGTTTTTTTGCCTTCAGTTATGTGTGTATCTGATAGCAAAGGAGGTCCTCCTTATGTAGCCAGAATTTTTTTCTGGAAATTTCAGTAACTTTTTCCACTTGACCAGGAAATCAAATTCTGATCTGAGCTATGCTAGTGTACCTCCATTGCAACTTTGCTGCATGCCTGGCAAGCTACACATGCTTACACAAAATTCGGATCAGAATTTGGATACAAGGATTTGGACACAGGAAAAGAAGGAAAATTAAATCTGCTCCCTGAAGTAATTTAACTTGGTTATGCAGACAGACATGTACTTAAATCTCCTCACAAAATTGTTGCATGTACTGATTTAACTGGCTGTCTGGTAGTCACCTCTCAGTCACATTAGTCTGATTTTCAAGCTTATAGAATGCTTAACCCTTTCAAAAAGTTTCTTATTTTGTGAGAAAAATAGGTCTGTATGGCTGAGATTAAATGCTTAAAGCAGCCTGACGGGAGTTTGAACTAGTGTTTTTCTGTCCTAGGCTCCTGGTGGATTTTTAGATACAGTATTTATAAATGAAAACACTGTCCCAGCCTCTCTGATCATCTCCTAGGAAACAGTTTGAGGTGGGGAGAAGGGTGGAGCCAGACAAAAGGAAATCTGAAAAATGACCAGTTTTTGTTCAGATATACATCTGCATTCATATCTAGTTCCACAGATGTGAAGAGACAGATCTACATACAAACATATATACTTGAGAAAGAGACAGGAGATTTGTGAATTCAGTTACCATAAATGTTTCTAAAAGCAACCACTGAGTTAAGTTGCATTTAGTTCTCATGGGGGGAACCAAGAGGACAGAAGTAGGCTGAACCCGAAATGTTGCTGTTGTCATCGAAGCTCAACTAGGCAGAAAGCTGGGAACATAGCAGTTGACAAAGATAGAGCAGAGAGCTCCACGGCTTATCCTTAATTAGGTGTTGGCACCAGCTCTTGTCAAACAAGGGGAAAGAGTGTATGTTGAAGCACACTGACACACACAGACAGCACCAGTCACAGTTGGAGAGAATACAAAGTGCATTCAAGCTGGCATTGAAAGGGATTTAGATAAGTACTTGAGGTAACAAAAATCGAAAAGAGGATGATAGCAATGGAAGCTTTAGATGAATTGCAACGGAGTGCACCTTTATTACAGCTTATCAGTCTCCAGACAGCAACAAACCAGCCTTCCTAGTGCATTTCTTTTCTTAGTCTCCTGGATTAAAGGTCAAAGTAACTCAAATTTATATGTTCTGTCTCTCTTGCTGCTCGCACACATTCAGCACACATCTTTGTGAATTGGTATAGCAAGGATGAAAGCTTCAGCTCCTTCAATATAACAAAGGCCTTTTCCTTTGTAAAGGAGGCTCTGTTTTCCCCCTCAAACAATTATCATCTGGAAGAGGTTGCAAACAGTATGATATTAAAAGGTCACAATAGTACTGCTGGAATAAATACATATCTGGCAATGTGCCAGTCCTAATCCTTGTCTAGAATCACTGTTCTATTTTACAGTCATTTGACATATTCAAATAGCTAATATGTGGCTTTATTAATAATACATATAGGCAGTATCCTAACATACACAAAAGCTGTGTGTTTTCGCAATGTGTATAAGCACTTCAAGCAATAAGCTGTGCACATTTAGCTACCAGATGGTAGTTCTTATCACAGATAAAAGCACATATATGCTACTACAACTGCATCCTCAAAAAGAAAATGATAAGAAAAAATACTCTCCACATCACAGCTTACATTATCCACCTACTTAAGCAGAAAACAGCATAAGTTTTACTGCTACAGAAATCCAGTACTTGAGAGAAAACTATGATTGCAGACAAGGGGAAAAAAGGTAGAAATCCAGGGCAACAGATTTAATATGGAAAGGTTTGTTTAGTGTAATAACAATCAAGTGTATGTGTTGTGATTAATGTATTTGATCTCTGAACTGCACAAAACATGCAGCAGAGGACGTGTCCATCCTAATCCTCTATCCATGCCTTTTTTTTTTTTTTCACCACATGAGCTTCACAGGAGGTCTAAAAATAGATAGTTTTGGAAAATGCTCTTAATGGGATATCATAACATCTTGGTAAAAAAATAAAAGGACAAAGGAAAATAACTATGTTTCATTCACTGAAAGCAATAGGAACACTGAGCTGAATTGTCCTCATGGTCCCGTCTAGATACGTTCAGAAGGTTATTAGGACTTCACAACTTTGATTTCTTTGTTTTATACATCTACGGAAGAAAACCGCCCCGCAAAAATCTGAAAACCTGGAGTCAGGAGGTTTCCATTTTCACAGAAAGATTCGTCTTCCCCTAGAGCGCCGCGTAAACACGTCTGGATGAGCAACCTTAAACGCGTTTTCACCCGAAGCGCACATTTAACCAGTGCTCCCCCCTCTCCCCCGTCCCCCCCCGCCGCCGCGTTGCACCGGCCCAGCGCGGATCCATCCCCCCGCAGCCGCCGCCAGCCCCGCGCTCCTGGCCGGCAGCCAAGCAATCTGCGTTTGCCAATGAAGCCCTGATTCCATCTGCTCCAGCAGTGCAATATATTCCACTTCAGGTCAAAAGCAGGGAGCCAGCAGTATTAACATTACACTAATCTGTAAAGACATTTTCACTAGGCTAGATAGGCTAATGTTACACAGAGCTTTTAAAAGCTGCGGGGATGAGGAGCCGCGGTAATTGCCAGGGGAAGAGGCAGCATGCAGAATACAGTCCGAGATGACAATAGATAAGGCGTTGTCAGAACTGAATAAAACTATTACTTGCTGGGGAGATTAGAGTTTGAATACAGATACAAGCTCACAAACAATTCCATCTTTCGGGCACTTAAAAATAACTGCAAAAATATTTTCTCTTAATTGAAAGGAGAATACTTCGATGTTGTGTTTGAAAAAAAATGGAATATGGAAATAAGTCAATCTCAGCATTACCTTCTGTAAGAGATAAACCTTGACTATTTCAAAGCAACTAAGCTTGTTTGAAAAGGATGCAGATACGTCTTTTGTTTCTGGAAATCAATATACACTACACATTTTACAGATACTGTGGAATTGTGATCAAGCATTTCTGAAAGATACATTGTTATGTTTTTGTTATTACAAGTGCTCAAGGAAACACTGCAGCTATACAATAAAAGTAGGTTAATGCACACAATTGAAATTCACTATTTGCCACCAGGAAAAAAAAAAAAAAGACAAAAAAAAAAATCACAACCAAAAAACCCATCCCACAACACATTTTTCAGTTTCTCTCGAACACATTTCTAAGAAAGTAGTTCAAGATTCATGCCTTTAGGCACATCAGAAACCATTAAGAAGTACATTTCTGGAAATCATAATGTATAAAAATTCAATTTAGTCTGCTAGAGATTTTCTTTCGAGCTCTGAGGAAAAAATATTTGGCTGGAAATGAACCATCTGCAAATCCACACAATTAAGTACATGACTGTGTTTTAATATAGTTCAAACCATGTGGCACTGACATGAAAGATAACTTAAATAATAGAACAATAGATATTCGGTGGATGGAAATACATTGTTCTTTAATTAAGAAAAAATAATTGCTAAAGATCCATCACAGTAGCATAACATTTCTCATATGAAAGTACAGGCTTCATTTATATTTTGATAGTTATTAATTTCCACCCATCTCATTCCTTCATCTGCATCTTAATGAGCAGATGTTAAATGGTTACTTCTTTATCAGACCTGATTATCATTCAGAAGTTCACCGATTGTTATCACTTTGCAAACAGGGTTTTGACCTCAATTGTGAAATAGAGCTCTTCCTGGAAGCTTGTTTTTAGTTACGTATAGCGCACACAACACCGATGCACGTTCACACGCGGTGCCTGGGCACACTCTCACATCCTGACACAAATTTCCATTCCAGCCAAAGGAATGGCGGTTCAGAAGAATTTAATCTGTCGGCGGAGGTCTGCAGCAAGTTCAGACGAAGTGCGCTGGCTTCCACGCCCCTCACCTCAGCCTTTCCAGGCGCTTTGCATGCTAACCACTGCGGCCAGCATCTGCCCCTGACATGCAGCCTGCTCAGCCCCGCAGATGACAAATGCGGTCTGATGGCGGCTGGGACCGGCCGTGCCACATGCTCCAGCAGCTACCATGCTCCCTTCCTCTGATTAAACAGGCAGCCGGAAAGAGCTTACAGAGCTATAATTGCCTCCTTTATGAAACATCTTCACCTGTTATCCAAAGCTAAGCTGAACCGCAGCAGAAATTATTAAGTGGCTGTTGTCATGTTGGCTTAATCTGAGCTGATGCTGTTGCTCGCTTAGCACAGATGAATAGGTGTGTAGGACGAGACTTTAAACAGAGATGACACCCCAATGAATATTTGCTAGCAACTGTATTGCAGGGAGCTGGGTTGAAGAACAACAGGCAATTGTTAAAAGCAGGCAGATGGGGGGGAGAGGAGGAGGAAGGAGCCACTGCCATCAGTGTCTGTGCTGACAATAATTTTCCAGCTCAAAGTCAGCTTTTAACAGCTAAATCATTTTTTTCAACTAGTTTCCACAAATGTTGGCAAACACGAGCTGACTTTTTGTGCATACACAATGGTGTGAGAAAATGATGCTGCATCAAACATGGCCAGAAATGTTCTACTTCGCCAAACAGGCATTAAATTTTAATAGTCTGCTTTCATTTTCGCTGCTGTGTGCTTCAAGACGATTACAAATTACAGCATTCTGCTTACTCTTGACTAAATAAGGCATGTTTTAACATTTGATTTAGAAGTAATATGTGCTTGACATATGAAACAAATCTTGCAGATGTAATTTATCACATGGTACTCTACGTTTCAATAGAAATTGCTGTACTACCTAGTCACAGTGGTTATGACTTAGATGTGGCATTTAGATAAATACATTATTGGAGGCAGAGTTAAGGTCGGGATTTACCTGTGACCTTCAAAACCAAGGGGGAAGTCCTCGTGTTTGGCTTGCAGAACCATTAATCAAATACCTCATCAAGGCTTAGAGGGATGTGGGCTCTGAGTACAGAGCCTTTGTAAATTAACTTTACTGAGGAACACCCGTAGGTTGCAGGTGAACAGTCCTTGACCTTCCTGCTTTGCGTTCCTGCTTGTGCACATGTGCTTCACATACCCGCAATTAGCCCAAGTGCAGTGGGAAATAGCTGTGGAGACTGCTGAACACACTGGCTGCAAACCCTGAAGCAGATCCAAAGACAAAAAAGAACTCCTGCCAGCATAAGCAGACACAAAGGGCCCAAGCACAGTTACTGGTTTTGGCACTAGAAGTGTGCTCAGTTTTCTATAAGGTTCAACTGGTGCCCGAATTGTTTACATGTAAATGTGTCATTTTGCCTCCTAACCGCTACTGTTGATCCATTGTCACTTGCCTGCAGGAAGAGGAAATTACAGTGTAATAACAGAAGCATTACCTAACATTTTATATTTGTCTTTCTTATCAGTGAGACATTAGAGATCACAAGTCCAGGCTCAGTAGCCAATGGCTAAGCATTTGCGTGATTTTCTGCTATCTCTGAGGTCGGCCTGCCTAATGAAATGCGTTGAGATGCCTCTTATGGTCAGTCCTTACACAAACAGGAACAGGAGGAATAAAACAGCCTATTTTTGGATGTGGGGTGGACAGCAGATCCAGAGACACGCAAAGGCCATTGAAAGGCAGAAATTTTTGTAGCATTAGCTTTAGCATTCCTGTGAGGAGTCCTCCCTCATTCTGACCACTCTCCCTCTTGAATATGTTACCTTTTCAGAGCACTTAACTTTATCAGTATTGTGGTTTTAAAGGAAAACAGAATTTTTTGACATTCTAAAATGTGATGCTGTGTTTACAGCTAAACTGCTGAACGGTTTCCCTGACACAATCTAACTTATTCCAAATAGAGCTATGAGGCTTAATTAGTTCATAAAGCTTTTAAAACTTTTGCATGAAAATATTTTGGAAATGCTAAGTGAGTCATGTACAGATTGCACCAGCCAAGAAAGCACACTTAGAGATTCCTACCATATATTCTGTCAAACAACACCAGCTACAAAGAGGTTTCATTTTTAATGGTCTTAATAGAAGGGATATGCTGTTTTAGAAATCAGACTTATCCACTTGTTGCACACAAATGAAATCTGAGCGAAAGTTGTGATACCTGCCTTTTCTAAGTTGTTTCAGAAAAGGATCACAACTCTTCAGCTCAGATCATAATGTATTCCTTAAAGGAGGAGAGAAACATTAAAAAAATTCAGCACAGCTTTTGCAAAAGACAAATGAAAAACCAACCAACCAACAACAAAAAAAACCACCCCAAACCACGGTTCTTCAGGTCAAAAGCTGTCCCTCTAAGGTAAAGGCAAATGAATCATCTTCAGTGGGAAAGCAGAAAGGTTCACATGGAACCACATGGGTTGTTTTTTTTCTTTACTTCTTCAAATTGCCTAACTTTTAGGAAGTGTGCATGTAATGCGTTGTCTCTTTTGTATCTTAACAACTGGGAGCAAGAGCCGTAGGAAAGGATTAGAAAAGGGAAGCTGCACATGTTTCGTTCTCTGCCCTTTCCGAGAGCTCCTAGAGGTTCCCTCTTATTTACTGCTTTTCAAGGCTCTGTGTTCGGGCACTGGAGTGGCCGAGGGAAGTGGACAGGCAGAATTCACTTCCCTTTCAGACAGAAAAAAGGTCCGTTCGTTTTCTCCCCTGTGTCTTCATCCACGCAGTTTTCCCTGTTTATTCTGCTCTCTAAATAGACCTTGCAGCAACCTGCCTGTTTAGAAATACTCACGCAGAAGCTCCGTACTTTTCAGTGTGTTCCAGCATGTGGACCGTATGGCCACAAAATGAAAGAAAGTGACCTTGAAAGTAGCCATCAGAACAGGAGGGTGCAGGAGCTCCTTCTCTGTTTGGTACCTTTGCAATACAGAACAGTAGAACCAATGCTGGAAGGTCGTGTAGAAGAAATAACGGATGCTGAGAAGAGCGAAATGCTTTTGGATATGGGTCTTATCACTTCTTCATACCATCAGAGGATAGCTCTTCTGTCAGGTGGCGGTAGCTGTAGCTGTGACCAGTGAATATTTTAAGCGCATTAATTCCTCTTAAGCTTTCTACTTTCCTCTGGAAACAACAACAAGTAGAAGAAACTAAAACAGCTATTTGAAGTGCAGTTTTGCCAATAGGAGAAGGCTTTAAGGAGTGGGACTGAGGAGTAAGAAGTTTGTCTGAAACCACAGATACAAGTTTTAGAAGGACTTCCAAACAGGCACTTCAAAAAAGCCCTGTGTTATGTACTACTTTTAAATTAAGATAGGAAAACCAAGAGAAAGCAATTAAAAGTAATTGAAATTATAGAACAGATAGCTAAGCAAGATATGTTGCAGGAAATCACCTCCTAGAAAGGAAAATCCAACCCTCTCATCTAACAGATTTATCTGAGAATAGCAATAATGCAGTTGCTACAGATATGATTTAACTGGGCTTTGAAAAAGCCTTTGACAAAATACCTTAGAAGAGACTCGAGAAATTCAAATGGTAAAGACCGTAGAGCTAAACTGCTGCCAGGAATCAGAAATCAATTAAGAGACAGAGAAAGAAAANTACTGGGATAGGACTTTGTTCTCTTTACTAATGTTCTGCGGAAAAGGGTGGGAAAAAATTTGCGGACAGTGCAATTATTTAGATTAGTCATCACTAGAGAAGGTTAAGAAGGTCCAAAGGGACCTTATGAAACTAAACGAATAGGCAGCAGGGCCACTTACGTATGAAGTTGACAAATGCAAGATAATGCAGATAGGAAGGAGTAATTAGAAGTAATCAGACTAAATTAATTATAAACATCTGGGCACCTCAGCAAACACCACATTGCAAAGCTCCACATAGTAGAGCCATTGAGAAAGCCAGAAACATTTTAATGCCTCTAAGGTCTTTTCCTAGACTACATGAATGGATAGGGGCAAATGCAAACACTTCCAGCTCATACTTGCCCATGAAGTCCAGTCAAGTTTCATAGTTTAAGGAGGGGAGAAGGCCGTCTTTCTCTCTACTCCTCTCCAACCACCACTCAAGCCGTCACTTATTTGTGGAAGCAACTTCTGAATCTAAACAGATATAACTTGTAATTTAACACCTAAAAAAAGTCTTAGGAGTCACGCAGGATTCCAACAAGTGTAATTAAAGTTGAGTACAAACTGATGCTGCCCTCCCACTGCCATCTCCACCTGCCACCCATCTGGTGTTGCCCCCCTGCTGCTCCATCCACCTGCCGACTGTCTGGGATTGCTCTCCAGCTGCTGTGCCCACCTGCTCACCAGCCCCCACGGAGGGGTCCCGGACCCACCGTGCTCCCTCCACACCCTGAAATGGCCTCAAATGGAGCCAGCAGTGCGAGGCTGGGGGAGGCAGAGGGATTGCAGGACATGGGGGGACGCAACGTCCATCCTACAGCACCACCAACGTGCCTCAGGCGATGGAGGGCCTGAGGCAACTGAGGAGCTGCTGCTCCATCACCGGTGCCAAAGGCTGGTTCAGCCCTACCGTTCCACCAAGTGTCTTATTCCCAATCCTTGCACTTCCCTGAAAGGGAGAGGCCTTGTCATAGGCAGATGTGCTGATGATGATTTCACATATCTATCAGATTTTGAATTTCCAGTAAAGATGTCAGAAAATGCAAGGTACACTTGAAAACCAGTGTCAGCATTTCAGTAGATTACTTCGTGATGGTCTGCTTCCGCTGTGGATCAAAGCGATCTGCTACCCTGCGTGGTTCATTTCTCTGCTGTCAAGAGAAGGGAAGGATGATAACACTTTTTCTTTCACATTTGAAGTTCTGCATTGTATCAGTGAAGGAGAGCACAGTATCAAGTCACAGAGTGACCTGACCACACAAAAAGAAGTCACATCGATAATTATCATAAAATCATAGAATCATTTAGGTTGGACAAGACCTTTAAGATCATCAAGTCCAGCCATTTTTAATGGTTGGGGGATTCTACTAAGCTCTCTCTATATTTATATGCATATACACACAAGCTGTATTTTACTATAATGAGACTTACTATTTTTGTTTAAAAATATATTTTCTTTCAAATTTACAGCCAAATACTGATAGTAGTTTGATTTAACTTTCTTGGCCAGAATGTCAGCATACTGGAGTCACTTGCAATAGCCGTGGATAACCACGATTTGTACTGTAATGTAAACACAGCATCAAAGAGTCAGTGTGCATAAAAATAAAATATAAGTCTTTTGCTTTCAACGAACATCTGTCTTCGAGGGGGCAAGGTCTCCTGACTGTTGTTACTCTTACTGGAAATAAATATAACTACACCATCCCTTTTTACATGTTGCATGTTTTCCCATATGTTTTTTGTCAACGGATAACCTGAATATGCAATGTTTTCAGCATGCCAATAGTATTCCCATTCATTTGACCTGAAGCTCACCTGGGAATAAACTCCTCAGTTAAAAAGATGGAATGGATGGAAATGAAACGTATTATCTGCATAAAGCACTTTCTGTCAGTCAGCATGAACAACAGGGTTTGGAAGAGTATTTTGCTGCATCCCTAGATATTTTAAACCATTGGAATCACAGCAGCTAAGAGTAAACAGTAAAAAAAATCTTAAATGGTGATCTTCTGGATACAGATATCCTTGTAATTTTCAGCATATCCTGTCTGTCCTAGGCCTAAATCTACTCAAAAACTGTAATATAGCGTGCAACGCTGCCTTACTTAGCTGTGCTTTTCTGTTTGTACTTCATAATCTGTACTAATTTGTATTTTACTTCCAGATGACACCTACATGAACTGCCTAATTATGTCTGCTTTAGACACAGAAAATAGGGACAAATGACTTCCTAGTTTACGATCCAGGTTGGTTCTTTTTAACCACACTTGCCTGTTCCGTTTTCTGTGTTGCCATCCATCTGTTCTAGTTGGACACAGTGTGTGGGGAAAGCACTTGAGACTTTTGTTTGAAAATAACCCCTGAAACACAAAACAATTTTAAAAAGCAGAACAGAAATAGAAAATGGTTTATTGTCAAAGGTGGAGGAATATCCACTGTGTTCACTGTAGGAAAACTGAAAGCTCAGTCACAGATGGGCTGTTAATTGTCAATGGCATTTTTAATATTGTGTCCAACAAGTTATTCTTAAAAAAGTTCCGGATGATGTTTCCAAAGAGGTATGTTTATATTTTTAGTTTTCATAGGGTAGACAAATGCTAAAAAGCTGCCACAAGCCTCTTCATCTGTCCTGACGTTTAACATGATGTGGGCTATCCAAACTAGTGGCCCTCACGTTTACCTGTGGGAGCATTGCAGGTGCTCTTTATCTACTGTGCAGAAATCCCAAATTCATTCACCCTGAGCACACACTGCAAAATTAAATGTTAGTGCAACTTTTTGCTGACATGAAAGACAGCCTTTCTTTGCGCAGGAAGAGTAGGAAGCCATTTAATTGACTTGGCTCTGAGAGCATTAATGAATTTACTTTTTTTTCATGATTTGACATCAGAAAGTATAAGTATCTTATAAATCAGATATAACTTACTTTTTAGAGAGTCTTGCAAGACAGAACTTTTCTGAGAGTGCTATAAAACGTTTTGTTTCCAGGTATTAATATAAACATGGTGATATGCTAACAAGGAGGAAAATCTGTGGGAAATATTCCCTGGTTTTTGTCTTTCCTGAATGAATGGTATAGATCAAAACATACCTCCTGAACAGTTTTTCTCAAGTTCTAATGGAAAACAAGAACTGTAGATACCTATAGGACAGTATTACAGGCACAGTGTTACAATTTGAAGATCTTTCGTTTACAGAAAGGGATCAACTAAAGGATCAAGTACACTTTCTACTCCATTAACTGATTTTTTAAAGAAAGGCTGGAAAGAAGCATTTTTAAGAAAAGTAGGTATCCTTCCAGCTAACAGTTCTTTTCTTCCTTTAGTGCTTGTGAGGGAGGAACCTCTTGGAGCTGGGCACTGTGAGCCTCCTCCCCCAGCTCCCAGCAACAGTGGAAGGCAAAGTCCCTGGGCAGGAAAACATCCTCCCACATACTCTTCTCTAAGCAGTCCCTCATCCTCCCAGCCGTCACAGCTTGGTGCATAGCTGCTACCCTCCGAATGTGATGTGTTCCCACTCAGTGTCAAGGACACGCAAGGTATACCCAGCCGTGCCGGAGAATATTTGCCATGCTTATCACACATCCTGCTCCACAGCAGCTCCATGAACCGTGCTGGCACTCCTATTCATCGACACAGGAGATTTTCTGCTTAGCACTAAGACAGGGGAAGGTCATGCACCCCAGCGCTGTCAGGTTAGTGGTTCCAGAATGGCAACGCTTTTTTAATATACGTCAAACTATAGCCTTTTTTTTCCAAATTGTGAAGGTGCAGAACTGGTGTTTTTGATATAAATGCTTGGGATCCAAAGCCTGCAGTTTCTACACCATTTCTACAGCTTTCTACTGTCCTACTTTGCTAAATGACCTACTGAACTGAAGGGAGCTTTTTCCTAATCCACCAATAGCAGCTGGCTCCTTTTCTCCCCCTCCAACTGTTCAGTGATTTTACTGACTTGAAGTTATGGGAGGAAAATAAAATGTCAATAAATGAAGGTCTTGGCATTCATTCTGCGTGTTATTTGCTAGCAGCGCTAAAAGGGGAAAAATAGAATTAGGCTAGGCAGCCTGGAGAGAAACTGTGGAAATGACTTGTAACTAAGAGGATGTGACCCTCTGCATAATTCATAATCATTAGTCTAAGTGACACTTCTGCAGTATATGCAGTAGTGCTCTCCAGTACGACAGGTCTGAGCCCAAATGGCCCACTCAGCAGCAGTCTGTTTGTGATCAGATTTCCCTGAAAGACAACTCTCAAAGCTACATTTGCTCTGTGTATGTGTNTTTTTTTTTTTTAAAGTAAATTTGCTGGCTCAGCTTCATCATGTGTGCAATTTAAGGGTTGCTCAAGTGATTCTTTAAAACTGCATAAAGGCAATTCTGCTGTGCCTTGGAGACAGCATTGCTGTAACGTTCTGTGCATACATCTGCATGATTTCTCAAAGCTAATTCAAATTTAATGCATTGGTAATTCCTTTTCTGCAGAAGTCACCCAGCAGTAATCTGAAGGTTACAGAATGATCTTCCAGATCAAATAACACTTCTAAAATAGTATAAACTGGGAGGCAAGATTATAATGGGTAGAATTAGACTTTCAATGAATCACTCCACCCTCTTTACAACCCTAAACATAGCATCCTGGTGTCAAAAGTATTTTTAGAAAGTGCAGCCAGAAGAAAGGTATGGTGTTTAAATTAGCTACAAGACAGTTTACTGCACTGTTTTGTCAGAAGCACATTATAACAGAGGCTGGAATTAGTGAGAGCTTTAAGAACCAAGGGCATTTATGTGTTTAGATGTGCACAGAATTAAGGCATTTGGTTATTTATGTAATTTAAACAAAATATGAAAAATATCAAAACTGTTTATGGAAAATGTAAATTATTCACAGTTAAATTTTGGTGTAAATTGAGCCTAACCAAATGTACAAAAAAATTTACACTCCTCTTGGGATTTAGACATCACAGTACTAATGGGCCATTAGTTTCCATTTCGTTCAGGCAGCCACTAGCTGTAAAATGTTACCAAGTTGGACTGCACTGAAGCAGCAAGTTCAACGAGTTTACTTGGCAATGACCAGTTCTAAATAAAAAAACTCCTGTTTTGGACAACCACATTGCAATTTAGTCCTACTTAACCTCATATTTGACCATAACAACAAGCAAGTTTAAGGATATAATTAGATTCCCTGAACCCTGTGACTCTTTCCTACACTGTAGCTGGATCAGTACAAACATATTGCACACAGCCCCTGTGACATAGTTATGAGATACAGCTGGCAAACTGGAAATGAAACCAAGAACTGAGTAGTTATGAGAAGTACATACCTGAAGACACAAAAAATAGTTGTTTTTAACTGGGCAGTGCTCCCTTCTCTGATTTAATTTAAACACTATTTATTTGCAGTTGTCCAGAAGATATTCCACAATGCCCTCCCCAACCCTTCCTATATATCCTGAAGATCAGCGTAGCCCAGTTCTCCACTGTCCCCCATGTGTTTCCACAAGGAAAGAAGTTGTGTATTTCCACTGCCTCTGCTGTTTGCTTATTGCCGCTTACACAAGTCGGTCTGTGGTGTATGTAGACAAGAGACTCCAGTCATCTTGGACTACTGTGAAGAATATTTAAGAGGTCAGTTGTTCTCATAAAAAAATACTCTGCAGTCTATACTACAGGGACCTGACTTTTCAAGGGAGGCTAATTCCAGGTGGCTTCTTCCAGATTAAACACTCTATGTGGAAAAAGAAAAGACTTTTTCATCTGAAAAGGTTAAAAAAAAGATGGGTCAACCCAAGATCTAACACTGCCGTGGGGTGTCCTGTAAGTTTCTGAAACACACATTTCACTTTAGGCTTTACCTCCACAGCTCAAAATTACACACCTACGGTGTATTCAAATGCACTCACACTAAGTGAGAATAACACAGCCAAAGATCACTTCTACTCAGTCACTGAAAGAACTAGTGTTTCCAGGAAATGGCCTTTTTTTTGGGAAACATTGATAGTGGTTGCCAGAAAAAACACCACGTCTATTTCTGCATTAAAATAATAATAATAAAATAATAAAAAGGTTTCCAGTAATTTATGCTTAATCCTATTTAGAAATGAAACAAACCTTCTCTTTGATTTTTAGATAACATAAAAAATAAAGAGGATTATAAAGGTAAGAAACTAACATTCCTTCCTCGCTTTGCAAGTCACTTTTAAAAATGGACATAAATTGCATGACAGATGTTTGACATTAATTATTTGCCAAGCTTCACATTGTGTGGGGTTTTTTTTAATATATTTTGTTGTATGAATTGTGAATGCTAACAATGACTTATTGTCTTGAACAAGTTTAAAACGAAGGCTAATATGATTTCTTATATTAGAAGCCCTATGACAGCTGCTCCGTAGAGCCAATTACGCTGCTGTGCACTCTCAAGCAGTCTTATTTTTCATAGTCAGAGTGGATGAGGTACAAGGTGAACAAACATCTCCGTAGCGATTGAGGACTGACTTTCTTTGGTTTGCAGCACTTGGAAAAAAGGAATCTTGCCTAATGAACGGAAGCCATTTGTCACTGAGCAATGCAGAGCAAGCATTACTGGTCCATCACCCCCAGAGGAGTTGACACAGAAAACATGACTTGCTCTCTCCACCGAGAGTTTTCAGACTCCACTAAAACAACAAAACAATGACAAAAAACTCATTCTCTCAGAAAAAAAAAAAAATCCACTTTAAAGTACAACAGTTCCACTTTATACTGGATCCAGATCTGTACACTTTTGACACATCGCTGTGCAAAAGGATGGTTGAAAATTAAAAGCAGTGCAGCCTGCCTTTTGAGCAGAGCTCAGTAATTTCTGAGCTGAGTATATGCAAAACAAGAAGTGCAAGGTCTTTTGATGACGAATAAAAACAACCAGCACCCCATCCCTGCTCCTTGGAGATCTAAAAAATAACTGGCTATTGCCAAAGGATAAGTACTAGAGAACAGCAAGTGAAGTTTTAACACTGCGAACTACAGTATACATATTGGTGGCTGTTTATAAAATGGAACAATTATGGTATTGTAGATCAGGTAAAATTAATTGTTTGCTAAAGTATTTTCAGATAATCTATGGAGGCAGCAAGGCTGTGTACAAAAAGGACCAATAGTTGTTGAAGAAGCAGCACCTTTCCTGATGTTTGGTTTTGGTCCTTGTAATTTTTTTACATTAGATTTGATGGCTTGCATTAGTAATACTAACTGTTCAGGTCTACAGGATTTCCGTCACCAGGGTTTTCTAGTCTGACCTGTGCTATGCTAGTCAGATGTAATGTTACATGATTACTGTCCTGGTGGTTCACTTAATTAATTAGAAATACTACTATTTTTAAGATCAAATCCAGGCTTCTAAGAGGTATCTGTGTTCTTAGAATTCTACAATCACTTAATCAGATTATATTTTGACTTATCTGTTCTTTAGATGATCAACGTCTCTTTAGATTTGGTCTTAAAAAAATAACAGAATTTAGTCATTTCATCTAGGCAAAAACAGAAGAAAGAAAAGAAAGAAGATTTTCTTGATGCACATGGGAAATTATTCCAAAATAAGAAGTTAGGTTCATGCAGATTAAAATACATACTTGGTTTACTCTGTTTGGAGAGGATGGATATGATAACATGGCATAGGGTTTTATGGACTTGGAAGAGCTACACTGCAAGACAAGCCAGGCATATCTTGTATAGATCATCACAGATAAAATATCTGTTTTATCTTGTATCACTCCATGCCATTGCATCAACTCAATGCAGTTACAGAAGCAAAGTATGGAAAATATATCACAATATCAATAAAATTATCTCTGGTATCATTTTTCAGTTCTCAGCTTTAGAGCCAGAGTACTGTAGCGTCAGGATGTCTCCCTGTGAAACAACTACAGAACGGAAATAACTGTAAGCAATGCCTTTCTAAATTCATCAATATCAAGTTGAAAGCATTTTTAATATTTCTAAACAGTGTATTTTAAAAATGGTCCCTAACTATGTAATAACTAAAAAGATGTCAGCCTGGCTTGTTAATGGCAAGGAACACCTGCTTTTATCTTTGAATGATCATATGATGTTAGACTAATTCTTCTCTGGTCCTGAACTGACTCATACCATCTGTGTGTACCAGATTTCTGTAGTTTCTTTGTGAAATTCTATATTTGTGGAGGAGGGACGTGCTTTTCTATGAAAGGTAATTAATCGTGTTTGTTAGGTGGTGCAGCCACGGGTTCAGGGCTGTTCTGGTGTACATCTGTGAGGGGGCTTCTTCCCAGGTGACACATAGTGAGTGCGGATGAATCCTCCACAACTAAGGGAAAGTAAGTCTTGCATTCTTTCCCGGGGTTGATTTGACTCAGCGTCTACTGCTGCTGTGTATTTACAGTGGTTTTCTGAAATGTGGCCTCTCTGGGGCACCTAACCTGCTTTTCCTGTATGTAGCACTGGATCCCCAATTTAAATCAGGTTGATTTTTTTTTTTTTTTCTCTCAGGTGGGTACCCTATAAGTGTTAGAAAGTAAGGAGTTTGGAATTGGCTTTGGGTATATTACTAATTTTAACCACACTCTTGATAATGATATCAGTCTCAGAATGCATGTGAAAGAAAAAAAAGCAGGCTGCAATCTCTTCTTAAATCCACTGCCTCTATTTCTGCATTACTCAGGCCAAGTTACTGCCAAAAGACATCATTGTTCTGAAAGTCCCCACTGTTCCCCAAATGTATCACAGTCTATTTGCAGTACATGAGCCTCATCTCACATATCTGTAAAATTAATTTAGTTAGTTAGAATTACTTGTACTGTTAAATAATTGGGTACTGAAAGCTTACTGAGCTCACCAGACAAAAAGTGATGAATAAATATGTGTATTTACAAACACCTGTTTCACTGATAGAAAGAAAAAGTCCCCACTGTAATTAAAAACACTCAAAGTGTGGATTAGGTTAACATTCTATCTAAGAACTCTGCAGAAATACATATCAAGAAAAACCTAATAAGATCTGTTAGTAATATCTTCCAATGCCGTTATGCTTGGCTACAAAATGTGACATTGCAGAGATCACGCACAGGACTGTAAATAAAAAGATCACTTTAGGTGTTTAACCATTAAGTAAACTGTACAAAACTTTAAACTAAACCAAGATGATAAATACAATAAAAGTTCCTCTGATTAAGCAGTGTAGCAATATTTATATCTTTGCTACCGAGAGAGATTTATTTCGCTTCATGTGCCCCAGTTTACAAGCAGTCTAGTGGCCTCCGTGTGACAAAACAAATAAATGACTGCGCTGGATTTTGTGAACATCTAAAAGCAACTAAGAAAATTAATACCAGCAGTAGTATGTGCATGTGCATATGCACACACGTGCAGCTTGATGGCTTTGCAGTCACCAGCAATGGCTCAGGAATTAAGTGCACCAAATAGATAATATTACTGAAAGAAAGTAGCAGGAACAGAGCTGAGGGAGAAGTAATCTGGCATATTGCATGAGAAAATTACATTATTATCCAAGAGTAGATTGGTTTACTTGCCCTGTACTCACAAAGCCTGTCCCTTGATAATCATCTTCACACTCAGCTGCACTTCATAGCTTGTTTACCATGTTGCACTGATGTTTACTCCCTAAGTTTATTTGATGTTGGCCATTTGAAAACATTATCATTTAAATTAGTTCCTGTAACTAATGAGCATATGTTTCATGTGTGTTCCGCAGGAACAAGGAAATTAAAATGTTTTGGTTTAACATCCTCTTTTTTGATCGAGTTTAAGCACCTCGGAAAATAGAGAAGTGACTACAAAGATTTATTCTGACATAAGATAATACAACAACAATTCAAAGGAATAAGCATATTACATTATAGGGATTTTAAACCTATTCAAATATCATAATCTTATGACTTTTCCAGCAGAGCTAAACCTGATAGATATGAGTGCTATAAGAAAAAGTAATTGCTTAATAGGTACTGAAGCAGAAGGAATTCTGAGTGGCAGCTCACTTCCCTGCTCATGGTCCAGGCCATCATGTTTGGACTATAAAATGTTGAAGTACTGGAACAACAAAGAAAAACAATAATAAAAATACAATAACACTACATTTGGGGGGCGGTTGGTAGTGACTGCTTGAAACTTTTCCTGTTCTACCACTGATGGTGAAGGCAGGGGATTTATTTTTTCAAAAGGTATGCCAGTCCAGTCTGCATTTTTAATTTTCCTGGGTAATTTGTAACTTAATGTAAGGATAAAGAATAATACTGCATGTGAAAAGTGCTGAAATAAAGAAAAAAGGAAAAAAAAAACAACACTGTACCAAGTGGTAAAGGTGAGGTCACACTGGGAAGACAAGAACAGAAACTGGGGAAAAAAAAGGTAGAGACTTAAACATGCTATTTGACCCTTTCTACCTTCCTAGCTAGTTCCTTGTGTTTATAACATTAGAGTAATTTGGAAAGACCTGCATTATTTCAGAAGTTTTGGTTTGGGTACATTTGCTTACTGAAACAACTGACATTTAAAAAACAGTCAGCATTTTACAATTTGTGATACACTGTTATTTTACATGCCAGAGTTCGTCTCAAGAAATCTGTTTTTTTAGGTTGTGTAGGCATACACATGACAGGCTGGGGAATGTTCTATGCAGATCTTGTTTGGAACAGACTGGGAGGAAGACCTCAGGCTCTGCAGCTGCCTTGTGGCCTCATCTTGTCTAAAGATGAGGAGCAGGCTACAATTCGGTAGAATACTGCTATTCATAAAGTTTTGAGAATTCTAACTAGAAATACTGGCATCTGCCAGTTTCCTAAATGTTATAAAAGCTAATGGAGACATTTTCCATTTAGTTACTGCCATCAAAACTCTGGCATCAGAGGTTTCCATGCATATCCTACTTGAGTTATTGAGTTCTACACGCAGGAGACTTGCAAATGCAGCATTTAGGGTCTTTAAATCCACTCTTTTTTTAAGAAGATCTTTGTGATTTTGTTAGTCATCGGTCCCTTATTTTTTACCATTTCTTAGTAGCAAAATCTCCTGGCCATTCTCCCTAGTTCTATATATAGACAATAAGCTTGAAAACACTCATTTAATCAAGCAAATATTCAAAGTGTGTAAAGTAAAATTCTCCTAATTCTCTGCTTGACTGAGAAACTCACAATAGCTCTTAGTCACACAAAAGCCCCTGATTATCACTTCAGATTCTGCTGTCTGCTTTTTTCCTTTAATTCTAGTTAGTTGTTAGTGTGTTTTTTGGTTTTTTTTGTGTGTGTGTTTTTTGTTGTTGTTGTTGGTTGTGGTGGTGGTTTTGGGCTTTTTTTGGTTAGTTGGTTTCGGGGTTTTTTGTGTTTTTGTTTTGTTTTGTTTTGTTTCAAGATCTTTTAATCTTGGCCACTTATACTTCTTCGTACTTTTGAAGTGTATTTATTATTCATGGTCATTCTACAGTGTTTCATGAAACTGTTTCTGTCTCACTGAATAAAATCTTCAAATGGTTCCTAATATGTAGTTTCTGGTGTTGAAAGTAAAACCTTGGCCATGATAAGTCAAGTGGGGAGCTGTAAACAAAATAGTAAGTTTTATTTTTAATAATTAAACCTAATAATTTGGTTTCCATAATTGGTTCTATAATTTGGGACCAGTACCAAACTAATAGCTAGTGTGGAACAATTTTCTTCTCTTATGTAAAGTTTGGCTGTGGTCATATATCTGCAGATCACTAACACAGGCAAGTACCCATCATCTGGATGCCTGGAAAATTGTTTTGGCTTGGGACAGAGAAATTTCATGGGAGAAGAAACAGAGACAAATTTTTCTGTGAGAGCAATTACTAACCCCATTGTGAGTTATTGCAGAAAAAAATAACACAACACTTCATAGTTATGATGGGAGGGTTATCTCTATTTTGAGTTTTCTTCCACTGTTTCAAAAAGAAATTTCACCCTCAATACTTTCTCAAGCATCCAAAAATATTCTGCCTTCCTCTTTCTGTGGGGTATTTTTTGTTAATGCAAATAATAACTTCAGAGCTAAAAAAAAATCCATCAAATAATTTCTTTTGTGGGTTTACTTCAATTTCATGGGTGTTATTGGGTTTTCATGAGAGAGAAAATCATAGCTGCTGTTTCAGTTTGAAATAATTCATTGCCTCTACTTGGACAAAACCTGTGGCTTCCTATAAAACTTTGAAAGGCTAAAACTAGGGAAAGTGTCTGAAAAAGGACAAATTTGCACAAGAAGTACCAGAAATTCAGTGGGACATGAAGCAAGCAGAACTATCTCAAATGGTCCCAAGGAAGAGCTATTCCTCATGTCTGATTGTTATTCTGCTTTTTTTATGAAACATCTCAGTTTCTGATCATACCAGTTCCGCACAGGGACTTAGTAGTAATGAAAAACTCCCTTGCCCACAGTGAATTTCAGGCTCCAGACAGTGTTGGACAACTGAAGCAGGGCAGAGCATCCTCGCTCAGGTCCTCTCAGCAGCTCCATGTGGGCACACTGATGGCCCATGGTGTGCTCTACCGACCCTGTGCTGTGGAAATCCAGGAATCCCTGCCCAGTTCCCACCACTGAGGCACTGCCATGCTGCTACATGCCGAGCTGCTGCCAGGTGGAAAGATCAGCGCAGGACAGTGGATTCCTGTGAGCAAATGAGATCAGGAAGCTGCTGTCCTCTGACATGCACTAGTGCAAGCGATAAAAGGCAGATGCAAAAACCAGCAGTACTACTCTCCACAAATAAAATTTGTTATACAAATCTTTTACTTTTTCTAATACCAGAAAAAACATTCTGATAGTCAATTATGGGTACAAACAGTTCTTTAATCAAATTAATAAACGTAATCTTATTAAAGCACCTCTTGAGTCAACCATAGACCATGTCCTCAATTAACCTGAGTTATGAAATACTCAGCTAAATGAACAGACCTCGAAGAGGCTCCTGAATTCAAAGATAAGCCCCACTGTTTGGATGGGGAGAGAAAGAAGAGAAAACACATTTTCTGGCAGAAGCAGTTTAGCTGGCTTAGTTTTGCTTTGAGTACAAATAAGCAACAATATATTAGCTACAGCTACCTACAGAGATAAAATGCATCCTGGAAAAAAAAAGCGACACCAGAACACATGGATTTGAATTACTAAAGAGCTACCCATGCCTCTACATTCTTTTCCCCCTGGCCCCTTGTAACAAGTAGTTTAGTTTATTGTACTCACAGAAGTCTCAAGGCACAAATGTTGTCCAAGGCTTCCACTGCTCCTTTTGCAGGGAACTTGAGATTTTTGAACCATGGACATACTGGTCCTGTTTATTCTCAGTTAAAGCCCTGCCCAAGGGGACAGATTTACAGACGGAAGGACAGAGCAACTAAAAACTTCTTAACAAGATATTTCCACCCCTACTTCTTCCAAATCGTAATCTGAACCTTAAATCTGTGTATTTTTAGAACAGCTGTTATTAGTATTTATCAACTCACTTTCCTTATGTATTATAAATGCATTTATTTGTAAACAAGCAAATGCTTAGACTGTAGTCACAAAAACAGCTTGAAGGTCTGTTCACATACATATTAGTTTGCAGTTGTTTGCAAAACAAATCTGGGACAGGAGTGCTAATAAGGAACACATGCAAGCAGTTGCAGCTTCGTGGTCAACACATGCCTTACTAGACCATTACGAATATGTACGTATTTTGTCATATAATAGCAACTACTGTGTAGTGCTGTTCATTTGTACATCTCAAGAAGTTAGCATTACATCCGCTTATGCATGGAGAAACAGAGCTGAAAAATTATTTCCCTATGTTTTTTCTTTGGGCCAGTGGTAAAACTTTGAAGATAAAATAGACCCCCAAAATACTAACCCATCATCTGCTTAAGAAGAAGACATTGATTTAGAAATTGAGAGGTGGGTTCACAACTGGGACATGAGCATAATTAATATCAAGTATTGCTTTCACACAATTTCTATGTAACCAATTTTTCGTATTCCTTATTCATTTTTAAATTGTTTTCCACAACAATTAATGCTTAATTTAACCTAAGGATGTTTTGGAAAAAGAAAGGCCTGGAAAGCTTCTTCTCAAGATCAGCAATAATATATTTTTTTTTCCCGTCATCATTTTGCTCTAATTAGGTCCACAAAGAGAGTTAGATTTGGAGACAGGAAATCAAACATAACTCTAAGATTTCTTTATTTTTGCAAGCCAGCTTGCTAAGTGCTTGGAAAAAAAAAAAAGAAAAAGAGAAGAAGGGAAATAATATTATAATTCCAGTGTCACGAAGGGAAACAATAAACACATTAAACTATGAAAGCATGATCATTACCAAGGCTTATAGAGGAGATGAGGGTCTAAGTCAGGCATTTCTAACAAGAACATCAGCAAGGTTCATTAACTATCCTTACAGCTCTTTGAATACTGTAATTTACATAAAAATGGATTTAGTGACACCAGTTGCTCATTACTGTTGGTTTATGTTTAGGTTCATAAAGTATCATTGTAAATAAATACACTAACAATATATTTTCAAAGGAATATTCTAAGCGATGAGAAGGATGAAGATTCACACCGTTGTTAAGTACTATGCAGTTATATCTTTGCATATATTACCACGCCACTAAAACAGTGCCCCAAGACAGGTACTCTGCATTCATTTACCTTCATCTGGGTTGCGCTTTATCTTAGACCACCCATTTTATTTTGTGGCAGAATTTTAAACCTCTTTTTATTTCCTACACACTTATTAAATCTTGTGATTTACCTTCTCCTTGTTACTTCTTTCTAGGAGTTGCTGTCTACAGAGTATTTACTGGTTTAACTTAATAATATTTTAACTCAATTTAACATTGTAACTTAATAACATTTTAACTTAATAACTTTAACAGCATTTTAGACCAATGTCACGTAAACCATGAAAACTATGTAGGGACTCTAATTCAACTTCTGAAGCAGGCATAGGCCACATGAATTTAAGCACATTCAAACTGTTTAAACAAGTCACTAATAGAAAGGTAGAAGTATTCCCAAACAATATGCAAAGTGGCTTACATTGACAAAGCAAGTCTGTCATCCTACGTTGCTTCTTCAGAAGATGCAATTAGTCCAAAGGAACCACTGCACTAACAGAGCTCTTGGGCTTCTGATCCCAAACTTGATCAAGTAAATGCATTGAGGCTAAAAGTTTAGCAGGCAAAGTAATATTTTAATAAATTAACTGATGGGGGGGGGGGGGCAGGTTTTTGGACAAGTAAGGTCTTTAGTTCTGAAATGGAAGTAATCTATCCTTCAGTGTAAGAAGAAATAGGAAACAGCGATAAATATTGTTAAGTGCAGAACAATTAGTATGATTGGAAGAGTAGCTGTGCTGCTGAGGGGAAGGCTGACAAAGGGAAGATTATTAGTCCCTGTGGGACTAAGAATGACACATTTTGTCATTGCCCCTAGAAAGATGAAAAGTTAAACTCAGGTTGCTATATGGCAAACTAATGTGCAATCAAACAAATATTTCCACTGATACCATGATTAATACATTTAATATAGATCTTAGAAGTAAAATTAATGAATTCATTAGCTATTTCCAAAGTCTTCTTTGCAGGGCTCATCTAAAGAAAACCGAAGAGGAGAGTATTTTCCTATGGAAAACATGTTCCGTTTTGCAGGAGAAAATGTAAGCTCTCTCTTTCACACATGTAGCTTCTATAAAGGCATTTAGTTTTGCTGAATAAAGAACCAATAAAGCCTAGACAGACATATGGGAGTTATGATTACTTTTTTCTGGTTCTTCTGTAGGTGTTATGTAAATTGGTTGTTTGATTATGTATTTTTTGGTTTGGCATTGTAATACTGGCATACCTGCAAAGAACAACACATTAACACAAAATATGTTTCTACATAAGCTAACTTCTATTGTTTTTTTTCTCCCTCTGAACAGAAAATATTTAAACATTATACTTCATCCTCTCATCCCCTCTGCTGCCAACTCTATACTGTTTTCTCTTTGGAAATGTCTTGTATTCCTCAAATTGCTCATTTTTTCCTCATTCCCTCTTGTAAGTGTTACCATCTTTTTCTCGAATATTCATGTCTCTTTCCTTTCAGCTCCCAGTTTCTGACTCTTATTCTGTCCTGTTTTGTCTTTCAATTCTGGTCCTAATTTAGTCTGTAAATAATAAAGCCAACACGTTTTGCTGAGAATAATTGTACCACTCCAGACAAGTTAAACAGTGTTATGTCTCCTGAGCAAGATTTGGATCCACAAAGCCGTAAGGCTCAAGGTGAAACGTGGTTAGGTAGAAGTAATTTTTGAAACAGTAGTATCTTACTCTCAAAAATATGAATGGATCCGGGGTGATAAGGGTTATCCCAGACGTGTCACTATGGGACATGAAGCTGGACATCTCCCAGAAACAGTTAAGAATAAAATAGTTTCAGAGGCAGACAACTCCCTTTGCTGTACGTTTGAATTATTTTAATCAGAATATACCACTACTATTTCTTCCATAGCCTCTACATGAACTCATGATCTACAAGTTCTTACTGAAAGGAAAAGCTGTAAGGAAGGCAAATTGAGACACTAGTTTTGCCATGTATACAAAAGCTACTTAGTTTTAGCTGTAGATAGAGTTGCCACAGGGCTGAAATATTGCTTTTTTTGAGAAACATACTCACTCTATTAGCAACTTAATACCATTCCGTACTTGGAAAACATCCAAAATCATCATATTACTGAAAATAGAAAGTTTTCTCACTGCCTGAAAAATCTTAAAAAAAACCCCCAGAAGTCGAGTTAAAAGGTTATGTATGCTATTTTTTTGAATTGCCTGTTTGCACAATCTGTTTTAACTATACAAGGTTGAAAGTGACATTTATTACAACAGGGTTGCATGTAGCCATTTCCAGTGACACCCAATTGGGCTAGTGATCTGCAAACAGACAAAAGAACTATTCTTGCTATGAAGAGCCTATGTTTAACCTTGTTTAAACAGAGGAATGCTGCTGTAAAAATAGAGATACTGCACCATTTGATCTTACAAACATAAAGCAAGAAGCCAAACCAAGTAACAATTAGGAGAGACAGATGTCATTGCACTAGAAAAAACTTTTCGAAGTCTGAAAAAAAGGCCAGGGACCTTACTCCAAATGAGTTACTTAACACACAGTTTTTACTCATGATTCCAGAAAACACACCTAGAGGGTAAGGTGGGAAAGACTTTCCAAACCTGAGCATGTATTAAGTGAAAAGTTGAGTACTGTATGGATTAAAGAGGGTTAGGCAGAAAAGGATGTCACTTTATGACATCTTAATGCATTTGGCATCTCCAAACACACACCGCAAACGTAGTTCTGATACCAAAAGTCCTACCTGACTATTTGTTTTTATTTTTCACTTTTATTGTTAAAATAGTTTCTGACAAGCTCTAGTGGAATGCAATAACAGGCTTGCCATCTTCAGTCCCAACTTCGTATTTCCTTGCAAAATCTTGAGAGACATAGCACATGACAGCCTGTCCTCTATTTTACTGTAGACTGAAGTTAATTCTGATAGTAAAGCCAGGAGGAGAGGCTTAACAATATTTTTTAGGGCTTGAATATTACTAATAAAGTTGGAATTCCAACAAACCTATATTACAAACCTATTCTTAAAGTAGGAATGGGATCAGAATTTGAACAGTATTCCTGGAAAATCCCACTCTTTTGAGATATTTCCTATATAGCTTATTTTAAATTTATTAGAGATTAACTAATGTGATTAATATCCATTATATATGTTTACTATATTAATACTTTTAGTTATGCAAGTATGACATAATTTGACATACAATGAAATCTACTGTGCTACAGGTCGTGACGAAAAATATTACAGTACTTTCTACTGGGACATGTAAGTCCTATTGGAATACGGTTTTAGAAGATGTAGCTGTCAATACATTCTCCACTACCAGGCAGTAAACTTCCCATGAGCCAGAATGAAAATGTGCATCTCATATTGCAGGCAAACACCGCCTTCAGCAACCTCTGCCTGAATCTAGCTACTGAAAACTTGGGATATGAAACCACACATTAGTTTAGTCATTTGTAACGAATAGGAAAATTGCACAAAGATACTACCATTTTAAGTGCACAGTATTGTTAAAAATAAATAAATAAATGGATAAAAATTACACATTATTTAACAGCCAGAAGACAAATAACTGCAATTTTTTTTTCTCATTTCACGTCGTTAAGTGGTACTAGTAAAAAGTATTTCATCTGCAAATATTACTGTAAACACACATGGTCAATTTCGTATTATTTCCAAACTGTTTATTTAAAATATGTTAATGGCAGTGTAACACAAAATTTTTACTGGATGTTTTACAGTTAAATAATGAGACAGTATTTATTATATTATTTGGTTTTCATGCCGAAGCTTTCACAATCAGTTGGTACTTACTAAATATTCCTCATTTCTGAAAAGCAGTTCACCAACCTTGGATCCCAATAGGAGGTTGTCTAAAATGGCATTTAAATCCAGAATAAACTCCTACTATACCCAGCACACCAATACCTACTTCTTTGTGCTACATTTTTGAAAAAGCTGCTGATCTATTGTTGGCCAAATGTGTTAAGACAGGGGCATTTATGAAAGTTTTCAATTCTCTGTTTGGATTTAGGCTACTGCTCTCAGTTTATGTCATCCAATGAATCCTTTGTACATCAGAAACATCAGAAACATTTTGTAGATGAGAACCTAAATTTACCATAAGGACTCTCTTAACAAGAAGTCTTCTGACTGCATTCCTAGGATAGCATACCAAAAATGGAGTACGAATCTACATATTGCTTTTTCTTCTGGAGATAACTGGAATTCGGTCATTGCCTCCACCAGTTCAAATACAGGCCCCCAAATATAAAAGTCACCCAGTCAGGAGATCCTCTGCCTTTCAAACAAGACATAAGTGGAAGTACAAGTTAAACAACTCAGGTCATGCACGAATTAAGTAGGAAAATTCACTGTGTAAAATGGGTCTTCAAAATAGGTCTCTTAAGGTGTAATCTCTGAAAGATGAATTCTAATGAAGAATAAGAATTTAGCAGCTTAGATGAGAGATTTCATGTCGTGTCTGTGATGCTATTAGTAGATATTTATTACAATGACAGGCTTGGTTATTATTTAATACTTATTAGTGATACACCTGAAATTTAATCAGAGAAAATATCTAGATATATTAGATTTGCTCTGTAGCTACAAATTAAAGGGATCTTTTTGATACTTTTTAGCACAATAAGCTTTCAAAATCTGTCCCAAGATACTTTTTTCTGGCTTTATATTTTTCGCAGAGCTTGAACATGGTCATTTTTGATAGGCACAGGTATTAGACTACTGCTGCTCCTCTGATAAGAATTACCTTAAGAAAATCTTTAAGGAAGCAATACGTCTCCACGTACTGCTTTGAGCAACTCAGGAAGAGAGGTGAAATATCCACAACAATTCTGTACGTGATACCTTTTAATTTAATGGCGCTGGGTCTAAGCACTTTCATTGCACATATCAGATTGTGTTAGCCTTCCAACAAGCTTCAAGGATAATGCTAGTCTTGAGAGCTAGAAGCTGGACCCTAGATGCTCAGCTATTTTAAGGGTGGCAATTTTTTTTCTTTGCTTCAAAATACACTAAGAAATGGTCCTAAACTTAAGAGAAAACCCTATATCTCACAGCTCTGTCTGACTTCCACTTAGCAGCTTAATCATATTTACTTTATGCAAGCTCACTGGCATAGAAAAAACAGCATACCTGTACTGCAGATTAAAAAAACAGAGATCACCTTCATTGGTGGCTGCAGCTAAAGAGTTAATTGTCTGTGGATGTCAATCATCATCAGTCAGTCAATCGTGCAACTAATTCCTTCAGGGGTCACAGCTGCAACAAGGACAGGAGTTGACACGATAGATGACAGACTGAGTATCCCACCACCTAGGTAACAGTTTATGCCAACCAAGTCACTCCTTATACAGACAGATGGCATAGTCCATTCAGCACAGGGTAAGCCGCTGGGCATTTTTGACATTTTAATCAAAACAATCCTTTGAAGAACAAGAAGAATAAAGGTGTCTCTATTTTTGTACTGCCGTTATGTACAACTTACTACTGCAAACTGACTCTCTTCCTTCCTCTCTTCCCTCCCTCAACCACAAGTGTCTTTTGCCAACCGGAAAACGGGAAGAAAATTAATGCAACTTATTTTTTTCTAAGTTTTATCCTTTTAATTGACATACCGATTTATGCAAGCCTACATACAAGTGGTGTGTATCCTGTCACTTCTTTAGAAGAGTTATCTTTGCCTGGCTACGATGTATTTGTTACTGCTTTGAAGACAACTCTTATATAGACAGACTCCCACTTACTTCCATAAGAATGAAAATTTCTACTTAAGAGTCTGTGATATCATGAAATGAGCTTAAGAGATGCTAGCTCCAAAATATTTTCCTTTGCTTTCTAAGCAAAAGTGATCTGCCGCTAAGTCAGTAAGATCTGGAAAGGTGTACTAATTACAGAAAATTTGAAAAATAAGTAGCAACAAAGCCTCTGAACACTCCAGGGCAAAAGCAAGAAGTGTATATAACAGAGGGAAATAAATGGTCATGTGTATACTTAGGATCTCATCAACACAAGGCTGATAGCCACTACCTGGATCACTGAATTCGAATCTTTCCTTCCCTGCTAACTCGAAGCTGACCATATGCAACCTAGGTGGAACAAACATTTAGTGTACACATACCACAAAACCCTTTCCCACAGTCCAGCAACTTTCTGCAACGACTGGTATAAAGCCCAAACGAACAAACTAAAGCCATACAGGAAATGAGAAGGAGAACTTAACGTATACCACCACTTTCCTAAGCCCTGTGGTAGCCAGCGTGCTCTTGTAGGAAAGGAGCACATGCCTCACAAACCAGCCAGAGGTAGTTCACAGATTCCCAGTACTCCGTAGAAAACTCAGGCATGGGAAAATGCTTTCCTGATTTCAATCTGTTCATTTTTTCAGTTCTGAGTAGAGAAGGAAGATAGATAGGGTTTTTTTCGGTTGGATAGAAGCTGCTGCCCAATTAACAGTGACCTATCTCAGATACTTCAGAGAAAAGCGTAAAAATCTGTCTTTAGGGAAGGAGAATTCCTACTCTCCTTCTGCAGTTGCCATTAGAAGATCCAAAACAAAGGAATAACATAAAGATGGTGCCAGAAGTGCAATCAACAAGCAAAGGTTAAGTTCCTTTTTGCTGTTTTTTACTCTATTAGCTTGATTTCAAGATTATTTCAAACTGCTTTTGTTGGCTGCAGAAACTGTGATTTCAGAAATAGCTCAAATCATTCATTAGCTTTAATCTGTGCCACTATTGAAGAAAAATGCTTTAAATTGACTGGAATTGCTCTTCATATTTTTAGCACAGCCATCATATTAATTATAGCTATGTTTTTCTTTTCTTTTTTTTTTTTCTCAGCGAGTTACCAGCTAGAGATAAAAGGTCACGTTGTATTTATGGACTTGCTGCCTTTCAGAAAGCTATAGACAAATATTATACCAGTTCCAGCTAACAGGACTGCAATGTAATGTGAACTAAAAGCAATTGTATGACCCAGTTATTGGATTACTTCTCTGATATTGTAATCCTGTCACCTTAAAGTGAGGTTTTTATAGGGGTCTTCAAACCAAACTGTGACCTTCAAACTGTTGCAGTTTCTATTAACATTATGTATATGAGCCAGACAAAGAGTTAACAAGCAGATATAAACACAAAACAAGTATAAGATGCAGTTAAAAGTGATCTGTTGCATAAGTGGGCTAATAGTCTCCATGAGATGAGCAATGATTCATACACGGAATGATAATATTGAAGGTTAATGTTCAGAAAGATTTAAAGTCTTTGCTTCTAATCATTTGAACTTGAGGGAGCCAAACAGTGAAAACAAACTCTAAAGAAAACAGAAATTCCAAAGTGAAACAACACATCACAGGTTAAGTGCAAATTATGAGCCATAGTTTCTACCAAAAATGAAAAAGTCAACACATTGAACTCTAGTATCAATTTTCATCAGACAGTTTTTACATACTGTAAATAATATGCAGAGCATGGGAATTTTCTCCTGGAAATTCAGCAGAGAGGGTCGCCCACAAAAGATGATTTTTACATGATGGGATTCTTTTTTTCTGTTGTATATTTTTGGCCTATTTGAGTCCAAACCAGATATTTTTTAAAATTTCCCATGAACCGGAAACTCTCTGAACTCTGCAGCTGCTAAGTCAAATTGGTGACCTCATCAGTTTCAATGCTTGTACCCACAATAATTTGACAAAAAGGTCAAATTTACTGAACAGCTGCAGGAGGTTCCCATGGACAGTTTCACCAGCAGATTTTCTCAGAACAGGAACACAATATTTCTCAGTTTTGTTGCTACAGAATGGACCCTCCAGGTCACTGTCCAAAGCCAGTGGTATGACAATTAACAGAAAAATGAGCAGCAGAGCCCCTTCAGCTGCTGNAAAAAAAAAAGAAAAAAAAAAAAAAAAAAAAAAAAAAAAAAAAAAAAAGAGTCCTCCAAGCTTCCAGGCTTTCAGCACTCAAAGTAGAGAAATAGAATTGAGAAAATTGCTATCTATTTCAAGATAAAGATTGAATCTCCAAATAAAGATGCTCTTTATCACTAGTTTCAGTCCTGCCTCCTTGGAGGATAATTTGCCAATCTAATCTCCAAAACAGCACAAGCTACTGATAGATGCATACGAAATATTGTACTGCCTTTCAAAAAATATTTCAAAGACAATCCCCTCCCTAAAGAAATGTTCTGCAAAATTATTTAAGCATGTCCCCAGTTTAAGACACATCCTGGTGATCCTTCCCAGAGTAGTCTGCTTTTCTTATTCTGCTCACATCTGCATTGATGTTGCATCCAGATTACATCCACTTTTAAGAAGGAGGAAAAATATTTTTCCAGAGGCGTGTTTCACTGATATACTGTATCTTACATAAACCATAAAAAATATATTTTTTTTTTCCTATGCAGACTTTTACTTTCCTTTTTTCATCTCTTTTTTCATCTCTTTCCACTACCTTTTCCACTTCTAATGAAACTTTTTCCTGCTGGAATACCTGGGCTATACCCTCCTGGAGGGAGGTGTGAAGGACTGTGTGTGGGGGGATATATATGTGCGTATTTTTGCTTACTCCACACTTACCTTTGCCAAGGCACATTAGCGTGAGGATAGATGTGGTTTTAGTTGCTCCTTGATGTGCTTGCTGTATATTTTGTGCCCCAGGATCATAAACCAGGAATGCTCAAATATCCATTCGACAGGAAGTGTAACAGTTGTCACATAGGTAAAGTGAGTGTTTTGTCAGAAAACAAAACTAGTAGTAAAGCAAAAGAGCTGCACAATCACAGACTTAAAAAACAAAAACAAAACCAAAATAAGAATCAGTTCCTTAAGTCTCGGACTCAAGCTTATGAATTGACCCTTAGTGGGCCTTGGCAGAACTCTGGTGCAGTACTCAAGGGATATACCACTTTCCACCAAGGATGAAAACATTTCATATCCATCCGCTTGCTAGCCAGTTACGAATCTGCTATCTACACTTCCAAACAAACAAAAGTCACAGTGCAAAGGGAAAAAAAGAATAACAATGCAATAATCTTACCAATATCTGGCTACATTTACCAAATGCATCATATGCTTAAGAGGTAAGAGTCATCAGTATTGGTGTTTCCTAAGAAAAGATTTGAGAAAAGATTTCTCCCCCTAACTAGCTTGCAGTGAATCTTCCACAGTCTTCGGAAGCCTACTTGTTCAACACAGCAGGCTGAACTAAAATATATTCTAAGGTGTCACCCCTAAGGAGCTGCTTTTGTTCAAGATTGCAGGTATACAAAAAGTGACAACATTGTAAATTAACCTAACAAAAAAAGTAAGTTTGCTTTATTTAAATGAACTATGTTTCTTCACAAATATTATAGCAGCTTGTTTTCAGACCTTTTAAATTTATAAAATTACTTCACATTTGCAAATTTTAGGAGGCGGGAACAGAAGGAGTGCAAAAGCTATACAGGGATGATGTGTGTAGTAAATACACACCCAACACTAAATGTGAGAAGGGAAGGCAGTTAAGCTACAAAAAAGAAGTGCAGTTGAAAGCTAAAAGAAGCTTTCGTAACAACAAGAATTGTATTTGCTCACCAAAATAGGATGAGAAATCAAGAAAAAGGAAGAAGAAGAAAAAAAAAAAGAGAATAAAACCTCCAACTTTTTCTGGATTCATTTTGATATACCAACCTTGCCAATAAAAATGCTTAAACCTCAGTTACAGCTCCCTGGGGAATGGCAGCTATTATCCCCTATTGAGTTGGTGCTTACCATACAGAGCCTGAACAATTCATACAGAAAAATAAACCATAACATTCCTGTTTATTATTTCTTCAGCTGAGAGGTGCTGACATTAAACAGTTCTGCACTGCTGCTATAAATCAGCCTACTGTGGATGTTCTCAGCATGGGACTAGGGCTCCCTGGTAACAGCTCTCATCAAGGCAACCAGCTGTCAGAATTCTTCAAATTAAACTGTTATTACTGTAGTATTTGTTAGTCAGTTACTGACTATTAAGACATTTTTATATCTGAGCCATTAACATTGGATATTGCTTTTTAATATGCAAGTTATGTATAAACATGATTAAATGGTCCATGTGGGGTTGATGGCTTCTATTATGGCTTGATCTCCCCTTTGTAGAGACCACAGTGTTGGAGATAGCATCCTAGTCTGTACTAAAATTAATTTTCCATTTAAAAGCCTTGTATTCCTGCTATGATTGATGGACTGCTTCCATAAGCACCAGCATTCCTGTTGCAGGGGTCTAACAGAGTATAAAAGTGATATGTAATAGATTATTTTGACCATGATATAGAGTGATAAAAGTCAGTAATTTTAATGACATTTCTGTCCATGACAGACTTCTGGTTATTTTGTTCAGGTAAGAATCATGTAACCGTGGCTGCAAGAAAGGTGAGAAGCAAAAGCTTTTAATACATGCTTTAATGGTTTAATTATTTGGTATAGCAATATAACTCATTTAAATAGGAGCATTTTTATTATTTCAGTAACTTTCCCCTCCCCGCCCTGAAGTTTCCAACACACAAAGTATTTTCATCTAGGATGTTTATCTTGCTTCAGATGAAGGTGTGCAATTTTAGGTTTTTCCTGCCTTTCTCTACATTTTTATGTTTGGGGAATGTTTTCTACGGTGGTAATCCTGCTTCATCTCAGACATCTCCTGTTTTCTATATCCTTTGGGCAAGTCTCCTTTAGGTAAAACATTGTCTTGAACCTGTTTCAAACTGTATTCCTCATTTCATGCTACATGGACATTTGTGAAGCATTGCAGAATTTACACCATCACTGCTGTAGGGTTTTGTTGCCTTAACAGACCTTTGACCTAGGAAAAGTCAGTTTTCCTAGTGTGAGTCTACACTGGCAAGCACAGTAAAGCTTTTTACAGGGCTGCTCTTAAAAATGTGTAAGTATCTAAACAGAAAGCTTTCCCCATTAATTCACCTCCAGAAACTGTAGCAATGAGTTGCAAGTGCAGCAGTAACTAAGGTAGTATGGTATATGCATTTCTCTGTATCATGTGAAACACCTCCAAGACATTACTGACAAGAAGCGTATCGTAAACTCACATAACAACATTCTGATAAAAGCTTTCACAGTTTCCTATAAATACAGCTAAAGTTCACAGAGAAAGTGTCCTACTATACGTTGCTCAACAGTGAAAACAACAGCAGAATCTCAGCTAGCATCTTATCTGTTTGGTGTATGCCACCTTCCTCCTCCTCTTCTCCATTAGCTGCAAATGTACACCAAAGCTTCAGAAGAAGCAAAAAATCTAGGAGATGTTGTGGTCACTTTTTCTCTAGTGGAAATCTAGAGTAGTTTTACTGAAATTTATAGATCTGGTGAGACCAGAAAACGAACAATAGCCCTGAGAATTCTTGCAGTGAAAGTGACAGAATGCTATAAAGAGGAAGGTTGCATGCCATTCTTGGGTTACTTGAAAGAACTCCATGCACTTCTGTGGTGGTGAAAGCCCTTCAGTACACAGGACAATAAACATTTTTGTTCCCTAATCATGCTTTTATAGGAAGTTAACCATAGATCAAATCAATTAGAAGAGATTCTCATCTTCTCCTTCCCCTGCCATTTTGATGGTTAAACATGAGACGTAGTTAGAAAAGGCAAGACTGGGAAAATCATCCCAGAGAAATAAAAGGTCAGGATACACATCAACACCTCCCCATGAGTAAAGTTTTGACACTTAAGAGTCGTATAAAGGAGTTCTCTATTCCATAAGGAGTTTAGCTTTCTGAAGATCTCTGAAAATGGGTTTAGAGAAGTGACGATTAATCACTATTGAGGAAGACTCATGAAGGTTTTCTCCTGCAGTTATGCTGGTTTATGTCAGTCCAGACTGGCACAATGCCATCCCTTCTTACATTACTTAGGCACTTTTGTAACTGTCTACTCACTTATATAATTCAGGTTTCCATTTGAAGTAACTTCATATAAAACTAAAGCTGCGTCATTATATCTACCTCAATTGTGTACAGGCATTGGTAATCTTAAAAAAAAAAAAAATTTCTCCTGTAAATCTCACAGACTTTACAAACTTATCAATTTTCAGTTGTTTCTGAATACTGTCAAAATGACCTTGAATTTCTTTCTAAGGCTATAGGTAGTGAAAACTTTTATTACTACCCTTAAGTTTCAGCAACACATCAAGTAGGGTATAAAAATGCTTTTTAGGTCATTTACAAGTGATGGAGATCTGAAGCCTCAGAATGGAAGAAAAAATCTAACGTGCAGGGTAAAAAGGTATATCTGGCTAGTTTGGACTCAGAATAGAAGTTTACCCCGCTGGGAGCAAGCGTACTGCCAGAAAGCCACACATGCATGATGAATGAGACAGTATAAATGTGCTTATGGAAGTGCGATGACAGTTCCGTGTTCATAAGACATCCATCCCCACAGTACACTTGTGCATCTGTTATATATTTTCGTATTGTTTCTTTTCGAGCTTCGAGTTATTGAAGAAGGTGAGAATCTATGCCCAAAAGGCCATAAAGAGAGAAAAGTTAGCAGAGGCCGTAAGACGACAACATGAGTGGCTAGAAAGATTTATCATCAGGAAGAGCAGAGAATATTGTAAATACCCTAGAAGACTCCACAGCGGAGGAAGGCAGCTCTCCTGTTACCTCTCCCATTACATCAAGTGTGAATTATGTTTTCCTCCTTATTCCTCCAACTCAGTCTGTTCTTCTCACAGAACAGAGCCTTGTGATTTTCTGAAGTGCAGCAGACTTCTCTCCAATACTTAATTTTCATTTTCTTTCTCACTATTTCCAAGACTGGCAAAAAAGTAAACTGGTACTAAGTATTCTGCAAAAATGCTACTAAGTCTGTATTTTCACAGCTAGAACACCCAGGTGCAAATGGCAGTAGAAGGGCAAGACAAAATGCAGAATAAAACCAAACCATCCAAACAAACAACCTTCCCCAAAAAACAACCAACCAACCAACCAAACCCAAAAATAAAACCAAACTAAAACAAACAAAACCCCCCCACCAAAACCCACAAACTCCCCCCCCCCTATAACAAACAAAAACAATAACAAAACCATGAAAGAAAGTGTTTCAATACTCTTGGCCTTATTATGCAGCGCTTCATGCTGGTCATACAAACTCTTAAATTTTACAGACAAAGCTTGAGCCTAAAGGGTTACAGCATGCACTGTTTTGCTACTCTTAAGTCACCATGGCCTTCCTTGCATACACATCAATGAGTCTCTAGTCCAGTGCCTGGGGTAGCTATTTTTTGTTTTCTGCTTTGAAAATAGTCAACACACACAGCACAACATCCAGGACCATGCTGCAAAGATTATCTGAAGCAACTGGAAAGAAGCCCTGGTCTCCAGAGCTTAAGTGAAAAGTGCTACAAGAAATGAAAATTTAGATCAAAAGATACAGATAAAAGGAGTTCAAAAAAACAGAACACATGACACCACCACAAACAACCCAGAAAAATGATACTCTGGATACATGGAATGTCTTGCAACATAAAGAAATGAAAGTTCTATACATTGTTAACCAAGAGACATGCTTTGAAGCTGTGTAGTACACTATAAACAATGCCATCAAGCCAGTTCGCGTGTGGGGCTGTTCAGAAGTACATATTTACAGGGACTCAAAAGGCTAGACGTATCACTACCTCAAAGCAAATGCTAATTCAAGGTAGAATTGTACATGATAGGTAACCCAAGGACAAAGAATTTCTGTAGCCAGAGGTGACCCAGATGTGAAAGCTTTCATCCACCTTAATTGTTTTTCCTTGCCTCAGCAGTTAGTATAGCAAAATTTCTGTAGCTCTATCAGATCATGTTTATGCTGAGAAAGTTGCACCAGCTTGATCAGGACTAAAATAAATGCTGTCAGTGATATACAAGATAATTGTACTGTGCTAAAGAGTTACACCCATTAAGTCAGTGCATGAATGAGTCAGCTGTTGTTCAGACTTCTTCATGCAGTGGTGGCAAAATAACCTCCCTTTCTACAGCCTAGAAGAAGAACCTATTTCAGCCCAATAGTCAAGCATTTAATTTTATGAGAGAGGAAAAACAGAAAAAAAAGAAAAAAAGCATTTTGGCAGCTTTTGTGCTAGATGTGAGCTCCAAGGCGTTTGCAAAAAGCTGATACTGCTTTAGGACAGCTTATATACTGTAGCTGCCAAAAGCAAAGCCCAAAACTTTTCCACACATTTATTTGTAGATATATGAAATTAAAATCAAATATAGGTTAAGAACATCGGCCATTCTCACTACAGCTGCTTTAATGTCTTAATGCATACCACATTGCCAGTTAACAGGGAAAGAAATTGGCAACTCCTTTATGCAGTATTCACTCTCCACTGCTTATGTTTGGCAGGACTTCTCTCCTGGAAAGCAAGCCATAGTACCCTATTGTTGTGCAGAAGCTTAAAATATAAACATAAGCCTTTTCCTTCACCAGTTAAGAGAAGGCAGCAGAAAACACTCAGTACTGCTAAGTGGGAGATGTAAAGTGAAGAATGATTCAGCCAGCAAAATTATTGGACTGATGTGATTTTTATAGGAGCAACTAGAGGAAGAACTCTCTCATCAATGTTAAAAAGCTCCTTTTTTCTCTTGCTTTCTAAGGATTTGTTTACTGACCTAAAACAGTCTTCAGAATGGGACAGATTGTGGCCCATTGCAGAAATAAGGTATATATGTACCCTATTATATATGCATATATTTACAGCATCTTCAACATTATTCCTGATATAAGTGTCAGATATTCACCACTGTTACAGGAAGAAGTGCTTTTAGGGCAGTAGGATTTTATGTGTAGGTGTTACACATTAATTTCACAGAAAGTGAAAATTTACAAAAGCTGTGTCAAAAATACTAGCACATACTACAGTGACTACTCTAGCTATACTAGCAGATACTACGTTGACTATTCTGCTAGTATTTCTGTCACAGGTAGCTTTTGTAAATTTTCATTTGCAGCGCATTTAACTCTGACAAAATATGGCCTAACTATTAGACTAAGACCCACAAGAAGGCCATCTTTCCATTTCTACAAGCTATGAAATACACAGATGGCAATAGCCTTCAGGAAACTAATAATAGTTTTTCAGTAATGAAGTGTTAGAGCACATTGTCTTGAGAAAAAAACATGCTTTAGATAAGTCAGCACCAGTTCCCCTGGTCACTGCTGGAACCTGGCAACCAGATGTCTGAAGTTACCAAGCCTCAGAGGACTACCTGGCAGGGGAAGAAAGAATGGGATTACTACAACAATAAGTGAGCAACTGGTCTTCACAAAACAAAAAATGTTTTTGTCTTTACAAGAAAAAATAAAAAAGCATATCACATCACAGGCTTTGTCTGATAGGTAAAGAACAACAAAAGGAAAATTCTTGAGTTCTTTTAAGGGTATGAGAGGTATAATGGAGATACAAGATCAATGTAGGATGACAATGGCTAATTGCCTGGATGGAACAGGATAGTGTGAATCTTGGTCCATTTTTCCTTCCAAGCATAATCTTCCAAACAGGTTCTTCAGTAAGAACTGATCTAGCTGTAACCACATTGCTAAGCCAGCTACAGAATGTGACCTTAATGCCTGAACACAGCATTCTGCTTGTGTTCTCCCAGCTGAAGTCAGAAAAATAAGAAGAAATGAGATTTTTCCCAAAGAAGTGAGAAAATTGTATCAGTCTTGGATATTGGCAAGATAAAGACAAATGTATTTATGATGTAGCTCAAGTTTCAGAGATTTAGCATAGCATACATCTACTTAATCTCATATATACATCAAAGAAAACTTTAAAATATTTTACCTAAGCTAAACAAGACAGGGTTTTGTAGTTTTACTATGTCAGCCAATTCTCTCTCTCAAGAACCAGAAAAGTTTTTCTCCTCACTAGGAGGTAAGGTTTTTCCCTACTTTCCTGATAGCTCCGCCTAGAGCCACTCAGCAAGCTAGCACAACAGCCGTACTAGCAACAAAAAATTACGCATACAGAGCACTTTTTTATTGACAGATGCCCATTCTACAGTCATCCTAAGAAAACTGACCAAGGAAACTCTGTTTTGCTATATTTTTAACCTATGTGTAAGGGGAGATTGGGTGGATCCCAGTGACACATGGACCCTAATGCTGGATCAAAAGTGGCTCTTTGTGACAGAACAGTTTACTAGGAAAAGATAGCTTGTGCTGGGTAAGTTATAGGCTGAGAATTCCCCAAACACGCTACACAGTGAAGTTGCTGCTGTATCTGTAACTCACTCCCAGTGCCACATTTTTTCAGATTTTTTTTAAATTTAAGCTTTTTCATATTGGTCAGTGCTCTGGGTGAGTCTGATTTCTGAAGGCCAAATCATTAAAATTTCACACCCAAAAAAGTGAAGTATATGACAAGAAAGTGCAAAGCAAAGTTAGTACTTTGTTTCAAGGATTTGGGTTGTTCATCCACTCACTGCTAAGATTTCCTTAATTTTAGGTACTCATCTTTCTAACACTGTTAAGTAAGACACAGAAAACAAGGTTGCAGCATATTTTTTAACAGGAAACTATTTCTTTTTTAGAAAAGTTCTACTTTAATTTGAAAAAGTCATTTCAAAAGAAATTGATGACAATGGTTTCTTTAATTAATAACGATGTGGAAAAAAATAATGCATTCAAACAGCATTACTTTCTTTTTTAGAGCTAATTTAAACAGCAGTGGCAACATACTGATCTCACTGAAATCAAACCATGTTCCCTAGAGAATGTCCCAAAGCTAGGATTTTGTCTAGGCTTCTAACGCTTTGTGGGGTTAAGGACCCGTTCTTTACTTTTGGTCACTTGGGATGTGAGACTACTCATTTTCAAATAAACAATTTGTCTGCTTAAGAACATCTATATATACTTGTTGTCTGTCTGTTTGTTTAAATGTGGGCATTCTTGGATGACTGCTTAGGACTATCTACTGAGCTTACAGTAAGTGAAATCTAGTTGAAGCCAAATGATTCCCAGTTGAATCAGTTTAACCCAAAAGCCATTTGTTCCGTTCTGGCTGACACAGGGTAAGTCTTTCTTCCTCATGTAATGTTTGAGCAAAGGGAGTGGGGGTGAGAGGAAGAGAAGAAGAAAGTCATAACCTTGTGAGCATGTGTGAATGTACACTATGATTTTCATCAAACAGCTTATATTTAAAATATAAGGCAGTGACCACAGGGTAAGAAAAAGCCTTGTATAATCTCCATGCTGTTTCCATGAAGATTGACTGTGACTTAAAGTAGCTGGAGGTTATTAACACTGTAAGTCTTTCTGAAAGAGATTTCAGTTGCATTCAGGAAAAGCAGTGTATCATGGATCTGACGTAAATTACAGACTTACAGGCTATGTAAAACAATTAAATAACTAATTATACCCAAAGTTATAAGATTTGCCTTACAACCCACCCCTTCTGCACCCCTCTGCCCCCAAGAAAATCTCTAGCCTGTTAACCAAGTCCGTCTAGTACTCCAGTCTGGCAACTGGATTTTTCTCTTGGAACACTTTTAAGTTAGTGGAACATTTTTAATCAGTGTGTAAGAATGAAAATTTTTTGTGTGGATAATTTTATGGATGAATTAAAATTCTTCTGTCTTTTTTGTAATAATTGGAAAAACATTGTGGCTTCTCAGTATAAAAGCATTTCTTATTTTTGCTAACGCCCTTAGCTTGACCATACTTATGTATTAAATTAACTTCGCACCTGTGAGTCCCTTGTCAACATTGTTACTCACATACGGAAAAAAGCTCTTCACAGGAGTCATGGTTATAGGTGTAATTTAGATCCAAATGTCTTTAATGAATACCACACTTAGACATGTTGAGTATACCAATAAAGTACAACTGAAGGAAAGCTAGAAGCTCTCCATATAAATTATTTCTCTTGTGTTAAATTCACAATAAGCACTGTTACCTTAATGCAAAAATAACTAGACGGTGTGATGGAGCCTATGAGACTAGAAGAGTGTAAAAATTCCTCAGACATGAGATCCTAAGACTCTTCCAATTACATTTTGCCCTTCCTCTGTATGATGCTTGGGACATTGATCCACGGCATTTTTGCAGTTTCCTCCCCTGGCAAAAGGTCTGGGCTAAAAAAAAGAACAAAACCCAGAGACATTCAAAGACATTATGATGTATGGATATGGATAGAAATATAAAGGCCTAATGCGCTGCAGGTTTTTCCACCTCCACAACTGCTTCAGATTAAACTAGCTTAACTCAAACACACAGTAGGTAACAGTAATACAAAATAAAGCAAAACAACAACTCAACTCGTTTCCAAACACTTGATTGTACCATAAAAGTTATGTAATTCATATGAAAAGGAATTTGAGTTTTATAACTCAAAGTCTTACAAAATACATAAAATATCATTGTAGCACTGGTGAAACATCAGTTGGATTAATAAAATCACTATGCTTACACACTCCATCTAATATACTAGTAAACAATATATGGAACACCTATCCAAGGATGCCCTTATAGCCATTTCTAAAGAAGAAACTTTCATTTTATAGCTGACTTCATAGAAAATTGAAATGGAATTTAATTATTGACTGAAATGGTATGCAAATTGCAACAAGTATTTAACAGTAATAAGTTTAAAACACACTTTAAAAATATTGGTTAAAATCATACCAAAGTTTGATTCTTTACTGCATTCTTCAGAACTTACAAAAATACTTTACTTTTGATACACCAAATATCCTTATTTCCTGTTTTAAAGCTTTTGCCAAGGAGAAGGAAACTTGGAATGAAATCAGTGTAGGGAAATGCACCTAAGAACAGCTTGTGATAAGTGAACTTGTATACAGAAAAATGTTGACATTAAGAAAGGCTGGTAAAAGTCGAAGCAGAAACAGCAAATAGTAAAATACCACCTCTTAATCCCATGTAAGTCTTCTCCACACCACTGAGGAGGTAAAGAGAACACAAGGTTACAGATAAGAGTGAATTTTACACACTTCCACACACTATAATTGTGGTATTTTGAAAGGTGTGACCTGACTTTACAAGCTGAGTACTGAAGAGTCATCAGCTGTGTAAACACTAGCTTTTAACCTTTTGCTTGGACTCCCACAACCATTGTTTCCTGTCTTTTAATTGCCTGCTTATTTTTGTTCACTGATTTTCTAAATACAAAGTATATGTAAGGTCTAAACTGCTGGTCTTGTATTAAATAATTAATACTTATATTTTGGGCCTCTGCAAAACTTCTTAGTTCTCTTAACTGCCTGTGAATTTATTTTACTTTTCCACCATGCTACAGTTAGCTGTGAAATCTATCACACAGCAGAAATCTGGAAAACGTAGATGAAAAACAATGAGGGACTTGATGTGTTACAGAAGTGATCACTGTGAATTATTGGAGTCGATAACACTTCAAAAATCAATAGGAGAAAAATATTACTCTTTTAAAGTGTCATATTACAACAATGTTTTGATGAAAACTGTTGTCTGCATCCAATTTAGGAAGGCATCTGCTCATGTTTGCTTAAAACAAAAGGGTGGTTGACTTAATGAATTATTTACAGGCGTGCAATATGGCAACAGTATCATTATGAACTCTCTTCTAAGATCTCCTCTGGCTACTCCTGGCAGGGTGTCAATTTGCTTGTTTTTATGGTAGGTGCATGAAATTATGGAGCTATTCTTTGAAATGAGATTCTGCTTTTCTACTCACTAAATGCTAGCAAAGTCAATGAACAAACTGCATCATCACTACAGCTCTGCGAAATGGTTTATTTCTTAGTAAGACAACTGTGTTCACAAACACAGTTTTAAACCAATTTTTTTTTAAGCAAATATGCAGAGATTACCACAAATAGGTAGTTTCCTAAAACTACCAAGTTTTTGAAAGCATTTTTGATAGTAAAAAGAGCTTGTCAGCAGCTTTTAACAAGAGTCTTTTAAATACAAGAGTATTTTTTCATGACCTTGCCTTATTCTGCAGCAGCATATGAAGGATCTATCTGGCAATCACAGCAGCATAACTGAATTACAGAAGCCAAGGAACAAAACTATTTGCCAGCAAGGATCCAGATGTACAAGGGCTTCTTCTGAGCAGCAAGTTATAGGTTTCAAGCCACATGGGCTACTAATGCATCAAGACATCAGGTCCACAGAGTTTAGAGAGGCCACCGCATGGCTCCATTCCAACAAATAAGGCAGGGAAAAGAAGACTTAATGAAAGCATCCCATGCTTGCACGAACACATGGAGCAGTTACTAATAGATTACTATAAGAATGGAAGAGAAAAATCAAATGGAGATTCCCCAAAGCTCTGCTCCCGATCTCATACTATTTCAGTGACTAATGACCTAGATAATGGAGTAGGGCATAATTAGTACATGTGATGATGACAGCGGGCTAAAAGCAGTTGCAAGTGCTGGAGGACAAATTTAGAATGCATAATGGTCTTGATAAACTGGATAAATAGACATGGGCGCAGGAGGAAAAAAAAAAAAGAAAGAAAAAAGAGAAGGATTACAGAACATTAGTCTTGTCCTTTTGTAGGAACAATCAGTCACTCAAATGTGGGACAGGAAATTACTGCTCAGTGACAGCAGTGCACAAAAGGATATACAAGTTATGCTTTATCGTATGTAGAACATGAATCCATAGCATTCTGTCACTGTAAGGAAGACATTGAAATTATCATGATGCGCAAACTATAGCATTACTATAGAAAGTGAATTAACACCTCTGCCCAAGGCTACTACTATCTTAGCTCTGTTTACCTCACTTCAGCAAGGACATTTTTCTAGCCTTTCTCCAACTGATCTATAAGAGAAGCCTAAAAAACATGGCTCATGAAGACCGAACTAACTGTACTACTTTCTCCTGAGGAACAACAGACAAAGAAGGAGAGCCCAAGCCTTTGTACACTGAAGTAGTTTTCATGCAAATAATAATCTAGTTTAAAATCAATATTCCATCTATTTGGATAATTTCAACAATCTGTGTGATAATTCTTGATTTATTAGCTATCAGATTAGAAATAAGTATGTTTATAAAAGAGGTGTAATTGAGATTCTCAGGTGTTTATCTGAGGAGACAACAAGCTAGAGACGGCAAAAACGTTGTGTTTATATTGTGCTTAGTACATGGTGCATGTAAATTAAATAATATCAAAAGGTTATTTTGCTCCTTTGATGGCAAAGCAGTTTGCTCAGAACTTCTAATACAATGATATGACCCAGGAGACACTGCATCATCTCTTGTTAACAGCTGCTTTGCAGCAAGATACCTCACAGGAAAAAGAAAAAAATAAAAGAGAAGGGAAGGGAAAAAAAAAATGTGAAGAAGCCTCCTCTCTTTTGTAAGGCTAGAGAGTGTAGAAGCCATACTCTTTTCAAGTGCACCTGTTTGTAATTGGTTTAATAAACACTGTGGTTTTACAAATTACCTTTGTGTGTCAAATTACCTTTGTGTGTTCAGCTGGGGTGATAAATTGATGTTCCATATTAATACAGACCTCATTCATCTCATTTGTGCTCAGTGTCACTTGTTTTCTGACCCAAGAAGTATGCTTGTTTTTCTTTAGTTTAAGTCTTCTGGGAGCTATAGTATTTCCAAAATAGGTCTAAAGTCATGTGGAAAAGATTTCTAGGATGTTATTAACTCGTTGCATAATTGGTTAATCTGGGCAGGTTCTGGGTGACATTGTGTTCTCTGTGCTGAGGTCTTCTCTCTTCAGGGAGACAAGAACAGGAAAGTCAGTATTTGTGTGTGTGTCTGGCATCCAGAATGAGCCACTTTCTCTGCATTTATTACACCCCAGTTATGTACTGTGAGACAGAAACTGCAACTACGCTTTTCCTTTGGGGGACAAAAACCTGTCAACTTGACAAGTCTATGGTCAGTTTGTACAACATATGAGTAAATGGATATTTTTTCAGAGCTATGAGAGGCCTTTAACTCTTTTAAGGGAGGCAGAGCTGAGAAACTGCAGTGGAATATTGTAAAACACAGGAAGAGGCATGTGGTTAGCTCTTATTACAGACTCCAAGGAATGAGCTTTAGTGTTTATGTGTAGTGCTAGTGCTAGGAAGCTCCTTATTCTGTTATTTTGTTAAAACTTTTTTCTCTGAAATCATCTTAGAGGAATCTTCCCTTATCTGATTCAAAATGGAGACATTCTACCCCTAATATTTGCAACTTAAAAATTAATCAAGTTTTAACTGTGCTATATGGTATATTCATCAATGCAGAATTTGCATTATTTTAAAAAAAACTATTTGAACAGAAGCACACCAAGGTCCTTTTAGCTTCATGGAGTAGGGATGAGGGCAATTCTGCTGCTTAGGTGTATTTTAGCATAAAGCAGGAAGAAGTTTAGAACACTTATGAACATAGTGTGTAATTTTAGTTAATTTCCTTGGCTTACGAAGATGTGTTTCCATTTATGGTCGCTGATAGCACCAGTTTGTGACAAGGGTAGGTAAATTGTAGGTTGGACTCCATTTATTAAGTGTGAGTCTAGCTCATGCAGCCTTCAGCAGTTCCAGAAATTCTGCTTAGCTGCAGACAGTATAATCAGTCTTCCCTTTACAACAGCACTAAACTTGGTGTTTGAAAAATGCAGTGTATTTATGAAGAGGGCAGAAGAAGGAATAAAGATAACTGTTTGAGAATAACAAATGAAGTTATTTTTATAGTTAGAGTATAGCCTTGCACTTCCTATGTTGTTGTAGTCTTAAAGACACTCTTTGATCTGTCTTCAGCAGGGAATTGTACTCTTCTAACAGTGTGCTTGTCCACACTGCTGGAGTTCCAGAATGACCACCAGACACAGGCAATGTGAACATCTGGGGGTATCTGAGAAGGGTGAGCACAGAGGTATGTGACAGGACATTAACTACTTAGTAGCTTGATATGATTGCCTTCCCAGGGTTCAGCAAGGCTTTGCAGTCCCAGAGATGACACTGCTTGCCTATAATGACTGCTGTACTCCCTTTACACTCTTGGCAGATGTACTTCAACAGTGTTTCTAGCCAACATCTGCTCACATGTATGGCAGTATATCAAAGAACAACCTTTGAATTCTTTCAGATTGTTTGGTCAAGATTATGCTATTTGCTGATGAATATACTTTCATAACTTGGCCTTCTTAAATAGACAGAATTAGTAGGTCCAGCTTTTGTATGAGACTGGATACAACGCATGCAGCCAGTCTGAACCGTCTCCTGTAGATTTTCACTTTACAGCACGATGTTTGACTTCAAGCTATTTTTTCTGCCTTCCAGCCCCCGTTTAGATATTTCCAATGGAAAAAAAAAAAAAAGACATTTGATGTTTTGAAGAAGCTGAATGGCTTGAAGGTTATGGCAGAAGGAAACATTAAAATATCAAACCCAGTGTTTTCCTAAGTAAACTGAAACTTTGTATGCTGCTGTCTCAGGCACTTATTCCTGTGACATGTGAGCTGAGGCACCAGTGCATTGGCTCCAGAGGGCATGGGAGTTTTGGGAGATGAGGTGGAGGCAGTGCCTCTGCACAAGCCTGGTTCAGCAGGTGTCGTGTGTGCTGCAGTCTGGCTGCTGGTGGGAGCTGCCTGTACCTTGCAGACCCCTCCATCACCTCCACTGCTGCACTCAGCCCTGGTGCAAACAGCCATCCTGAGTCAGGGAATTTAGCTTAATCTAATGTTAAACAAACTTCTGGCCACTGATTCAGGTGTTGAGGGAGAAACACATGTAAGCATTTACACACAGACACTGAGGTGAACACCTGTCCTCCCCCATCCCCACTCTCAGCCTTACTTTCACAGATTGCAGGGTCCTGCATGGCTATAGTCCCTCAGGGGTGTCCCTAGCCAGGTACAGGTTTCCCGTGGCTGCAGTTCCTCAGGGGCACCTGTACCCCTTTGGCACATTATGCACTCCCCAGAGCGTGTCTACAGCCTCAGCAGCTGAGGCCTTTCTTAAACATGTTATCAGAGTGTGCCTGTGCTTCTCCAGCTGGTACAATTATGGTTTAGGGTGGTTTTTCTTTCCAGTGCCTTTTCTGTCAGTGCCAGTGGTATTTGCAGCCAGCTGCCATGGAGTCCGTGGCCTCCTCCCATACCACGCACTGCTGCAGTCCCCACCACTTAAACCTTGTTGCTTCTGCTGATACAAGCCTTGAGGAAGTCTGTCCTGCCTCATACCAGGTGGAAAAAAGAAAAAACATGGCTGATTTAACGCCTCAGCATCCCTGTTCTCCGTTTTCTGCCTGTTTCATGTTTCCTAGGTGACCTTGCAATGGCAGCTGAGGGCCTGCGCAGCCAAGGTCACTTTGTGCAATATGACTTCCCAGGCAAATAAATAAATAAAACTGTGCTTCCCTATCTCAGACAGGTGTTTTGAAGATGGGTGTACTCATGGAGATATCTGATCTAAACACAGGTTGGTACAGGGAGGGCAGCCAAGGTCTGCTGCCCATCCCCATGGAAGCAGGCAGGGAACCAATATCTGAGAGTCCCTTGCATGAATCCTGAAACTGTTGTAAACAGAGGGTGGACTTCTTGCTTGCAAACTGAAACCAGCCCCAACAAATGTTCTCAAATTTCTATCTGCCATTAATCATGTCATTAGTTGTTTCTCAGAAGTCTTCAGGAAAGTGCATTGGAGAGGCTGCCATAGCTCCAAGCTGTCTTTCGTCAGGGTATACATCTTTATATCTTTATTTTGACATGAGGTGGATGAAATAGCTAGCAGCAGCTAATGGTTCAACCATTGTTTTTATATTTATTAAGTTTGTAAGCTCAGAAGTTGCAGATACAACCAGGTCTCAAAGATGTAGAAATAGACAAGTATACATTATTGTCACAAAAAAAAAAAAAAAAGGGAAAGAACATATGATAGATGTGAAGAAAGTAAGTTATTAAATAAAACAAAATAAAATTGTGAAGAAAATAACTAAATTATTCATCTCTAGATGCTAATACCCCTCAGATAACTGATAATTGCTTGTAAATGCCATTAAAGGAACAGGTGATGTGAAGTCAACTGATAAGAAAGAGAAGTTCAGAGTATCTGTGTGACATAGAGATAAAGCTGAAGAAAATGTGAAGCTGGCTATGACATGACTGAGAAAGAGTATTCTAATGGAGGAGTGCAATAAAAGAAAGGTGGTGTGAAACAAGGGAGAATAAGTTTCAGAGAGGAAATTGTATAAATTAAAGAGTTCAGGCAGAAGAAGGTATAACAATTAGTGAGGAAGAACATCTGGCACCACTTAGGAAATTTCTGTGAAGAAAGCATTACATGTGAAATATATTGTCAGCTAAATGTCACAAAAATTTTAAAAAGCCATCTACCTCTTGAATTAATTACAACTCACTTATTATGAGTGTTTGATCTAGTTTCTAAGTGTATGAGAATTATCTCATTAAGATTGATCTCAGATATGATGCTATTTTTATCCTTTGGTTGGATATTTGTGAGAAATACCTGCATAAAGAAATAATTTTCACAAAGCTTTCCAGACTGAAATTAGCTTTCTACAATTATTTTACCAGAAATATCTGCTACAGAAGTATATGCACAGCCTGCTTGCAAAGGAGGTTGGGTCTGTGTCATGCCTTTCTGAAATATATGTACAAGAATAGCCAAATAATAGGTCAGTTTTTGTAATTTTGAAAATTCAAAATAGTCACAGAAATAATAAATCATTTGAGTATAAAAGATCCATAGATGTTACCAGGATACCTTCTCTGCCACTGTTTTAGTGTGAACCATTATTTCCTGTATCTTTTATGAATCCAGACCACGATAAAGCAAAAAGGAAATGAAAGATAAAGCTGATAGATGATGCCATGAATCCTCAAAAGCTGTTTTTTAAGAAAGAAAGAAGCTCAGTTTATGGACAAAATTGTATGATGCCACAACTATTTTTGCACCACAATTATTTTATAATCACTATTTCACTTCTAAAATCTTTTGTGATCTCTTCTGTTATTTTAGGTCATTATATAAAATATATAATCTCTGAAATAAACTGTGAAATAAATATTCTTTCAATACTAACTGTCCTATTTTGGGGTTCGAAGAGAAATAAAGGAGAGGGAGAAAAGACTCAAGAAAGGGATTGCTGGTAATGACAAAATCTTCCATAATATTATGCTCAGTGATCACTGAATGTAAATGGATCTGCAACTTAAAGTGCAGTGCTGGAGCTTTTAAATAATAGATATTGTCCAGACATCAGCGCATCAGGTATCAGATAGGTTGTTATGATTTTGCTTTTTTCCTAATTAACATTATAGCAATAATAATTTTGTCAGATTCCAAGTCCTGTTTCACATATTTATTCTCCAAACATGCCTTTTAATAAGGCTTCTCACAGAATCAAATAGTATTCACATAGTGCATCAGATTCAGCTTCCTGTACTAAAGTAAATATGCCACATGAATACTAATTATCAGTACATAGCAATTACAAAGGTCTATTGCAGAACAGTGTACAGCATGCATTCTGCTCCCATGGTGACGAAGGCTATACCAAGCGAGAGAAATAATAGTACGGATGTTCTCAGAATTTAATTTTTTAAAAAAATCCTCAAAATTTTTAAATTAAATTTAAACTGTAACAATATTTGAAACACAGAAACTTCTTCCCCTGAGCAAATATACTGTACACACTAAACTGGTGTCAAGGAATGGAGCTACACTGCCTGAAGTCCTGCTAAGAATGTGTTACATTAATCAGCCCTGTAGCCAAAATACTATGCAGCGCTATTGTGAGTTAGTCTTGGGATAAATAGAAATGTGGTCTGTGTAAATGGCACCACTTAAAGAAGTGCTTTTGCCACGTCGAATAAATTACTTTTCAGAGAAATAGAGTGGTCAGATGCGACATCAGGGTTATTAGCCCCTCTCAGGAACAGCTAAGTTAACATTGAGAAAAATTCTTTGCAACGATATAATACAAACTTTATTCCCCATGGTTTGCAGCCAGGCTACTCAGGTAAAATGTATTTTGAATATAGCAAAGGTTTTAAAGCTTCTTTCTAAGAATTCTAAAGTGTTAGTAGTAACGCAATATTTCATTTAAATGTCAAAAATAATTAATATCATTTTGAAATTGTCTATTGAGGTAAAGAAACATGAGCGATAGCAATGGACTCAGATACCAGTTTTCTGTCCTGTTACCCAATGCTGATACTCTCAAAGGAATCATTGTAGCAAATGGTGTAGGAAAAATCAATATGTCCAAATCAGAGGCAAGACTGGTACCCAGAGACTGATGAAATATCTTTATATCAATAACATCTCACAATAGCTTCCAATGAATACAGGATTATTCTGATGAGTTCATCAGGTAATATCAAGGCTTTATCTAGGCTTCAATGGTCAAGAATAGGATAGACAACAGTATATCATCGTTAAAATTATAGTCTGTGCTCTGTTCAGAAAAGGTTTGCTCCAGAGCACAGGTATTAGTAGAACTAAATAGAAGACCATAACCTTGAAGCTGAGGCTGTGGAGAGAGTGAAGAAAAGAATATCTCTATTACCAGAAAGTAATAATAAGGTATTTCTCTCAAGATGTAAAGATATGAATTTTTGACATACTGCTCCATCCTTCCTGACACTATGGAACAGCAAAACACCTCTCCATTTCCCTCAGGAAGGAAAAAGAAAGTTCTTTTTAAATTTTAGGTCAGCAGTTCATAAAAATGCACAGTGGACCAGACATTCTGACACATAAACTAGTCATGCCAGTCTTTGGTCAGGTTTCCTTAAAACATGCTGCATTGTACCTCTCCATTTTGGAAGGATGGAAATAGTCAAGTTTTGAGGATTCTACTCAGTGGAAGGTTTCCACTGCACTCTGTTTCATGCAGTTCTGCTGATACAACTTATAGCTGAGGTCAGCTACTTCATAAACAATTTTTCAGTGTTTTGAAGGTGGGAAAAGTTGATTGGGATAACACAGTCTGAGTCTGCTAGTAAAAGCTACTAGGAACTTTTTCCTTGTTCCACAAGCTAGTGGAGGATTTTTAATCCTAACGAATTTGTAGCAAGTTAGCAGTAACATATAGATATACTAAATACAGATAATTTTAAAATAAAATCCTTAAAAAGGTTTCACTATGCTAGAACTGTCAGGCAGCTTTGCTCCTTCAAGATTTCCAGTCTAGTTTTGCAGACTCAAGAGATTCAAATGCTTCAAGAAAAATACAGAAAATTTATTTTAACTTCAGCCATTCTCATCTGCCACCAAGTCAGTTGTGTTTCTAGCGAAAGAATCAAAGTACATTTTATCATCTTTTTGTTTATTTTCTGAACTGCAGAAGTATGAATCTTCCTCTTAACACAGTAGTTTCATTTTCATGTTTTCCAATATTTCCTATGTCACTGTCCTCCACCAGCCCCCAAACTTAGGGAGAGCAAAACAACAGCTTGTTTTGGTGTTTATCCTTCCTACAACTTCTTTGGAGATATTTCAAAGCTGTTGGGGCACGGTCCTGGGCAACCTGCTCTAATTGACTCTACTTCAGCAGGGGGGTTGGACCAAATGAACTCAAGTGGTCTCCTCCAACTTCACTTACTGTGTGATTCTGTTAACTTCAGAGCTTGGGTCACTCAATGGAATACCAATGTGATAAAGACCATGCAGCTACTGCATACAAAAAAAGCCCATGTGGAGAAGACATGCCAGCAAAATTATGTCACTTCCATGAGGACAGATAGATCCAGCAACTTATGACCAGCTGTGTGATAATACAAAAAGTCAGCCATGGAGTGCAATAGATCTACTCTATACAAGTTGTGTAATATCTATCAGCCAGAGGGTTTTTTATTTGTTGTCTTAAATATTTTGTGTATTTTGTCTCTTCCATTCTGTGCTATGAAGTCTGCTACATTATTACAAACTGATGTTAAGGATGATAGGAGAAATACATAATCCATAAGAGAGGTGTGGGGCTGAGGGCAAGATTTTTGAGTTATGATGAGTTCCACAATGTTGCAGCTTTTATCTGCTCTCTTTAACATCCTAAATTCTCCTAAAAAGTTTCCATGTATTAGCTCTCTCCTTATGATTTTGTTTTCCTATTTATGTGGAATTTGACGAAGCGCTGTGATGCTTGTGACTATTAAATAAATCAATAAAAATTAGCCTCAAGAGATTAGTTTTTGTTTTGTTCTTTTTTTTGAGAATTAAGGTGTTACCAGTTCACGATGTCATAATGGATATCATACCTTGATACAGCAGTGTGTAATTGCAAAGAAAAATAGAAATCATTTTATACTCCTGATTTTGCTGCAGTTTCTCATGTCATTGGTGTGCCCCACTTACAACAGGAATTTGAGATGGAAGATACATATTCACCCCCCCTTCCTCTAGCAAGCAAAACCAGAAAATGCTACAGTATTAATAAATGTATTTGTGCTTCAAATTCTTCTCTTTATGGAACTGAGAATTCTGAACATAAAAAAAAAAAATAATTGCATTGTTCCCTCAGATTAGATCTGTGTCTTTGAAATACACTGTGTAAGAATGTTAATTGAGTTTGACATAAGCATGGATATAAAATGCATCATGCCACTCAACTTACCAGCAGTGATACTGATTACCAATTATAATCATTCTCTGCATGGTGACAGCATACCAAGATGGAGATGTTGAATGTTTCAGTTTGCAATATTATCCGGGTTGTTTAAAGTACTGACTACGTGTCCTGAAACCAATAGAAGTAATTGGTATGCATGTAAGAGCTGGCAGGCTGAGCACATCATTTATTTATAGAGTCTTTTGATGTAACTCTGTGGAAAAAAAATGTTAATAAAACATGGTTCAAAGGAAAATTTACACTCACTATTATAATATGACATAAAGTACAAATTATTGTACCTAAATAACTGTTTTCTAGTGAACAGTATTCCTTTTTCTCTTTATTGAACTAGTCCACTGAAATCTAACAGAAAGAGGTGAACACAAAGAACAAGAAGGCTATTAACTCTTTTAATTTTGTAATGCAGCTATCTGGAAATTAAGATACATACACGAGACAGAGAGTGGAAAATCACTGGGTACATCATTGCTTTCATAACCTTCTTATTTGCTCCACAAATTGGTTTATGGTCCTCTTAGGGCATGTTTATCAACAAACTCTATGTCAACAATTGATGTGAAGCTTGAAATGCACCAGAAAACAGGGTATAGGAAGTTATACGGTGATCTTAGTTGAAAGGCAGCAAACTAGTTAAATTAGCTTTCACGTAAGTACTTCTGCAGCAAGGACACCAGCAATCCTAACTTTTCTTCAAACAGGAAGATGAACCTAAAATCTTAAGATAGTATTTACAGAAGGCTTTGTTTTTTGTCAGAACTGCTAAACAGTACATGGTGCAGGGCTAACCAAATTCAAGTTTTATTCATAAAACACATAATATAATACTTGAATGTAGAGCATTATTACCCTGGCACCAAAGTCCTCAATAGATTTCAAGGCACGGGAGGAAGGAAGAACACAAGACTGCACATACACCTCCTCCCGCAAAAAAGCTTTTTGGAACTGTGTTGCGGGATCAAGTGAAGCCCAATCACACTGCCAAGAAATAAATTCACACAACATAGAGACTTAGGGCCTTTTAATAGGTAGTGAATGGCATCCTTCAGACAAGTGAGTAAACAGCCTGTTTGCACCCAAGCTACATCAGTATGGCCTGTCTTGTCAGGGATAGCTCTAGTCAGATGACTTATAGATCAACTTTTTGCAAAGGCTTTTGCAAAAGGTGCCTCTACAGTAGATGTGTACTGATTAGTTGGTGGGACCTAGATGTGCACATCAGCAGCTACTGCAGGAGTTAGTTGTAGAGAGACTTTGTCCAGCGGTGGAGCACTGAAGTCAGGTCTTTGTTTACTTCTGTTGTTAGGTTTGTCACAGCACCTGCAGACTCTGTGTCGCCCAGAGCTTCAGCCCACCACAGCCGGCTCTGGGTGCAGGCACAGGGCAGTCAACCTCTGCCTGAGATCTAGAACCGGGCAAGTCCAGTGCAGCTTTTTCATGGGTGTCAAGTTTCAAGGTTGGAACTGTTCCTTGAGCATCATCAAGGATGCAGCTGTCAGGAGGGGAAAATTAGGTTGATTTACCCTCAGAGAATGCTACACTAATTCAGGAAATTCTCACAAAGGACATGAGAAACAAACACTGATTAGAAGAAGAAACATGAAAAATAACATTCAGCATCTGTCCTGCCCTTTATTATTATCCCAAGTGCATTCAACCAGTCATCTTCTCGGTCTGCTTCATTATTAGAAAATTGTAAAATAAATACTGAGCATTTTTATCTTCCCATTAGCAATGCTGAATCTCATTTCCTTGTCAGGAAGATTTCCAAGACTAGCACTAAAGGAAGTATCCTGTAGTGGTCACCTCATTCATAAAAATATCTTTTAAAAAATGTAAAGAACAATTTGGTCCTTTCTAATTCGTAGAAAAAGAAAGATGTTAGTTTCTCAGAGTCCATTTTGCTCCCATGTCTAGGTAATATGGAATACACATAAGATATCAAGAAATAGAGATTATGTCTACAAAGCTCCTGAAGAGAGGAGTGGCTGTGAGTGCATGTTCTTGGTCTTCCTGTGGGCTCTGCATGCAGTCACCGTGCAACCTGCACGAGAAGGTCCCGTGCCAAAGAGCTGTTGGCAGGGTGGCGTTTGCAGGCTTGCTGCTTTTGTGGGCAGGAAATGTATTTTCTTGCCTTTCATGTGAGCTTCTAATGCTGCGGAAAACACATCGGAGACAAAATGGGAAAGCTGAAGAAATTTCTTTCTGTATAGATGTACCTAATTAGTGGACACCATCCACTCGCTACCCCCTAACCAGCTGGGTCCTTTAATGATTTCAAGTGATTCTCTTTACAGCGGATTGAGGAAGGAGGGCCCATGTGTAAGAAAAAGAGGGAAGCAAACACAAAGGGAATTAATGCACAGTTTTAAGAACTTTATCCACCTTTTGATTGATCATGATCAGACTAGCAACTAGTTCCTGTTGGATGACAGATGCCTGTATGGGGTCCTTATCTTTGATGTACTAATTGACAAAAAAGCTTCATAAGAAAAACCGTCTGGTAGCCATCCTCTTCTGACTGATCATCTCATTTTTCTGTTGTACTATGGATTATATTTACCTTCAGAACCAGTGTAAGTAAATTACTGAGTATGCTTTTAGGTTTAGTTGTCGATGTTGTGATGTCTTCTGTGCTGGCTATACAGATCTGTGTTTGCTTACACAAGGGTTGTTTTGCCACAGAGATGCTAGAACAAAACAGGCAAAATAAAACAGGCAATGGTCACCCTTGACTTAGAAATTTAACCACAGATAAGAAAGTGATGAATTCTAGTCTGTCTTATTCCATAAACTGAAAATAAAAATAATAATGAAGTGATACGTTATAGAAAAAGAAACAAATTACAAATATTACACTATTGATTTTGAAGTACTGTAATTTTAGAGCGAGACTTTCAATTCTGTCAGCGTTATAGATCCTGAAAATTAATGGAATCTGTTTCAGGAACACTGCCTTCCAAAAAACACCTCTCATGAATTGCAATGTGCAAGGTAGCACAAATGTTTAAACAGATGGCTCAATGATATGCCTTTTTTCTTTACTAATCATAGTTATTAAAGCAATCACTTTATTTTTTATTGTGTTTTAAATGGGCATAGAAAATTTGAGTCTGAAAATGACCTTTGTACATCATGCTGTAAATTGATTTTGATGACCTTTCACTCTCAGATAATTAGGCTTCATGGACATTCATCTTGTTCTCACTGCACTGAGACTTCCTACTTCACTGGGCCCTGCAAATTCCCTCCTTTCCAGCATGTTGTCTCTTGCACTCCATCACCGATTTGTTGTTGTTTGAGAGTTTAGTGGTTTTTGTGTAAAAATTGCAATTGCAATTTATCTTCCCCTTAAATGTTAACACTTGTGCAATGCCAGATTTGGGATCAAAATGGTGACAATAGCTTTTTCCTCTTTCCATAATGTAAGGTTCAAAAAAAACCGTTGTCAAATAGTTGCCTACTCATTGCTGTGCCTTCATCAAGTTCATTTTCCCCTCAAAACTAAATCTAATTTGGATGGTTTGGTGACTCAGCTTAAATTCTCATTCACTCCTCCATAAACTCCATGTACACAAGATCACAATTAGTGTAGAAAATATATCAGCCTGTAGGCAATTACTTAAACCTAAACACATTATTCTAAGCAGGATTCTTTTGACAACAAAAGTTGGTTGTATGTTTCATGTCCAACAAGCTAATACAGGTAACAGATGTAACAGGATAAGATTTGTTTCTAAATTTACAAAAATCAGCAAGTCAAACCTGCATCGGTAAGGGCCTGTATGTACAAGTCACCCGGAGAATCTATATTGCTTCTTTGTATGTTTGCGTAACAGACCTGAGTAGAGCACAAGGGTCTGCAGTGCCAGAGTTCTGCAAGCAAAGATAAAGGCAAAACCTTTTAATCCAGCCTGTCACAAGCAAGCTGATATGNAAAAAAAAAAAAAAGACAGAAAAGTAAGCAAACAATTAAGGAACACTGTTGTTTTGTAAAAGGGTAGCAAGTTGCAGGTCCCTGTAAAGAAAGACAGAATTGTTTCTGTTTATGTGCTCTGATGTCAACCCAGGCAAGTTCTATTAACTTCTGTCCAACAAGATAAGAAGATCTGTGTATTTCTGTGAGGAAAAGGAAACTAGAGCAGGATATGAAGGTCTCAGGGGTTAAGAAGAACCTTAAAACCAGCCAAGATTAACAGAACACTCATGGTGAGTATTTTTATTACTGATGTTATTACTGTATTTGTCAGCAGTAGTGAACTCCAAGAGAGGAAAAAGTCTGAAACATAGCAAGAATGTGTTTGCTATCTTATGAGCAGGATGGAAAAGATCTTTCTATGTTTCTTGCTGTGTAAGATCCACAAGGGCAAAGGACTTTTTGTTCTCCTTTATTCTGTACAGCTCTCAGCACAATGTCAGTTCTTAATAAATAATAAATAAAATAATGACTTGGAGAACATATAAAAAGATGAGTGGGGAGGACATGCTAAATTATTCATAAATGTTCCCAACAATGTCACTTTCCAATTAAAGTGTCATCCTATCGTCTGTGTGGGTGAGACAACAACCTTCATCTCACACAAATGTGACAGCACTAAGAGCAAAAGGATTTTGTCATATATTAGTACCTAGGATGTGATAAAACATTTAGGACAAGTTTTCAGCAGTGGAGTTCTTCTATAATTGTCTTGCCTACATCACTGAAGTTCCAGTCATTATTTTTTTAGTATGAAATACATGGATCACAATCTGACAAAGATTTTATTTAACAGTTTGAATAAAAGCTCATAAACTACTGAATAGTTGCATTTTTGAGCAAGTCACGATAATCAGAATTTATGTGAAAATTAATAATAGCTACCTCCCAACCAGTTGCCCTCTACTGCAAATCTACTGACCTATGTTATAAGAGACTGCTTTTGTCCTGCCTTGGCCAACCAGGAGTAGTGTACATCCTCAAGTCAGGTTGTGCGACCTAGTTTATGTCCGTGCTGTTCAAGGCTGGCTATATTAATGCATGAGTTATCATCTCACCAACCTTTGTACTGTACAGCACAGACCTCCCTAAAGCCATTCTCATGATTCTCTTGCCTCAGACATGGCCACTAACACCAGCATAACCCATACACAGCAAAGTGCTGTGGTCTGCATTTCTCCCTCTGTTCATTGCTTTCCTTGGTTCCTACAAAGACAGTGAGCAATAGGCTGAGAAAGAAGTAAAAGCAGGTGAAACACATATCTGCTCTTCCAACACTGAGGAAAATGTTCAGCGCTGTACGTTATTGCTCTTTTCCAGTGGTTCTATTCTTAGCCATGCAGCATTTAGCACGGTTCTCATCATTATAGCACTGGGAGCCATGAAGCAGTATTACAACAAACAGTGAGGTTCATTGCAGTAAATAGTAAATTTCTAGCTACCAGAGCCAGAAAATTTGAAACACTATACTCTGTGAGACTCAAACAGAGAAAACAAAACAGAACAGCTTGAAATGCATATTGTTAAATCCCATGATTCCTAAACACATCTTACCTGCACAAAGACAAGATGTAGCTTAAACAGACAGTATTTAGGGAAGATTTCCAAGAGTGTGGATTTGGATTATGGTATGAAATTTCACAACAGTAGTTCTGTGCTCATTTGAATGTACTTCTGCCCATTACAAAGATATCTCACCCATAAAGAATTGGTAAATTCATTATATAGACAAATAAATTTAGGTCTGCATAGCCAGATGATGAAATATCACTACTACAAGTTTGACTGAATTGGTAATAGTTTTAAAACAAACTGTTGGCATATCTCTTGGACCTGATTTTTTATTTATTTTACAGCTGAAAATAATGATGGGATTTGAGCACGTGGCAGATGAATATAAAATGTTATGGATAGCACCAGTATGCAGAATATTTCCTGGATCACCATTTTTATTTACACCTGGCTGATGCACAAAGCCTTCGAGCATACCGTACAGTCACTTTATTCACTTTCATGTCAACACGCCTTTGCTTGATAAATTAAAACAGAAAAATGCTGGGTAAAGTACTGCAGACCTGCATGATCCATTTCACAACAATTTTCTCAAGGCTGCCCCAAGAATGACCTGCTATCTTCCTCATCTTCGTATCCTTTTCCCATCTGGAAAAGTCTGAGCCACATGGTACACTGGGGAGTAAGTGGTCTGAGACTGCTGCATTCAAAGGCCATTAAAAATCATAACTCTTAAAATCACCACCTTCCTGTGGACAAGGTTAATACTAGTCTATAGAATAGGTAGGGAGGTCAGTAGTTAACTTTTACTAGAATAAACGCCAAGTGAATACTTTGATTTTCTTTGTTACCTCAGACATAAAACAAGAATTGCAGTTTTTAGAGGCTGCTACTGAAGATTACTGTTGAAAACATGGAAGTTTAAATATTTTAGGCCCTGACGACCAGTGAAAGAGATCCTTCGTGTATACGTCTTTTGGATTACTTTTGGATTAATTTTGGAAAATTAATATTTTCTTCCCCTAAAACTGCAGGACATCTGTATTTTCACAGAGTGGGGCAAGTCTGATGAATTTAGCCGTTATTTTGGCAATCTAGCCCAAGGTTTTGAAATCCAAATATTTGGAGAATCAATTTTCAAGAGAGGGACAAATCTGAGAAAGGCACTAATTGCTAACAGCATGAACTCTATGTTGGTCTGTGCAGTGCCATAAATGAAAAATAAATCAATGCAGGAATTAAAAATAGTACCAAATTTCAAAGTCTTAATTTCCTAATTAATCTTAGCTCTCTAAATGAAATTCAGAAAAGTACCATGAAGATAATAGAAAGTGTTTGGCTTAGATAAAGTGAAGTATAAAGCAAAACAGTGCTGTCACTCTAGGCAAACACCTACAATGGCAGAACACCTAGAAAAATAAGAAACAAGCAGAAGTAACTTCTGTAAAAGAAAAACATTAAGCAGCATCTAAGAGGGAATTGATCTTAATTATGGTGAATCAATAAAAGAAGGAAAAAGATAGTTAATCTTAATAGTATAAACATACACCACGTATTACTGAGTGGTAGTGACTGCTATTATTTGCAAGGTTAGTAAGACCGCTGATTATATTGCCAGTGTTACACTTAGACACATCTGTGTGTGGACATGTATGTGTACATGCATACATACACACATATATGTTCTACTTCACATAAATGGCAAATGTCAGTGCTAAAATGGAAGAAATCCACCATCCATATATTATGGCGAACTAAATAAGAAGGTAGTTCTGGAATGTTCCTTTTCTATTCACATGAAAGTTTTAGGATTTCAGTGTTTCCAGTTGTTCAAATTGGTGACACTTCTTTGCTTTGAAAATTCTTTGCCTCATGAAATTAAGGAGAAATTTGAAAAATGTGTTTTGCTTTAATCCATACCTATTTGTAATGTTCACATCTGTCATTGCATTCTACTCTTCTGTACCTATAGATCTTACTTGTGGAACCAGGAGTAGTGAATTCTAGTAGTGTATGGAAGGATAAAGCTTGGCATACTCCCAGTAAATCCTTTGCAAACTTTAGGCCCCTTTGTGAGACTCCTTTTCCCCATCCCCCTCTCCCTGAAGTCCTGAATGGCTCAGTGAATTGCTAAGGGTTTATGGAGCATTTAACTCTGGGTCACTGGTTTGATTCAAGTCTAAGTCAGCGGTGAACCAAGAGTCATTACCATCTGAGGGTGGGTTTGTGCTTCTTTAAAATGAGTTGGTGGCTTGAGCCAGTTTCTTTTGAGGCAAGAGTGATAAGAAGCTTCACAACTGACAATCTTTTGGTGCAGCCTTAGTTGAGAAGACTGAATTTCTGACCCATAGAACAATCACTCGTAGTCAGAGAGGGGGGATGCTCAAGCTCCATAAAAACGTATGCCAAATATTTTTCCTGTGTAGAAAAGCTGAATAATTTGTTTTCTAGAGCTATTCATCTCAGCTGTATCCACAAAGAGCGTACATTAAAAAAAAATATAAATAAATAAATAAATAAATAAATATAAAAAATAATGTGGCTGCGTAGTCAGTTAACATTAAGAAAACTTTCTGAGAAAAGAAGAATGTTATCTTGCTTTCTTGCTCTGATTGTACTCTAGGAATGAATGTATCTTGATTAGGAAAGAAACAAAAAAAAATTATTAATTCAAAAGAAATTGATGAGACTGTGAAGGAGATATTATCTTTGCCATCACCTGTAGAGCTGCCTCTGCTTTGATGACGTAATGTTTATTTTTTATTGGAATGATCTTTCCCAATAGTTGTTCTCACATACAACTGTAGGTTTACTCCCGCTGCATTCCTTACAGTTGGCTTTAATAGGTTAGTGCTCATGTTGACAGTGTCTTCCGTGAAATGATGGGCAATTTCTGATCCATTATTCTTTTTTCAGCTGATAATTGAACTCTACCCATAAATAAAAATACATTTATTAAGTGATGGGGTTGTCTTTCTATTTGGGGTTGTTCTTAAATGTATTTCTATATCTGTATTTCTATAATTCCCGTCTACATGGTGTCAGGAGGTCTGGGTGATTTCTAGCCTTGATCCCCTTTTCTCCTATCAATGCTATTTGCCCATTACTCATAATAGCAACATAATTAAAAATGCTGTCTACTTCAGCCTACTCCCGTTTCAGCAGGCTTTAGCTGGCAAAGCACTCTAATTTACTAAATAAGGAAGTCTCAGAATTACAAAATAAGAAAGCCACATTCTTGTGAACTAATACTCTTCCTCTGAACTTGATGGACATTTTTCCTATTATTTCCTAAAACAACATGTCAGTGATGGCTTCCTAATTTCTTTCTCCAGTTTTCCACTCTGCTGAAATTTTTGTTTAGTACTCGTACAAACTACATTATTCATGCAATTTTTTTTTTTTCATATAGGATTCTGTATATTGCAAAATTAGCTTCTGCTGTTCATCAGTTACTGGTCTTTACATGAGTGTACCCATAGCTTAAGCTGACTGACTGGTGCTCCAGCTCATTGACCAAAATAGCAAAATTATTAACTGCTGTAGCTCAGAATCAATCTGAAGCCTCTTATTCTGCAAAACACCCACACATGAAAGTAGTTTTACATATGTGAGTATTTCTATTGTGTTCAGAATAACTTCCTATTACCAGGTCTGAGTTTAATATTTAAGTGGTTGTTTAACTCTGAATTTTTTAGCTCTGGTCACTTAAACGTGAATTTTAAATAAATCAGTGGACATGATGGGAAAAGAATGCAGTGCATACTACTGTCAATATTTGCATAAAACTTTCTGCTTCTAAAACTGGAACCTGTAAAGAACAGCCCATTCTAAATACCTACACTTCAGACTAATATGTGTGTTTATTAAAAAAAAAAAAAAAGAGCTTCTTTTTTTTGTTGTTGTTATAAGATTTACATATGGTATGTTCTCATTTGATTACTGACAGGGCATGCTGCAATATTACACTATTTTGTCAAAGGTACTTTAAATTATTCTTCCAGTGAAACAATCTAAGCATGCAGCTAAAAAGCAGGGGGAATGCGAGGGAGAGGGGGGCTCATGTGTAGAATTAATTTTGCCCTCTGGAGAAATTCCCATGACTGCGCACAGTTCAAGACCCATTACAGTTGTTCCACAACCAAACATTTGATGCACTGGCCAGTGTCAAGAGTAGAGGTAGGGAAGAGCCACAAAATAAGACTGAAAAGCCTTGATGATGCCAGTTGCTCTCTAAACTTGACTCAGTGATGTCAGTATTAAAAAAAAAAAAAAAAAGAAAGAAAATAGAGAAAGCAAAAGAAAAGCAAGTAAGCAAGAAAAAATGAATGTGGGAAAATAGTACAGACCTGAAAATATTGCTCCCTCCAGATAAAAGTTTTCTTCTTTCAGCTGCTGAAGTCTTATTTATTCTCTATTAATAAATCAAAATATAGTATCAGAATAGTCTTGCAAGCGCTAGCTATGGGCTCCTGAAAAGAAAATTAAAACCTTTTACATCCTTGAAGAAATAAAAATATTGCCTTGTGATTATTAAAATATTTTTGCTATTGTTTGTGGGTTTATAAGAAAAACACAAAAAAAGACATGGCAGAAGTCTCTTCCTGCAGGCTAGTTGGAGTGGTGGAGTTGTTCATTCGTAGGAGACCACAGAAACAGAAAGAATAACACATTGAAGACTTTCTACGAAAGAACATTATCAGCATATATTGCTCATGAACTAGATAAATTGATTGTTCCTAACAAACATTTGGGAAGCAGATACAGAAGCCTGGAGAATATTATGTAATGACTAGTATTAGCGTAAAAAAAGGAATTTCCCACTAAAATACGCTATGGCTAATGATTTAAAGTACTACTTACTATGTAAGTGCTGCTGTGCCTTGAACCCATTTATTTTAAAAGCAAAGACATTTACTGCTGGAGAGTTCTCCTTTTGGAAGCTCTCATTAAATACTTCGTGTTAAACACTAGTGTCAAAGGTTAAGAAAACATCCCACGAACTGGGAAAACTATGTATTCAAATAGTCCTCTTTAAATTATTAATTTATGTTCATATTGATAATATCTAGATCTTTCTAGATTTTTGTTTTGCACTTTGGTAAAAATAACACAGACTAACAAAGTTAGGCAGGATCAAATAAAGTTTAGTGGAGAATAAAAAAATTGAATACCCATAAATTGAGAGAGGTAAATAATGCAAAGGTTATTAGATTTGAAAGACAAAGTATACCTCCCAGCTGCATCACAATAACCTGAGATTTAGAATTTTGACTTTTATTTATTTTCACGTGCTTTTTGCATACTATGGTGTCTGCTTCTTACAAAGAGAAAAGGGATACAATTATACATTAATTGAGACTGGGAAAAAAAGGTGTAGTATAAAATGAAAACTAACTGGAATCTTTGTTGCAATATAAAACTGAACTGAAGTGCAAGATTTCTGTATTACTTGCGTTAATTAAATTCACTTTCTTTCTGTTTTGTTTCCCCTTTCCATGTCTCTGCATTGCGGGATTTGGCTGGAATGGAAGTACCAAGGAATTGAGTTCTTCTCAACTTCTTTCAATATGACCCTTTTGTCATGGAAATTTAAGTAAGCTGTAAAGTTATTGAAAATTTTGAGGTTTATTTGAAACCAAATCTCCTTGCAACTTAACTGCTTCTGGTAAGGACAGAAAAGTAATTCAGCAGCTGATCTGGCACCTCTTAGTCAAAGTTACACAAGCTGGACATCAATCTGCAAAAGAAAGTTGTTAGACTTACAGTAAAATTTACACTACATGGGGATATGAATCCCTGTAGCCTCCCTTTAACCACTGTCAAGCTCAACACTGACTAGTGATGTTTCTGGAACTCTGTACACGCTTACAAATGTGACCTGTCTTCACCTGGCAGAGGAGCCGTACCACCTGTAGAATCCCTTTCACAAGAGATGGGAGGAATTCAGGGGCTCAGCTGGAACATAATGTTCTCTAGCTAGCCCTACTTGGCAAACTCTTTCTCTAGCAACAGTTTCAGTGTCAGCTTCTGATTTTAAAACAGCTCTCATAGTAGATGGGGGACCTGATCACAAATTAATTGTTCTGAAATTTGACAGGGTATTTGACGTCAGCCCTAGCATTTAAGTAGACAATTTTTCCGGAACGAGATATTCAGGGCAACTGGGTCCAGGCTTGTGGTCCACATTCAGTGGATTGCTTTTAACTGTTGTAGATTCTAATCTTGAACTGACATTACGTATCACTTACTGCTATCTGTCAGAAGTTGTATCAGTAGCTGTAGCAGCTGTTGCATCTTCTGGATGAAGAGTCTTAATGTTTACCTTTAAAATGTCAATCCTTTTCCACTCTGAGCGTTCAAAGACCTGTTCATCAGTGTGTTCTCCGCTGCCCTGGAGATGTGTTCAGAATAAATGAAGCAAGCAGGACAATTTAAATACAAAGAAGAGGCTGTAATCAAAGTCATCTGCAGTTTTCACTTCACAGGCCAGTTCTCAAAGGGCTCCTTCCTGCAGTGATAGCACTTGAATGTGATTTACCCTTTACATCTTGTGTGGAAGGGACTGGCATAATTTTGATAACAGACCTTCTCTGCTGAGATATAAAGACGGCAAAATTTCTCCATTTGGTGACTGCAAAGAAGCAGGAGACCAAAACAGTGGCATGGCTGTTGCAGTTGATACTCTATCCAGCAATCACAGCTTTATTCAGTCAGCACTACGCACGATCAATGGTCCAAATTAGGAAATAATTCTAATGGTCAGCGAAGGTCATCAAGACACCTGACTGCCATCTCTAGACAGCAAAGGTGTGAGGAAGGAATAGTTAGGTTGTGGTGCCCCATGGCCTGCAGAAAATACCTGTGCAAGCCTGAAACAATCAACTTCCCTACTGCCTTAACACCATTGAAAGTATTTCCTTCAAATAAACCCAGCATGCTCTCCGATGTTTTGCCCTCAGACTGTATTACACACTTGTGAATTTGAAAACTTAGCATTCTGGATGGTTACTGAATAAATTACAGGCTGACTTGTGCTGCTTCTGGCCATTGCCAAAATGCTTGTGACCTGGTCACAAAACGGTGCAACAGATAGTCGTCACAGTCCTTAGCCTCAGTAAGTTAACTGCTTACTAATGATCTGGAAGTCATCATCATTCTCTGGTAACAGTTCTTACATTTGATCCGTGTTATTCCTAGAAAAGACAGAAAACTTCTACTTACTTTGGTGGCATAGCAGAGCAAGTATTGTATTATTGTCCAAAATAAGTTGCTAGGCTTCCTTATTCATTGAAGTTCTAAACACAACACAAGAACACCTAAGTCCTGTTAACAGGGACTTTCACAGCATATCACTACAAAGATCCGTTGCATCTGAGTTTCTAAAACCATGTGGATATTTGAAGGAAACTCATGGATGCAGAACCTGCCACCTCTGCTCTATAGCCTCTCTGCTATGCCAGCATGCTTCAGGGATGCCAGAGGAACTGAAATATACAGGTGACTGATAATAAGAAATGAAAAGTTTTAGCTATGAATCACTTCTTATATTAGCTGTATGTTGTCCATGCCTGGTGTAGTGTCTTCTAGGGGCTATATGCAGGTAGTAACATAAACACCCTCAATCTCTCTCCTCCTATCTATGTCTACCTGCTTGCTACATGTATAGAGGAAAGAAAAAGACCTTAGGAGCTGTACTCTACTGTAGCAATTAGTACCCTACTCCACAGCTGAACAAGGCCCATAAATACTGAGTGGTGGAGGCTGCCTGCCATGGCAACTGTAAACATAGTCCTTCCCATCTGGGGCAGAAACCTTTGGCACAGGAAGCTTCTGTTTCCATTGTGTCCTTTGTGCCTCCCTTCTCTTGCTGAGTTGGGAACACAGCCTCTGAGACTGCCAATCCAGCACACACTGAAAGCACAGCATTCACTAAAAAATGGGAAAGAAAAATCATTTTCCTTTGATCTACAATCCACGCTCTGCCCTTTCTCTGCACTGTTCATACATATGCACTGCATAAAATACCACATCTAGAACAAATTCCTTTCTGCTGTTCATATGTGCGAGTATGGTCTTCCAAAAGAATGAGTAGGTGAGACACAGCCAGGATCTCATTCATTAAAATCACACAATTTTTATTCACTGGCTCCATCAACCCTTTGCTTGGAACATTTTTGCAAAGTCCTTGTGCCTTTGTGGTTACATCATTGCGAGCTTTTAAGGCTGCTTAGAAGCGGGATACCCACAGGTGAAAAGTAAACTGTGTTCTGTCTGCCTCTTTATTGCAGACAGACTGGGAAATGGTGATGAACCTCCACGCTCACACGTGCCCTTCCATCCGAGCTGGAATCAGGGGGGAACAGTTGCACATTGTGTTTTCCATCAGTAGACACCTATTACTATAATCATTCATCCTAAACCATGGCTTTATGATAAGGTATTATAGTACAAACTGCGACTGAAATTTGATTTTGCTGTTGCAGAAAGAGAGGGAAAAATGGATTTTCTAAGGCAGACTGATAATTAAACTTGGGAGCACTGGCAGAACAGCAGAATGTAATGGATAAGTAGTTGGTATCCTGCAATTATATATTAGAGTATTAGTGATCTCAGAAATGGTTTAGTCTTCCATCAATGAATCCATCTGGATCATTGAATTAAAAAAAAAAAAAAAAAAAAATCTAATTTCATTATGAGTCTTGGGGGCTATTGTATGACGTCTGCTTTTGGGTCTGTGTTAACCGCCTACCTAATTTTCCTTGCTCTCTAAAACGAGATGTGGTTTCAAAGGAGCAGCTTTTCTACATTTACATAAGCACACATAACATGCTTCAAAGCATGTGACATAACTTCACTCCACAGAGGAGCTCAGTAGTGCCCAATACACAATATGTCACTATAAAAGTACATTTGAAAAATAATGTACTTGAAAAAAAAAGAACAGCTGTGCTGTTCAGAGTCATTGTTAAGCCATGTTTATGGACATTTCACTGGCACAAAGGTATTTTTGTTCCACTAACAGAGGAAATTAACTTAATTAACAGTGGAAAACTCTTGGGAGAGCAAAAAGTCCTGTAAAAGAGTTTGAAATAAAATTTTCACATTTCACAATACAAAGCACATATCTAAAGATAGGAATCACTCAAATTATAAACGTATCTAGGTGGTGAATACGTAAATATATTTGGCATGTGTTATATCAATGTCCTTTTCATGCACTTACATGCAGCCAAAAAATCACGATTCAGAAAAAGAAGAAAATATCTATTTGCCAGCATGAGGGAAAAAAAAAAAAGCAAACAAAAAACCTCAGAAAAACCAAAACAAAAAAAACAACAACAACAACAAAAAGCATGCAAAACCCAGCCTTAATTTTATAAACCCTGCCATTTTAGCAAGCTAGGACTTAGACTTTTTTAGTAGATTCCTAATTCGTTCGTTTTACACAGTCTGACAAAGAAGTGTCAAATGCCCAAAGCAGTGTTTGTCAGCAGTTCTTTTTTTTTTATTTCAAAGCATCTGAATAGAGGAAGGCTAGTACTGTATTTCCAAACAGACATAGGAAGGCTCTTGTTGGCAGCCCCTTGCTGCAGAATGAATACACGCCATGAGTACAGACCATTTGTCTCCTGATTACAGCAGACCCCGGGGGAGCTGATGTTAGCTCTCATTTTCACCTCTCTTTCTCTCCTAGTGTCTCCTTGCTGTGGCAGTCCTGCCTCCCCTCCTCCTCCTTGCCTACATTCGTCACAGCTTTGAGTCGATCTGACTTGGCAGTGGTATATTTAAGACTGTTTTCCAAATTAAAATCAGACTAGGATGTTTGAAATGTGTTGACTCGCCTTGAAGGTTAACACAGAGAAGAAAAAAAAAAAAAAAGAGGAGGTATTCTCATTTGGAATTCAGTGCTGATCATAATGAATGTACTTGGTATTCATGTGAATCTCACATGTATTTCCATAAGAGTGCTACTGTAATTTAACACTGGTACTAAAAACACTGGGGAGAGAGGGGCACTTAAAATAAAATGTCACAGAATAAAAGAAGGATATACGTTGTGTCTCTGCAGCAACTCTACAGTGTGCCTGTTGTTTTAACACTTGATTTATAAGCTTTCTCTCCCATCCCCTACTCATTTCCATAGAATTTTCTCAGAGAAAAGATGAGAAATATTCTTTTACTGTGCTAAATATGTAGCTTTATGATTCAGTACTCCCAGGGGCAGTGGTGATGTATGTGCTATCAAATTACATGGATTTTACACACCTATTTTCTCTGATATCCAATAAGAAACGTGTACTTACTGCAGTAACCTTGCATTACTCATGATACACTTTGGAGAGACAGACCATGCTGCACCAAGCACATTCAGTAGCCTGCTGTCTCATTTTTTTTCCCCTTACAGTATTTTAAAGGGGAAAATATGTGTTACGCTCCAGTAAATCATTTTCTGAGATTCCAAATTCGTTTTAAAAATAGGGTAAATGTCCATATCTCAGTGACAATGGACTTCAGAGCAACACACAATTACCCAGTTGAGAACCTTTTCTTCTGATGTAAATTAGGCCATTCCTCCACTTTTCTCTCTTTGTGCACACCCTGATTGCACTTGGTAGTTTTCTCCTTTTTCATTAGATTGTTGTTGCTGGAGCAACAACCATGAATAGCAGCCTTTAAGATTTAATTGTGGAAAAATCTATGTATATTCCCATGCTGCTTTTCTAATAATTCGAGAGTCAAAAGGTGTTTCCCTCTCCTCCTCAGTGATTTACATACTTACAACTTTGCTCATCTCAATTTTTATCAGAGAACACTATTTTTGTGCCCTAAAATCAGGAGTTGGTTCCTACTTCTCAGAGGAACAAATGAGTCACAGAAAGTGAGCAAAGGTAGGGTTGGGGCATCAATATGAGCGAGAAGGAAAGGTGGAATGTAAACAAGTTTCTCTGTTGTTAAGCAGAATCTCAGCTTTCAGGTTTTTCAAGCTTTTCTGTTTCCAAGAGAAGAGATTAAACATAGAACCCCGTCTACCTACTTCAGTTACCCTCGAAAAACCTGCAGAAAGCCCAATCCCATGTAAGACATATGGGATCCATTCACCTGCACAGGGAAGCAATTCCCTTAAAGGAAGTCCCTAATTCCCTCTCTTCTCAGAGAAAAGATGCTGGGCAACTTGGAAGCTTCCATATGGAGAAGCTGCCCTCTTCAATTAAGGAATTTGGGAGCTCAAGTTGGTGACAACAGGTCTCTTTCTGGCACCCTCCAGAAACATGTCTCTCCACTGATTTTTATAGAATTCTTATTAGGAAGACTGTCTTATTAGGGAACTGCACAGTGCTTGGATGCCTGAGATAGGAGGACTGAATTTACACTAATGATTGAAACAGAAAAAAGACTTTAAATTGTTGACTATTTCATTGTTGGTTGGTATAGGTATGGTACACTATTGTGTACCTGCACGCATGTTACATCCACTATATATATATTGTATATATATAATATATATGTTTCAGATAATTACTTTTTTTTTTTCCTTTTTAATCTTTTTTCCTCTTCACATGGAAATCTATTATAAAATGCAAGATAATTAGAAACAGTCTGATTGTGGTGACTGAGGGAATAGGTCTTGATTTAGAACAAATCATTTTCTCAGCATTATTTTACAAGCCCAAACTATATTTTAGCAGCTACTGAAGTTAAAAGCAGGTTGATAGATTTTTCCTAGTAGACATCTAACAAAAGTGAGTGAGAAAAGGTGAAATAGTTGAAAAACTAATTAAACCCCTACATCATGAAAGAAGGGTACAGAAATATGTTGCTCTCTCAGTAGTTCTCTAGGACTGAGAGCAAACTGAAATGATGGGTCTAAGGTGCTGAAAGCATTGCATAAAGCCTGACTTCTGATACAGGAGCTTAAGTCAGCAGAGATCATTTGATATGCAAAAATACAGGACTCCTGACAAAGGCCTGCTTACCCTATACTGAAGGCTTGCAAATATCTGCAATCTGAGTATATATTTTACCATAGCTGCCATTACTTTGTCTGTGCAGACTTTGGAATTATTTTTCTGCTGTGACCATTGCACTATGAAATGGAATATTCCTTTGCAGACCATATTATAAAAGCTATTATTTAATATATACATAGAGATAAGTCATGAAGAGCATGTCAGCTGAAGCTTTAATAATAGAACAGACATAATGAAAATGAATTGCTCACTTACAGGGTAATCTTTTTCATTTTTACTCACAGTGAGGTTGTAATCTTATTGAAATTTCCCCTAAGCGGTTGCCACTGAAAGTAGCACTCCACTTTTCTTGTCCTCCAAATCCTCTTGTCAGGTCATTTTTAACACCATTGTTTCTCAGCTGTGTTTTTTTTTGTAGGGGCATGCAATGAACAAGAGGTTTTTTAGGTAGGAGAAAGTGACTAGACAAGTGCTGAAGCTGGCACTGCCAATGAGAGATATGTTTCTGGAAAGACAATTGAAGAAAACACAATTGCAGCAAGTCATCTTATGTTCTTCTTTAAAACAACAGTAAATGGCAATGGATGGCCTCCTCACATTCCAAGTGATATCAGCACACTTCATCTTTCTTTGCCTTAGTTGTGGAAAACATCCTTGTACTTGTTCACTTACTATATTTCGTGTAATCAGTGACAGTTTTCAGCTGAGGACTGGTAACTTGTTAAAGCATGCTAGCTTGGTCACCTGATACAAAGCTATACGATGAAAAGCACTACTTTACCCCACATTACTACTGCATGTAAGTCTGAAAATGTCTTCTCTGATGCAGGAAGGTACGGAAGGCAGTATCCATCTAGCTACTCAGAATTAAATAGCTGCTAAAAGAAAAGAGGAGAAGACTAAGCTATAGAGGAAGACATAAAAAATGTGCTGGACTGGAAATTTTCAACCTTGATAGGATCTGTTTTTGGTTTAATGTAATTGGGAGGAGAAAAGAGAAATAAATTCTAAAAGTAAATAAGTAAGAGTATCATTTGCTAATTAAAGTGATTGAAAAGGAGTTACTTGACCCTACAGACATGTATTAATATGCTTAAATTTTTGTTTATTATGAAGGATTTCAGTAGGTATATGCTTAGATATGGACTGGGAGATGAATTATGTAGGAGCATAACACAATTACAAGAAAATAATAACACATTTAATGGTACCACTGAAAGACTTCAGTTCTTTTATCCATTTCCCCTGTATTTCCGTGTAAGTCTATTCTTCAGTAGTATAACTGGGCCTTGAAGTCTCACTCTGGCAAAACATCTAAGTACCTAGGCTTTCCAACTGCCCTTTGGACATTATCAGTTCTTTCTTATCTCAAAGCATGCATGTGTATAACACATTTGTGGATCAGAGACTCAGTAAGAAGCAGCAGTTTTTCTACCAGTTTGGCCTTGTTAAATTTTAAAGATTAAATTAGTAGTTTTAACAACCAGCTGTCCATTCTGTTCTCCAGAATACAGTTGTTGCAATGTGACAAGACACCTTGAGCTCTGGTGTCTCGGCATTCATCACCTTACGGAGCAATGGCACCCCACAGTACGCAGTATTGTGTTAAAACGTATGTTTCTGGGAGGCAACATCAGACTGCCAGATCAGCATCAGTATCCTTAGTTCAGGAAGTTTTAAAACAACAGATTGATAGGGAAAATGTAGCATGCATTGCTTTACTGGTTTATAGAAAATAAGTCTAAATTTCAGATCCTTAATCTAACTTTCCTAAATATCCTGCCTGCTGGACAGGTAAATCCAGCTGAAAACTCTGCATAAGACATATCTTGGTGTAGTATGCGTTTTTCCTAGTTTGAGTCAAAGGAAAAACCACCTTACCCTGAGAGGGGTATAGTTTTCTATATATGTATATTAACGTCAGAGAGAAATAAATAAAAAATGCAAGTTTAAGATAGCATGAATTCTCTTGTTTCAGCCTGCCAGATACTAAAAATTGAAAGAATGTTTTCCAGAAACTACATTTGCATCTGTAAATCTCTGAAGTCTTTATAGCACACAACTCTCAGTTTAATCTGGGTGAGTCAGAAAAGATGGCAGCTGCATTAAGGAAGATGGAATTGTAACTACAGGGGATCTGCCAGGAATGTCAACATTTTCCAAAGAAAATTAAAAAAAAAAATAATAATTGGCCAGATGTATTTAATAGCAATTTCAAACTCCACCAACATTCAGAATTACTAACATTTTTAGGTGGTTTTGGAATTAGCTCTTTTAACCAATCCTTACTTTAGGCCCGAAGTTATTATCAGAATGCACACAAATAATGGTGTAAATGTAAATCATACCTTTATGTGAATTCATTACTACTTTTACCATAGCATTTTAAATTATTTCAGTCTCTATGCAAGAGTGAACATTATTAATCTGCACAAAAAATAACAGTGCTTGAGAAATAAAAACGTTCTTGGTGAATTCAGTTTCTAGTTCAGAATATCTGGACCTACAGAGGAGTCTCAGCCTTGAGCAAAGGCTTTGACATGTATCTTGAATTGTTAGGAAAAAGGTCTGCAAGAGCAGGTCCTGAAACTCTGTAATATTTACTATCTAGTTTAATGATCCAAAAGTATGTGCTGAATCAGAGGTAGAAATTTTAAAGTAATTACCCTGGAAAGTCAATTTAATGAATGCCCAATATGTGAAAGCATTATTTCTGTAATCTTTTCCATTGCTCAATTTATCATTTTTTATTGTTCATTTACGTATGTTATATAGTTCTGGTATGAATTATATTCTCTAATATCCGTTTTTCTTCAATATGACTTGTTAGATAGCTAGTGAAAAGATCTTCTCTAAATAGAGAACTTCATATTTGAGAAAACTTTGAAATATATCTAAACATAAATCCATTTCTGTCCCCCTTTTTTTAAAAAAAAATAAATTCCTGTGCTCCTTACTATAATTATCAGAAGTATTTGTTTGAACAAAGACTTTAATCTCCACTATTTATTTTCAAATTTCCATTTGGTTTGAGAGCACAACAATATAATAGAATTTGTAGCTTCCAGTACCCAGCATCAGCCCTTGATTCTGCAAAAAATTACCTGCATCCATAAATCTATTCACATCAGTAATTCCTCAACTATTTAGCTGAGACATGAGAACTGTGATAATGCAAACAAACAGAATTGCTGACAACATCTAGTCCTAATACAATGAGTTCATATGATATAAATGCAGTATTCTTTCCTAAATTCAGAGGTAGAACAAATTAGCTAGTGGAGGAAATAAGCTTCATTAGAACTATAGGAAACAGAAAAAACCCACCCATCTCTCAGTATGCTTAAACTCAGAAAGTGCATTTGGAAAAAGATTGTTGAAAGAGCCTGTCTAAAATGGATTGATGAGTAGATGCCAAGAGGTAAGTAGACAAGGTACAACTTTTAAGAAGACAATGTTGGGGAAAAAAAAAAAGAAGTTAAAATGAAATATTAGTGGAACAACCACCAGGAGAAAACAGGAAGAAATAAGATGAAGTTGATGAATCTTTTGACAGTCACAAGGTTCCTTTACTCTTATTGGTTGGCTGAAGCATGGCCAGACACTGGCTTTACCACCAGTATAAAGGCCTTATGGTAACTGGCATGACCTTTACCTCCCAGAAGGAAATCAGGGCACTCTTTTCTGTATCCCAGTGGTGCAACTTCTCCCTAGGACCTTCCACATCCACAAGAAAACAAGGGAGATAAATTGATACCAAGTCAGAGAACTAAGGACTGTCTGGCACATTCTTAAGAGGGAGAGAGATAAACTCTTATTCATATAAGATAATACTGACAATTTTAAGGCCAGGTTGAGGGCAGCAATAACGACTGCAGGTTCTGAGGCTGTGCTGGGAGGAAAGATTTAATACAACAAAAAGCATACAAGGCACTTCATGAGATGGAGAGGAACAATTTGTATGGATCTGCAAAAATGCTGATGCTGGCATTTCTTGGCAAGATGAATTCTCTTGAACCCAAGCCCAGCCCAGTATTAGCTTTACAAAAGGACTTCCTTGTGAGTGAAATACTGTTGGTGTAAAAAAATACCAAGACCAATTTCTGCCTGTTATAGCTATGTCATGCTCCACTCCCTGATTATCAGCTCCATATGCATGACACTCTTATGTAACTCACATACAAAAGATAGCCAAATTTAAACCTTCAATACATTGATCTTGCCAGTAAATATTCTACTGGGAACAAAAAAATCACAATCCAGAAATGTGAAGTATTCATTCACACACACATAGGACAAATAAGGGCTTAGCAGGAATTGGTTTACAATCCTCACGGACTCCTGTAGAGCTAATAAGTCAAGAAATACCACTTGAATAGAATCATATGATAATCGCATGATTATATTTTTTGATACATTGCATAGTGCTTAAGTATAAAAATAAAAATGCATTTAGAGCTTAGGCTGTCCTTTATTGTATCAAATTAAATCGGATTTAATGCCTAGCTGTGTGTCATGCAGATCAGATCCATTTGTACGAGACTGTACAGTGTGGAGATGGTTCAAATGAATGAATAGCTTTCTCATTACTTCACCCTATTCTGCTCTCTCTTTTCCTGTCCTTTGTAATGTAATGGAGGACAGCTGTGGCAGTGAAGTGAATATTAACTAACCTCAGCGCCTCAGCAGATTGTGACTTTAATCCCTGCAAATACCACTGAAATCAAAATTTAATTACAGTCTGCGTAACTCTGTTAATGCCTGAAAAATATTTAACAATTAGTAGTTGGCTTAATTAAGTAAACTGCCTTTCACAAAGCAACCTGAAAAGTTTTTTCCCAGTATTTTATCCTTCACACTAATTAGTCTGATGTAAGCTTACAGCACTCATTTACTGTTACTGAGTGTGCTGTATTACTGATCCAGTTTCTGGGGCTTAACTGTGTTTAATGGAGGAAACATTATTAAAGGAAAAAAAAAATTCCTTGAGCACTACTACTCCTTAAAAATAAAAAAAAAAATCTTTATAGTAAACCAGGAAGTTTCGTTAGTTACTTACCTATATGCAGTTACATAGTTAAAGATGCCAAAACTATGATCAGAGCATGGGTTCAGTGTGTGTTGAATAACATGTAAATTTAATTAGGGTACAGCCATGTCTATCAGAGGACAATGCCTTGCACATCCAGACCATAAAAAGATCATTATTTCTAAGCTTAGTGAAAAGTCTTGGCCTTGTGTGGCCTGATATTTGTTTTGAAAATCTCTGATAAAAAGTTAGAACTACAATGTAAAAAGTGGATCACAGCTGATTTTGACAATTAAGTCTTGTCATTTAAATTAATGTGACGTTGCTTTGATCTTGCTTGTTTGTGCTGTTATGGTACAAGATCCATTGCTCTTGTTTCTGTGGATTTTACTAAAGTTGCATTCTTGAATGCCTATAATTACAGATGGTCCCTGTTTGTTTTCTGAAAATACAAGCATTGCAAGACATTCCTGTAAACTGGGGTTTGAATTATAACATTTCCATCCGTTATCCTAGAAAAAATATTGTTCAACATTGAAAGAGCAAGATACATTAATTTGGTATTTGAAATATTGATTTGATGGCAAATATCTCATGCTGTACTGGCTAGCATAGATTCATTTAGCAGTGGTGGCAGATATTTGCCTGAGAATATTTAATTACGTACATTTTCAGCTTGTCAATATGAGGTCTTGCAGTTCTTTACCTCTACAGGTAATGAGTACAAAATTAAGCCATACAGTTGTGAATTGTATAAATGTGTTTTGGAAGAGTGAATATAACCAGCCTGACAAGAAACAGTGAATTGCCTCAATAAGGACCGCTGTCTACACAGAAAACATTTAAAAAAATATTTTTCATCCTTAAAACGTTATGATTCATATAACCACAGGCAACACCTAGAAATCCATAATGTTCAGTTTCAATCTACTGCCAAACCTTCTGAAAAAAATTAATGTACATATCACACTCAAATTATTTACAGAAATAGAGAATAGAGGTTTACAGCAGAACTAGCTAGATAGTAAGTAAAATGTGTTAGAAAAATGAGATTACCTTAATCCAAGTATATCAAACTGAAATGCAAAACTAATTGAGACTACTTTAAATCAGAATGTTTTGTCTCCATCACTTGCCTGTCTCTCACTGGGATTTACATGAACATAGTCTAGCTGTCTGCTTTCTACAAAGAATAGATATTACGTGGTATAGCTGAGTTATTTGTTTAAAATACCTGTATTTTGCTCTATGCTTATAGTGTGGAGTTTGGTTTTTTCCCCATTTTATAGTGGCTGATTTAGTAAAAGCTCTCTTTTATTCCAGAGGCAAAAGAAATAAGAATTAAATCAATGAAAAACAGAATGTCTGAAATAAATTGGTGTGTAGGTAGTTTGGTACAATTCAAGATAATTGGCCACCTTCTTCTGCGCTCATGGTTGACTGAGGATGGAGATTAAATTACCATTCATAATACTGGAGAGGTGGTCCATTCAAGTCATGGCTTAAATACTGAATGTTGGCTGAAAAATTTAGAGAGGCAGCTGGCAACTGTATAACTCCTTTTCTGTGTGTAATTTAATGTATTATGTAGGAGAAAAAAAAAAGCTACGTTGTCAAGCTTTACAGGTGTAAAAATTCTTTCAACTATCATTAAAAAATGTGTTTTCAAATGCTTTGTGTGACTTCTAGATGGACTTCAAATGCTTCTGTCTACATCATCACGTAAAGTAACTATCTCTATGTCAATGCACACCTGCATTTCTGTTAAGCAAATATTCTTTCACCATCAAATTCTATTGCTCATTGAAGCGTCCATAACAATTCTCCTTAATGATACAAATGATCCACTTAAAATGGTCTATTATGTATCTTTTTTCCAAAAGTAATAATGCTTTCTTTGGTTTGTTTTTGTCAAATGATGGAGAATTTCATAACAGTGTAATATACTTAATGGGTTTTGAATTTTAGTGTAGAAGAGTTAAAAACCATGTTAAAAATCAAGCAAAATTTGATTAAATTTTGTTCACCTCAAACCGACTGCCACAAATTCCACAAGAAGAGCTACCTTCCACTGTTTTCGTGAAAATAGCATGGTACAAGTCCTAGGTTTTACCTTCTACTAAGAAAAACACTTGCAAACCTGAGGATCAGAGTTTAGGAGGAAGTTCACGAACTAGGATTTTCTTCTTGCTTTTCCCTCACTTAAGCAGTAATCATTACAAAGCTGTGGAAATTGTGAAGCTCAGGACAAAAAAACCCCACAACTTCTTTGTATCTGTGTATACATGTATTTATATGTTTAAGAGGTTAAAGGTGAAATCCTATTTTCTGTAGCACTCATGATACTCTTGCTGAATTTAAAGCTAAGTGTATGTGTATGTCTGAGGAAAAAATGGTTGTCTCTTCCTTATGCTTGCTGGCATATTTATATGAAGCTTATGGCCGGGAGCATAACTTGTGTAGGTTAGCATAGCTCTCTTAACTCATTATGCTAAAATATAAAGCAGACAATCTAAGCCACATTAATGTGCTGGAGTAACGTCATACAGATGACCATAAATGTCTACTTCCTGACCCCTATGGAAAAGAGAACATCCAGCAAAAGTTGGAAAGTAGGAGTGCTTCATGGGGATTATATAGGGATGCATTGGGACCATTTAGACAGAGCTCTATAAGACCCATGAGGATGCAGTCGCTTTGATATCCAGGGTGTGTCTTTGATCCCTGGTCAAATTTTCAGACTTGCAGTGCTCCAGCTTCTGCTGGGATTGACGTGTATACGTTCACAGGTTGTACCATTGCTACTCTTTATTTTAACCCTCAATCTTTCTTTCAGTACTATTTCTAAATGACAAAGGGGGAACTATAGAACCCTTCATATTCAAGTTTATATAAAACCAAGCCAACCAACCTCCCTCCGTAACGTCTGCCTTCTTGCGCTTCTTTACCAGCTGAATGAATTCCCGAGCTGTTGGTAAACTTGTAGGTTGCAGTCTAGTAAAAAGTATGCCAGACTATAACAGGAGTTTTCCACTTCTTTATGTTTTCAGTTAAGTCAGGTCTAAATCCATATTCCTCTTCTAAGAGCTATGACTTTCCCCACAACATTACAGTAATACACTGTATCTTAAACAGGCCTGGAATAACATAGCACGTGTTGACAAAAATTAGTTACTCTGTGTCTGAGTTTGAGGTGAATTTTGTTACAGCAAACATATAAATCAATTGATTTACTTCTCCTTTTACAAATTTATTTTATTCTTATTTGTCTGGCATCTTCCAGTTCGCTGACACACATCTATACTAACAAAAGTGCTTTAAAAAAATATCTTGTATCTTTGCAACCTGATAAATAGATCTGAGTAATACTAATGAATAATATTCTTATGTCTCAACAAAATCAGCTGCAAAGATCAATGATAGATGTCATTTTAGGTGCATACCTAACACAGAGAAAGTGACCAAATTAAACCATAAAATGTCACAGAACTAAAACAAAGCTGCCAGCCTTCAACTGCTTTACAGAAAGGTAGGCTGAAATAATATTTATTTACAAATTCACTTTGCATCTTAGAATTAAATCTGTCCAGTGATGCACTCTACAGATGCAATAGGAGGCTTTGATGACTTTTGCAAAACATTAAGTAGTAATCACTACTTAAAAAAAACCCCAACAACTTTACAAGCCTAATCAGCAAATTAACAGGTCTAGGAAACTCATATTGTATTTGGCTTATATTTGCTTGGTGTGATTGCTTTTTGTGAATATACCAGGCTGCTGTAAATGGTACAAATCAGCTTTATATGTGACAGAATTAGTTTAGTGCTACAACAGTAGTGTTATAAATCAGAAGCATTAGAGTGGGCTGTACTGAAAGCTACAGCTTTTTCCATCACTCTTCATATTTGCATGCAGAGTAAAAATCATATCTTTTCTCAACTCTGACATGTTTGAAAAAGCCATTCTTCATGAATGTTTTCTCTGTTTCCTAGTGACATTGTTACTAGTCAAAACTAAACTATTTCTCTTGTGCTGCGTAACTGAATCATCATGCATTATTTTTTGCATGTTTTTTGCTGTCATTCAGGAGAAGTCCATATAATAAATGGGATATTAATAGAATGCTTACATTAGCTGACATCATACTTCTGGCCTCTATGACAAAATATCCCTTTATCCATTATTAAGTTTGTTATTATGAAAAATAAGTAGTAGATATTTTATTATACATAAATTGTACTTGTGGCACAGTTTGACCTTAAAAAATGCGGACTATATATTAAGTTATGGAACCAATAATATAATGAACCTTGTGGAAAAGTCTTTCGGGGTTAATTCCCTGACAACATCTGAAAACAAAGTGAAACTGTAAGTGGTAAACCATTATTACACTGGTGTTTAGGATGTGTCATGTCTTATTATTATCAAAACTTTCAGGGGTCATTATGTGGTGTATTAGACATGATCTTGGGATCAGAACATAAATTTTTAAGACAACACTTTAGTCTCAAAATTAACTTGAATGTGTTTAGGAAGGTGCAGCCTCCTAGGAGGTGTTTCTGCAAGAGGGAAGTTAAGGAAGGGAAATTAAAGAAAGTGATAACAGAATTAAAGCTTATAATGACTAGTTCTTCTTCTCTTGGTATCACAAAAGGCTCAAAATCATATATCACACACATGATGGTATGAAAAAGGGTAGAATGAATAAACCTGACTAAGAAGGCCTACTCAATTTCTGCTCAAATAAGAACTACACGCTGCTTTAAAATAATAATTTGGTATATTCTGTTAATTTCTAAGCCTTTTAAGTTCTTCTCCAACCAGAGGTACAGAAAGGTGAATAAGGTTATTCCAGTATCATTTCTGGTACTGTGGGCAAACTGCAATCTTATTAAGTCTATTTTCACAAATCAACAAATCTCCAAATGTACTTTCCAATGAAATTTCCAGGCAATTTTTATGTACATGAAGTATCTGACCTTATAATTTTCCTATCCTTGGTGTTTTGAGAATTTTAGGATTATTGAAAAAGACTAATTCAAGAGTCAAAGATGTAACACCCATCATCATTATATTTTACCCCCTTGTCAGCTGACCATATGTAAAAAAACTTGTTATCTATCGGATTTAGTAATTCTGTTTTTCACAGGTACAAATCATCCTGTGTTAGTACTTTCAACACTAGAGTGAGAGCACAAACTCTGCAAGCAAAACCAAACTGTATCAGTTTTCGACTCAACCCAAAATATAACACACCAGAGCATAAACTCAGAGCTCACATAACCTCTGTGCACTCATGATGAAATGTATAGCTGCATTTTGCATTACAGATGTTGTAATTTTTAGTTTTGATTCAAAAAGTGCGTTCACATAATCCAAATGAAGTGTTATATTAACAAGACGTATGTTGCTGTGCTTTAGTGCATCTTAGATGTGATCAGTCTATTTGCACAACTCCCACTAAATGTGCTTGTCTTGTGGTACAGTTGTGTGGGAAATGCTGTCCTGAATGTGAGACACAACCCTTTCTGTTCCCAAGCCATTAGGACCAAGGAATGAACAGAGGAACAGGGAAGAACAAGATTCAAAGACACATATTTTTCGTTTGCACTTCACAGCCCTGGATGTGGAAAATGGCGCATTAATAATGTAAAGTGGCAGAAGACACTTTAACAAATCAAGGTCTCAGAAGTTTCACTCTCTGGGCAGTACAGTCTGGTACGTTTTCCTCCACAAATTTCCCATGCCTAAACCTTTCAAGACTCAGGGTTTGGATGCATTATGTGAACTGCATCCTGTTGATGGATTTTTCTAGCCTATTGACATGAGGCAGGATCCACTGACTGAAACATTATACAAAACCAAGAGACTGACACCGAAAAGCGGGAGCAGAATCTGTGTGATCCTGAGACACGGTTACAGACATCTGCCAACATGGTCAAAGAAGAGGAAGGAATACCTTAATGGTGAGAGCATCATCCAGGAAGATGGACATCTGGACTCTGCAAATGTCCAGTTGTACACCTCACTAAGATGCACACATGACTAGAGAGTGATTTGAACGTTGTGCAGTTGTTTTCCACATTAGATCCTCAACAGTAGAGGTAACAAGTATACCAAAGTCACCATGAACATTACTAAATAATAAAAGTCATTAGGAACTTGGATCACAAAAAACCACAAATCCTAATTAAACTCAGTCCATATGCCATGTGGACAGAACAGTATTTTATTTTTGTGTTATTCTAACTGCCTTTAGACAAGCTATTTTGTCAGGTTTTGCATTGACTTCACAGTGTTAAGGTACAACTAGCTGCTGGGTATGGAAATTTAGTGCTGTAAGTGTGCTTCATGAAATGTTTTAGGCAGCTGGAATCACAGACTGCTGCACGCTACCTAGGCATTGAGTCCAGTGGTCTGCAGGGACCTTCCTGAAATACCATGAGAATGTTCATCTTGCTTGCTCCTCACATCCAAAGGCTTTTCTTAGCATGATGTTTAGATCATCGACAACAAACAAAAAGCTACAAGGGATCAACAACCAAGAATGATCAGAATGTGCCTGGCAAAGGAAATGGGAAAAAATAATACCATTTTCCTAAGTCCACAGAACAACCAAGAGACCGCTAGATAAATTTCCGAAGTGTGGCAGAAAGCAGGTGAAGCATTGCACCTCAGCAAAAGCCAGAGAAATCCAAAGGGGCCCAACCAGTTCCATTTGAGGAAAGATTCTTCGTCTTGAAATCTTGCTCGAACCCTGAGAGACTTTTAACATTCTTAGGAACACCAATACACTGTCTCTGTCCAAGATCCACTTCTGATGCAAAAGAGGAAAAACATATTCTCCTGGAAACAATACTCTGTGTCAGGAAATGTGGGGTATGTAGGGAGAGGAAGAGAAAGGAAGAAAGAAAATCAGGAGATACTTCCTTTGTTACTGCCATGGGGAACTAGAAGAATCTATAGAGTAAATACGTCTCAAAGGCAATCATCTGTGATCAAGTTTCTTTTCAAAACGCTTAAGGGATACCAGTAAATCTGCTCATCCAGTGGAAAATAAGTACTAAAATATCCTCAGAGTGATTCAGCTGCTCTCTGGTACCCTGAGGGCTTCCAGTTGCCACATGGAAAGGCTGAGGATCTCCTCTGTTACATATGTCAGTCTCATGAAGATTCTGTAAAGCATCTAAAATGGTTTTAGGGACATAGGTTGAAAGATCTGATTTTTTCCACATACTACAAGTCAAATATCGCTGTTACTGTGGCATAGATTAATTTCCATGCAACTTTCAGAGTCTGTCTGGAAACTATTGTGGTTCTACTTTCCTATGCGAAAGAGAAGTAACTGTCTGGTGGTTAGAAACATTTCCATTTATAGTTCAAACACAATTGTGACAAATTCATAGTTGTCTACCTTGAACTTGTGTTTTCTTTTCATTTAAACAATTGGACCTCCCAAAAATATACAGAATAAACATATGCTGTTCTCTGCTTCCAGTCTTTGGTTTTGTAAGTTAGGCACAACAACCTGCTTTTTAATCCCTCATCCTTAACAGACTCAAAGCTTTCATAATATTTTAGACCTTCGCACTTCTTCTGGTTTAAATCCTTTGAATAACTGACCAGAACAGTACACAACGGTACAATGAGATTTTACTTTGTAGACTGGCGTTCGAAAGAAGCTCTGTTTGTTTAAAACACCTTGTCTCCTGCAATTTTTGTTTTCACAAATGCACCAACATTGTATCTCTCAGTCATCCCATGGCAAGTATGCTTTTACTTCATCATCACTGCAATCAAAGAGCCTCTCAGTAATATGGAAAAGTCTTATTATTAGCACCTGAGTACAAGACTTCATATCTTGTGCTCTGAAATTTTATTCCCATTTCTATTCCTTGTCTACCATGTCACCCTGTACTTTCTGTATGATGATATTTTACTCAGTAATAGTAGCACTTGGTTACCACATGCCTATACTTCTCACCCCGAGATTTCCAGCCAGGTTTTTTCTAAGATGAATATTTGTTGAGGATTTCTGCCTGAGAGGCAGAGCAGAGTGTTTCTCTCTGGCTGCCTGAGTGAGGGAAATGTGATCCAGTGCCAGGTCTACCCTGCCGTTGGGGCCAGGAGTGCAGGCACTGACACTTCTCATGTAAATCTGGGGATGAGAAGCAGAGGCAAGACATCACTTGTGTATCTGAAGAAGGAGCAAAGGCTGAATGGATCTAAATTTAGGGATTTTTTTTTGTGAGTACAGTCCATACTAGCGTGAGTAGGTAGAGACCCTTTCAACTCAATTCCTGTTTCTGGGTTTAGGAGCACAAATGGGTTAGGAGATGTTGGAGCACTTAAAGGGACACCTGTGAGAAGTGGTATGTGAATACAGAAAAAGCAGAGCTGAGGGTCATTAAATATCCTCTGCACAGGACCACACTGTCTGGAGAGGAACGCCATTATGTGAACAGGGCTTCCTATTCCCTATACCTTCTGTCCAGTCCTATCAGTTTCATAGGTGCGATTTTCCTTTGTTTTGCTGCCAGGAATGTGACAGTCAGCATGCATCATCCATGTATTTCATTGACATGTGTTCACTATTTACTTTGAAATCACCATACAAAGCAGAATGTTCTAGAGAAAACTCCTAGCATCCAGGCTGATAATTCTCCCCTGTGCATATGCTGTTGCAGTTTCTCTTTTAGTTTCTTGCACCCTCATTATTCCCATATCAATGGGCATAATCTCCATCTTACATGATTCACTATAGGAAACTGAAAGAAACACTTTACTTAAAACAGATTAGGTCTATTGCATTAACCTTATCAAAGAAATCAGTTCTCTTAGATATATTAAAAAACACTAAATCAGGCTCACACAATCTACCTTTGATAAAACTACACTGTATTTTATTATTTTCATTTGCCTCCATGCCTTTCATTATGCTTTTCTACAAAAATATCTTTAAGACTTTAGAAAATATCAGATAGACTTCTGTATTAGAAAGACCACCCTGTTCCTCTTCACACACCACTTTCACCCCCTTAATTAAAATATAGGTACTGTTCTGCGATTGTCTACTTCTAGCTTTCACAAAGAAATTAAATTTCTTGGTATGGCAAAATTGTACTTCTACAATTTTTACTAATACTTCCAATATCTTACAGCAATTCCCCCACATCCCAAACACTTTTTCATGAAGCAGTGTAAGTTGGACTTGCACTTTGATGTTGCAAAACCCTTATTCCCATTTTCTGTCCTAATTTGGACTACAAGACATTATCTTATCCAGAATGAATGACCAGAAATAGGACAGGATGTGGCAAAATTTATCTGCCAGATTTTTACAACAGTGAAACCCGAGCTTTTGCAAGACTGAGATTTCAGTGAGGCTCATGCCTAAAACCAGCCATAGCTAACTCTACAGCAGTGACTATGCATTTAGTAGGTACAAAATTTATCTCTAGAACATCCTCTTTCAGACATCTGTGATGTGATACTTTTTGACCTGCTACTTACCTCATAAATATAATGTGAAAACATTGGCCAATTCTACTAAAAGGTTATGATACTCAGTGCAGAGTTGCAACATAACATAATTATTAGAAGTTACACGTGCCAGACTGATTCCCAATGGTGAATCAGTGGGGAGCCAGTAGTTAATAGGAAAAGAGTACTTACATATATCCCTGACTAGTACCTTATGATGTATTATCTATAAGGAATTTAAAAATCCCTCTACTTTTAGTCTAGCAGAAAGGATATATACAAACAAAATATGATCCTATAGATCTTTCAAATGAAAGATTTAGTATCAATAAATATGTTTTAAATATGTGCTTATATATCTTTTTTTTTTCTCGACATTATTTCTAATCTACATCTGTAACAAGAAATTATTGCACTTGAGAAGAATTCTAATTTATGTGTAAAATACAATATTCAGAATTCAAGGGAATGTATTTGCCTGCTCTTTCCAATCAGAGCCACAAAATACAGTGGTTTAGTAACATAAAAATCTAGAATTTAATCTAAAACTAACTTTTATAGAGGACTTGTTTTTTCCTCAACACTTGTAACAAACATACAAATGGATTGTTTATACCTCTTTTCTTCTATCAATATGAAAATGGGATCATGGTAATTAGAAACTCCTAAAGATTCATATATATGTTGTAGTTCAATCTTAAAACTGTGGCACATAATCCCGATGTTTTCTTGTATATAAGGCTATTTTCACTTGCTTACAAACTCATCAAGAACGAACACATTTGGGGTAAATTTTCAGTCTTTTCTTCCTAACTCATACTAAATTTTCTTGTATGAGTGAAGAGGCTGGAGACTGGATCACTCATTGAGATGGGTCATGAACTGGCTGGATGGCAGAGCTCAGAGGGTTGTGATCAATGGTGCAGAGTCTGGTTGGAGACATGTAGTTAGTGGGGTTCCCCAGGAGTCAGTATTAGGTCTAGTCCTGTTCAACCTGTTCATCAGTGACTGGAATTAAGAGACTGAGTGCAACCTCGGCAAGTTTGCTCATGATATCAAACTGGGAGGAAGGGCTGATACACCAGAAGGCTGTGCTGCTATTCAGCAAGACCTGGACAGGCTGGAGGACTGGGCAGAGAAGAACCTAATGAAGTTCAACAAGAGCGAGTGTAGGGTCCTGCACCTGTGGAGGAATAACCCCAGGCACCAGTGCAGGTTGGGTGTGGACCTGCTGGAAAGTAGCATTGCGGAGAAGGACTTGGGAGTTCTAGTGGACAACAGGTTGACCATGAGTCAGCAATGTGCCCTTGTGGCCGACGGTATCATGGGGTGCATTAGGAAAAGTGTGACCAGCAGGTTGAGGGAGGTTATCCTCCCCGTCTACTCTGCCCTGGTGAGGCTGCATCTGGAGTTCTGCATCCAGCTCTGGGCCCCTCAGTTAAAGAACAACAAGGAATTAATGGAGGGAGTTCAGTGGTGGGCTACAAAGATGATTAGGGGTCTGGACCATCTTTCTTATGAGGCCAGACTGAGAAAGCTGTGTTTGTTTAGCCTGGAGAAGAGAAGGCTGAGAGGGGTTGTTATCAATGTTTATAAACATCTGAAGAGTGGTTGTCAAGAGTACGGGACCAGATTGCTTCCAGTGGTGCCCAGCGATAGGATAAGGGGCAATGGGCACAGACTTAAGCATGGGAGGTTCCATCTAAACATGAAGAGAAACTGCTTTACTTTGAGTGTGCCAGAGCACTGGAAGAGGCTGCCCAGAGGGTTTGTGGAGCCTCTCTCTCTTGAGACATTTAAAACCCACCTGGAGCCTTTCTGTGCAATCTGCTCTGGATGAACCTGCTTTAGCAGGTGGGTTGGACTAGATGATCTCCAGAAGTCAGTTCCAACCCCAACCGTTCTGTGATTCTGTGATTGTTGAACTGTGCTAATGAAAAGTTACATTTGTTCGCTTCCCTCACAGCTGGAGTGAGGGTGCAGATCTTTAACACATCTAGTCTCTAACACAGTGAGTCAAAAACACCTAGATCCTGTATTTCTCAGTGTGCCAAAATCCACTCGGCTGTGCTTGCTGTAGTTGTGGATCAGGAATTCTTCAAAAAATTGAGAACTGGACATTATATGCAGATAATTGCCTTGCCCATATGAGAGCTTCTAAATTTGGCTATGAAAATTTTGTTTGGTTTCTCATTTGAGTGCAAGCAAACAGACACTGCCTGGTGGTTTAATGAATTTAATTTTTCTAGTTATTTGAGAAGCACTTTCCCTGAGAAGCAAAGAGGTTTTTTCTTGGATCAGCAATTCTAGTCTTATTGTTGTAAGACTGCTAAAATAAATGTATTTTCTTTAGAAAACTACAACAAAGCCTAATAACACTCAAATTATGCACTTCTCCCAAAGCTAACCCATCTGTTTTGGAAGTCTGGAAAAGAAATCATGCCTTCTGTCTCCAGCTAGATCCTGAAGTCCCTCTCCTTTGTACATCACTAAGCTGCTTCTGCTGTCGGCATTTAGGGCCTTTTTTCCAACACTTCCAAAACACAAGTCCCTCAATGTAATATTCTTTATGTCCAGCTAAAACTGCCCTTAATTAAGCTGAAGATGACCCGCAGAAATAAAATATATGAACAAAGGTAGAAAACAAACACTGTGCCAACTTAGACCACATACCCCCACCTGGAAATCTTACTAGCCTGAGACTAGTTAAGGAATGTGATCTGAATTATACAAAATGATCTCTTCTCCCATGCCCTCTGTGCCTAGCCATCAGCCTGTCACGCTTTCTTTTCCTGTTTGGTTCTAGGATTTATGTTTGCCAAGATAAGTCATTTTAATTTGGCAGAAAAACTTGGGTTTTTCTCAAGCTTCCAAAGGGGACAAAAGCCAAACATTTTCTACAGATGCAAACTTATTATTACTCTAAAATATTAAGAGTAATGGTGTTAAAATTGTTCTAAGCATTCATACATGATTTGCAATGAAATTTTCCCTTTATTGTTTCTAAGTGATTTGTTTTATGCTTTCTGCTGCTATTTTAGACATTTTAGTACAACAGAACAAACGTCCTGGAGTGACATGTCCTGAAGCAGAGTATCTTAAGCAGCTATTATTGAATATGTATGAAGAGGTGAGTAGGGGTAAGATTCAAATGAGGAGTGGTAATTTTCACACAGAATATGCCTCTAAGAATCTAATGTATTGGATGAACATAATGATACAACCAGTCATTCTGGTCTTAAATACTGAAATAATGCATAAAAACATTAATATTTTAGGTTAAGGGTCAGTGAGCAACCTATATCCAAAACCAAGGTTTTGCTGAACATCTGGTGATTTCAAACACAGTGGAAATTCTGAAAAGTTTGTAAGCAAATTCAGTAAATTCCAAGGAAATGCAACATGGTACTGTGTGAAAAACTGTCTCTCTGGGGAGAGAGGCAAGAATTACAAGAACACCAAAATGCTGAATAAAGCAAAATGTCCACAGGTTGTTTGAAAATATCTCTTGGACCAGAAGAAGATAACCTGGACTGTTGTAAATCAGTCTTTGGACTAGTAGCCCAATCAGTCTTTGGACTAGTTTTATTTAATAGTTCCATTGATAATACTAGCATAACATTCCAGACGATATATTCTAAAATGGAGCACATTACTCAAAGGCAATCAAATTAGGAAGTATTTAACATTGCACAGTAGATTTTTTAACAAACTGGCTTACTCTGAGGACTGGTTATCTAAAGAAAAAAGATTAAAAAGTCAAGGTCATACACTTGGAGATAACAAAGAATTTCTACGACAAGCTGTGGGATCATCAATTTTAAGCATATGAGGACAAAGAGAAACGTAAGAATTTATTTAATCAGAGAATACCTAGAAGTTACTAATATAAACTGTCTGTGAAACAAATAAAACTAAAACCTAGGGTATTTCAAAATATATTCCTGCAAAGGAAATATTATTAATCTGCAAAGAAACGTTGCGAGGTTCTCTGGAAAAAAATTCTGAACCCATATTCCCAGAAGATAAGTTTAGACAAAACTAGTTGGTCTTCTAGGATGGCCTTGAAAATAATGTTTTCTTAGAGGACAATAAAAATGGACAGTCTATCTAACACAAGAATGCTAAAAAGTCATTTGCTTTCTCAGCCTAGAAACATAAACGCTATTCTGTATATACATTAAATACAAAACACATGAAACACCACTAAGGGAAAATAACTGTTTAAGCTAAAATAGAGATAAATAGGCATAAACTGATCATAATGGCAACCCTGCAGAAATAGGGCTCCAGAGGATCACTCCCAAAGAAGTAGTTAGGTTAAAAAACGAGCTAACTTAAAGTGATGCTTGATAGGTTTATGAAAGGCATCCACCACCATAGTTTCCAGGAGTATTGGGACGACAGAGAACAGTCAGGAACTTCCAGTGTACTGACATAAATTCCCTAGGTTTTCTTCTTCTGCATGCTTTTGTGTTAAACGTAGGAGACATATTCAACTCTGCATAACTTTTTTTTCCATTTCACCTTGCAAAGTGGATATTTGTAAAGCAGATTGTTGCAAAAGGATAATAAAATCTGCACATGTCTTTAGGAAGAGGCTTCACATAGGGCTACATAACACTTCAAACTGTAAGTTACTTTTGCCCTATTTTATGAGATTAATGTTTCATTTTTAACTGTTGTCTTCATTTTATATCAAAGTAAATATGGGCGCCACTGCCTTTCAGAAGTACAGAAGTCTTGTGTTTCATTATTTTTAATTAGGGAGTTTCTTTACTTTCATGCCTGTGTGTAAATTGTATTACTGTTAATGGAAATTCTGTTTGTGCACTGATCTGAGAACAGACCCCTTAGATATTATGTAAATAGCTTTACAGCTGACCAGCCATTGCTGACCAACTGAACAAAGTGATATCCTCATGCACTACTTATGAAGTTGTGGCTAGACTAGAAAATATATTTTATAGTTCTGAGGGTCAAAGTAAGTGGGGAAAAAAGTTTAAATTAGGATAAAGGCGCCACAAAGGCATTAGTTCAGTTCGTCCTAAACTAATGATCACACTTAACTCTCCCAAAGCTGTTCAATCCACACAACTTTTCACCCACCCTAGGCAACACAGAAAGTAAGATTCACTCCCAAACAGAACTTAGCTGTCTCTGTAGGCTAATTTGCCTGACTCCATCCACAACTAATGAGGAAAAACACAAGGAATAAACCTCCTCTGGGAAATATGTCTCTTTTTCCAGTAACTGACCAGTACAGAGTATCTTTTAATGACTAAAATCATGAGCCAAATCACACCCAGAGTGTGACACACTTTAGGAGAATCCTTGAGCTATAAACTAGCTCTCTCTTTTGTAGAATATGTCTGAAGAAATGTCAAGAAGTCTCATTATTCTTTTTCTCATTTGAATTTTAAGAAATGCACATAAAATTGGATTTCTGATTAAACAGATCATTTCTGAAGTAGCAAATGTTGGTTAGAAGACAGATGATTAATGAAGGAATACAGTATCTAAACTGGAAAGTAAAATTTAAGAAACTGTTGTTATTCTAAAAGCAGGTGGTTTACATAGTGTTAGCATAATTATTTATAGCTGTATTACTAGAAATCAGCAATTACTATGGAAATAATCTAGATTTCTATGCAGTAGAGTCATGATTTCTCAGTAATAACCTACTATGTCCCTTTTCCCATGCAGAATGGAAGTAGTCCCACAGCAGTAAATATTGTTATTTTCTATTAGCATTATTTTGCTATTTCACAGATAACAAACAGCAACAAACTAAGCAGCAGTTGTGTGAATGCTGTTAAAACGAAACCACACCAAACAAAAACCAACCAAACAAAAAACAAATAATCCAGAACCCCCCCCCCCCAAACAACAAACTTCTAAGCTTGTAATCTGACTGCCCTGTAAGTCTGCTCGTCGTCACAAGCCTGAATGCACACATAAGGCTTAGAATGAAATGTGAGCCCATAAAATACGTAGAGGAAAACAAACTTTGCTAACCTAGAATGTGGGAAATACAATCTCTCCCATGCACATCTGTTGAAATGATAAAGAGAACCAATTCTAAACCTCTGATGTAGCCAGGATACTGGAGCTAAATTTTCAATTGTATCCTTTGTCTATGTTAAAAGTAATAAATAAGCAATTAAGAAAAGAACAATAGATTAACAGAGAGGGGAAAAGGTTGCACGGTAATTTGTTTTCCTTCCTGAAAAGCATAATCACTTGCGTATATGATATACAAATTAATTCCTTTTTCATTCTAATGTGATAGGCCCTATTGTTTTGTGATTCATTTGCTTCTCACACCTTTCCTTTTTGAACTATGAGAAAATGAAAACCAGACAGCTTCATTAAATAGGACCATTACAATAAAACTTTAAGTACTCTAAGTCATGGTAAGAGTCCCAAGATAAACAGAGTGATCATCTGAAAAGAGCCCCAATGGGAGTTGAAATGACATTGGAACTCTAAATGAAATGGGGATAAAAACATACTTGTGATACAAATATGTCTAATTTTTTTTTTTTAAAACGGCTGCAGAAATGCATTTTGCAGCACAAGTGACCTCTAATTATGAGTACTTTTCCTCCACTCTCTGAATTTGAACACCTTAATGTTCACACTGAGGGGAACCTGGGGCATATGTCTCCTTGCACGTATATACAACATATACATGTTGTTATGATTTTATCTTCTGAGTGCGATTCAATGGGATTTGCTTCCACGTGTATGTAATTCCCTTTCTTTCCCTTGTTCTCTTTCTTTCAGCCACACAAAGAAATGAAACCCCAGTGAACTTAGTCACCAGGTAGCTTTTGCTTTACTTAGTAGCAACAGCTACAGAGCCCTATTTGTTTTGGATTTTCTCAAACGCTGGACTTGTTAACACTCATCAAACACAGGAAAAATAAAACAGCACATTTAATTTGTCTCTCAGTATGAAAGGGATGTACAAAGAACCAGCATGTTTCTGACTAGGCAGTAACAGGTACAGTGCAAAACATATTTACAACACTTGAAAAATCTGAAAAAGAGAGCACTCCAGCTGAAATATAATCTTTTCACTGGGTCTTTTGGTGCATAATTGTCAATATGCTAGTGGGAAGCAGTAATATTACCCAACTGGGATCCATTCACGATGAGGAACAATAATGCGTGTTTACAAAAGATGTAGAGCTTGTTTTTTGGAGAAAAACAATACCATTCCACTGCCATCAAAACAGAGTGGTGTGTACAGTTAGTAAATCTTTTCTTAGTTGCAAAATTAGTGTCAAATTGCTAAGGCCATAAACTGTGTCAGCATAAGTCACTCTCATTAATTCGATGGGTGAAGGTAGGATTTTCAAACAGCAGGCTTCTCATTCTATTTTTTATTTTAATCAGCTAAATAATGAGATGGGGGTAGAGTTGCTTAACCAGGCCAAGGGAAGAAGAAAGCAGAATCATCTTAAAACACCAATCCTGGATTTAATAGCCTACAACAAAACACTAAGCAGGTCAGCTTCATGGTTCAGCAATTCCTAAAAGCCCTGTCTACTTCTCAACAGCTTATCGGTGGCCAGTGTGCAAGATCTCCCAATGAGGTCTGATTTACAGCACTAAAGGGTTTTGCTGCAAAAATAAAGGGCAAGAATGGTACCCTGTTTTCTGTACATTCTGTCTGTGCACACATATGTTAAAAAAACCCCTAAGCCTTCAGAAACTAATTCGGCCCTCATGATAAGGATCTCTTGCATTTTTCATTGACATAAACAGGTCACAATGTCTGGAAAAGCTTACGTAGAACTCAGCAGCAATCTGGTTTGTTTTTTCTGGGTCAAAGTCAGAGTTTATCTTGTTAAGCTATCTAATTGAACACAGCCCATGTGATACAACACAACTAAGTGCATTAAATGAGGTGCAATAGGAAGGGGGGCTGCATTTATTTCTGTGTGGTGCTGAGAGGGCGCAGCTTCCTGGAAATCCTAAATTACCTTTGAAACAGCTACTTTTGTGGCTGGAGAAAAAAGATGTCCAGCTTCTACAATACATTTTGTGTACACACACACAATCCAATTCTAGTTAAGTATATTGTTATTGTGAGGTGGTATTTCACCTTAAGCAAAATGAACGTGTCATGATCTCCATTTGCCTGGGGTAAATCTGAAAAAAAAATATTGTTGTCAGAGGGAAAATGGCAGATTTACTTTGAAGTAACCAAGATCAAAATCGAGCCCCAAATGTCAAGCAAGTTAAAGCCACAAACAGCATGATTTGAACCACAGCTTCACAAACCAGGCCCTATGCAGATCTCAGTAAAGTGAATTATATATAATAACACTTACAGTTTCCTAGTACTATTAGATGTGCCTTTTTACATAAAGGCTTAAGTTATGATAAAAAACAGAGCTGTGTCAGTTCTTTTCAGTCTCAGCACATTTACCATAAGCATAAGAAATGCTGCTTATGGCAGAGGCAGCCGTGCTTGAAATTTCTGAATTAATGGATTTGATTTCCTCTTGAGACAAACCATCAGCCTTGCAGTAATGGAAACAGATATAGTTGGTAAAACAAATAAAAAGCTGGCATGCAGATAAAATGGGTTTCAGTTTAAAATAGTAATGTTATAATTGAAGTGAACAATTACAGGGTTGCTCCTAGGCACAAAAGAAATACCACTAAAATGAAGTAATGTTTTTGTTAAGTACAGTCATTTCATGAAAATGTAGAGCTGCAGATGTCATAGTCTAGAAAAAGGAAAACGATAGTTATTTTCCTTAGCTGAGATCCTCTTAACATTCTATTAAATTTAATAATAATTACTAATATTAAATCTACATTTCACATGGGGGGAAGGGAAAGGGAAAGGGAGGGCAAAAGCTTTACAACTGTTACTAACCCAGAAAGTCTTGCTTGCCTTTCAAAGGATTTCAGTTATCAAGGGTCAAAAACCTGCAGTAGAAATTTTTGGAGGGCAGGGGGAGGGCAATAATTTTCTGTTGGAATTATAGAAGAAAGTTCTCTTGTCTGCATCCTTTGTGAGGGATACAACATCGGAAAGCCCAGGCGGGAAGGGAGGAATGTTGGTCATTCCGGGTAACCACCAACAAGAAACTATGAGGTGGGGGAATAGGGGAGGAACACACTCAGCATCAGATCTCTGTATGAAAGATGTTGTCTCTAACTAGGTCATGCTTCTGTCTGCCTTTCAGCTATATACACTGCTGGGGAGAAGCAGGGACTTTCCGTATATGAGAGTCTTTCATGTTAACATGTAAAAGTAAAAGTAATGAAGCACACCAAACACCACCAGTGTGTCACCTCAAATCTGAGAGTGCATTCGTTAACTCCACCACAACAAAATGCTCTGCTGTGTCCTGTGTTTCCTCTCCCTTTCTATGCATGACGGAAAATGTTCTAATCACAATTCTCTGTACAGATCTATTGATTAACAGATCACGATTAATGACTTGACAGTCAGCAAAACATACAGCTCTTCTTGTAATGGGTAAGCCATAGGACGCTACCTGGCACAGCAAATGCCGTCCACTCACTACACTTCTGTCACCAACAATCTGCATTTACACCGCTGTGCTGCACAATGCAAGGCATGGCCAGCAGCTCCGCAGCTATGCAACTGATGCATGGTTAACATGTTTCATAGCTTCGCGCTTCCAGAAGCAAGTTTTCAGGCGTTCTCACTCTCCTGCCTTATCGGTAGGCATAACTGTGGCAAGGCACAAGGTGCTGGTGGATTGGTGCCAGCTGGGCTGCAACCCTGCAGCCAGGGTCTGCCAGGCAGCATTTTCTACGTCTGGGTCCCTCACTGAGGGCTGCAGCTGCGTCTTCTCCAGGAACCTTTTGTGAGGAGACTCTAAATGACGTGGTTTGTTATCATCTGTTGTTTAATTATATCAGCTTCCAGTGTCATGCGTGGCATTTCACACACCCAGGCAAAGCTCCTACATGTAAACGAATTTTTTACTGTAACAACTGTATAAGGCCTGTCAGTACTGCAAGATATAATAGCTCCGTATTTACATGTGTCACTCTGAAGTGCTCACACTGAAATTTTACTGCTTTCTTCACACTCTTGCACTTACATAAATACACCCACACAGTACAGGTGGATTTCTGAATCGTCAAGTGTTTCTCTGCCATTTGGAGACATTTTTTGAAACAAATTAACACCAAATGCCTCATGGTTTGAATGTGTTTATTACTGTATTTGGTGTTTTAAAAGCTCTTCTGAAATGTTCTAAACAAGATCATGTGAACCCATAGAATTCATTATACACTTAATCTGTGGAGGAAATAAATGTCTGACATAAAGATTTAAATCTTTATTTTCCTCCCTTGACATGGTGGCTGGTGACACATAAATGTAGGGTTTTTTTTTTTTCCCTTTGACAGAGTAATAAAAATCTCATTATCTCTGAATAGGCAGCAATTTCGTTATCTAATCTTTTTACCAAAAGGTTAGTTAATTAATCAGAAACAAATCCTGATTATTATTTCAATAGAATTAGAAAGACAAATCACCAGAGTATGGCTAAATAGGGCAGGCCTGTGGTTTAACCTGCCTCATTTACATCCAAGTACAATGATTGTCAGGAGCTCGCAGTGAGCAAACAGCCCCGAGAACATAAGCCAGCAGATGGTTTTCTCTCGTCGCTAGCCTTTCCTCTCCTCTAATGCCTCTGATCCCATTACCTCACTGAATCCGTTACCAGGGTAACTGTTAAATTGCTGTGAAAGGCATGGTAATAAAGTAACCTGTCACACTGGCAATAAAAGCAGCAGAATTTTCCTGTTCACTGAACTTTTCAGCTCATCAATACTCACTTTATGAAGAAATTCACCACTACACACAGGTCAGCTGCAGGAATTGTTCCATGAGGCGTTTGAAAAGCAAACCAAAGTTCATGTAAACATGGGAAAGGTATAATTAAAGACGGGATTCAGAAATGCACACAGAGCTAATGCTTTGCTATATACTGTAGAAGGTTAGTAATGTACTGTAGAAGGTTAGTGAGAGATTAGAGATATTCAGGCTGCTTCTTTTAAGAGCGCTCTATAAATAACCTTTACTGCAGGCAGGAATGTGATAAATCCAAAATCATTTTGATATTGTTTATGACCATAACCTCCATTGCATCAGGCTGCTTACCTTTAGCAGCTGTACTCTGACCTATTTACTGAAGAGGATTTTGTTATGACAGAATAATCTGATGCCAGAAGGATTCACTTAAAGTGTTTTCCAGCATTTGTCTGCATTCTGTTGTTTTACAGACTTTTGAAGCAAGTTTGATATCTTTAGTAGGTTTTTGCAATATGTGGCTGTTTCCATTAATAAAACCTTATTTCGAGTAATCAAAAAATCATAGAGCCCATAGAGCCACTGTGCTAGCCCTCCCATCTGAAAACACTTTTCCAGTTTTCTAATGTACTATATCCTACTGCATTTTTGATTAAAAAAAAAGAAGCAAGATTCCTTTTTTTTTTAAACTTTTCTTTTTTATTTTTCCTAGAAATGCGTAGTAAAAGGTTTTTTCCATAGGGCACATGCACTGTTTGCCACTGACCAGAGCTAAATTTGAAAATGTAATGTGGAAAAACCCTCTTGACTTCAATTGGGCTCACAAGAAACTGAGAGAACATGCATGAAAAAGAGAGTGTGTATCTAATACTTGTTATTAGCTATTTGCAGACTCTACACTTTCAGCTCCATTTGGTAACGCCATTAATTATGGAGCAGTAACCTTGGAATATACTGGAGTTTGCTTATTGAGGTATCTTCTCTATTGGTCTTCTTTTTAAAAACTTGCAGACGCTCACAGCTTGTTTTAAAAAATGTCAAGCTTTTCTTCAACCAGCAGCAAGTGCAAACTACAGTGTGTATTCCAGCTGCAGGCCATAAAAGAGAAGTGTCTTTGAATAGGAAGCATGTTATAAAGTCCTGAGAGGAATGGATTTAAAGTAAGGCTTGTTGCAGATAAATCTTTATGCACACTGTCTTCAACTTTTAGATAATCATATTCAAGACAATACTCTTTGTCAGACTGCTGTGTTAAGGGTTGATTTTACCCTCCTGAATGAAGCCGTGTCTGCTGCTTTCCTAAAGCTTCTCAGAACTCTAGAAGGTGTTTGGGTAGCAACGTACTGAAAGATTATGTCCTGTGTAGATATTTCCACTACGTTCTGTGACCTCTTTTACAATGCCAGATTTTAGTTCCTTGCATGGCCAGGGTTCTTCCAAATGCTCAAAATCTTCAGAGGAAGGTTGGATGAACAATAACAAGCCAACTGCACACAAAAATGTAAACTCATATTCTTCAGCACATATACTTATTAAGCCCACATAAAATAAAAGAATTTATGTTGATATCTAACCTAGAATTAAAACAGACCATTTCTGAAATTCAGGAAACCCTAAATTTCATTGGTATCTGGTGTGAATAGCATCTCCAGTTATAGACAGAGGTGGAAATACTTCTTCAAATAAGCCAAAATTCTTGCTCTTTCTATATGACTAGTAGAGGAAACAACATTTCTGTGAGATGTGCAGACCATTTTTCAGGTGTAAGAAGCCCTGGCAAGATAATCTGGGCAGAGTCTTCACTCCATGCTCTTTTATCTTTAAACAGAGCAGATGTCAGGAAGGGTGATATGCACGTAGTTTCAACAAAAGAATCAAGTTTTAGTAGCTGCCATTGTTTTAATTTAAAGTTTACTTTAAACTGTGTGCATACTGAGTTGTTCAGAATTACACTTTGGCAGAATGTAAACATAAATGAGATGTCAACATGGATAAATTCCTTCCTTTGAAAATGTGTATGAATATTCATGAGCAACATTTGTTAGCTCATTTTCCCAGCTCTGGTTCAAATGCACAGAGCAGAGTTTCTGTGCTCTGCGTGAGCCTGTATGGAAAAGCCTTTCTGCCACACAGATTCTGGTGGTGTAAAGAGCCACAGTCTTTGCATGGCAGCTCTGTGCTCCAATTTGATTTCAGCATCCCGTAGCTGCAATTACATATTCAAGAAACATCAAGAGTTCACACTCAGCTGAATTACAGCTGGCTCAGTTTATATTGGCACACCTTGGGTTTGCCTCACTGAAAACTGTGAGGTTACTGCATCAGAAAGAAAAAATGGTGTCAGAAGAGAATTAGAGCTACTGTCTTTGAAAGAGAGAGGAGTAATTGTGTCCCTCTTTCCACCAGATGCTGTGTTCTTATTATTGTCCTCCTCAATAGCACATTGTGGCTGTACTGGCTATAAAGAGTGTAGCCCTTTTCTCCTTGGTTTAAATTCACCCCTGTGCAGTGAAGCATCAGGCAACTGCAGCACCGTGTAAACCCCACGCACAGCTCTGCTTCCAGCCCTTGCGTGCTGTACAGGCCTTGCATGGGCTTTGCACAGGTGTGGGTTGCACCTTTCAGCTTTAAGTTGAGAGGACAAGTGGGTGTGAAAATACCACAGGCTTACATCTATTAGGCACTGCTGGGAATTTTCCAGCCTCGCGGACTAAAGTTAGTTTCTGAATGCCATGGTTCATCATCAAGTTAGAACAGTTTGTTCTGTAAAGATAGACAAACATTTCCCACTTCTGGTGAGGTCAGGACACACCACCTTTTACATTTTTTTCCCATTCCTAGCTTGATGACAAATTAAGGCCTCAGATTCACCAGAACCAAAATTCCCACCCTGTCTTCTCTGATTTTTTATGTCTATGTTGGCTCTTTTGTCTGTTTGGAACAGGAATGTTTTCCTTAATCCATTTCTATTTCTGAACACTTCTCACTGTCATAGCTACCAGTTATGAAGTTCAAGGGAGAAAAAGGAGCATAGAAACAAATTTAAAACATATTGAACTATACTTTCATTACATACTTTATAGTGGGCCCCACCTCCAGTGAGGTAAAAAAAATCCCAACACTGCTGCAGATTTCAATGGAGTTCTATTGATTTGAATAAGTCAAGTAGCCAAACTGCAGCTATTTATCTTCATGCCGTGAAAGAATTGGGAAGGACATCTGTCTCCCAGGATTAATATATGGCCTATTTGATCTTACCTATATGTATAATTGATCCTGCTAGCTTATATTTTATGCATCTCTTATCCTATGAGAGAAGAATAGTGTAAAAGTGCATCTTCCTTTGTTTTCTTTTTTAACATTTTACACCTTGCTCCCTGTATTGTCCTTTCTTCATCTACCAACTAAAAATTTACAGGTTTTATATCCAGTATGAGCAATTATGTGTGAACATCAATCCAATCACTTACCCTGAAATAAAGCTTTATGATGCAAGCAGTTTTTTGTAGTCCTTCACATTGCCAGAGACTGGGGTGGAGATGGGAGGGGGGACAACAAAAACCCACATCAGCCCTGCGTTTTTGATGTCGCTGCTGTTTTGTGCTGTGACTTCATTTTCCCTGAAGAAACAAGATGAATCAAGCAGTGCCTATAACACATCCTCTTCAAACATTGGGAATGATTATTTCAGCAAGTTTTAGCTTTCAGCAGTGACATATGTAGCGGCAGCTGTGCAGTTGCACTTTGAGACCATGGGTACTTTGGAATCCAGTAAGAAAACTGTGACTTGAATGTAAAGAGCAGGAAAAAAGGATTTTTCCTCATTCAAAATTGTGCTGAGACTTCAGAAGATGAAATGACTAACAAAGCAGTTTACTTCACCCACTTGGATCCAATTATCTGCCTTCCAAAAATTTTGATTGATTTTTTGAAACATACGTGAAAAAATATGACCAGTAAAAATCTTGCACAATTTTAGTTGTTTTGCATCAAAGTTTCACACCAAAAGAGCATAAGTGCCTTTGATTCCCAGCTAACCTCTTTTCCTCTCCATTCACAATTGTCTGTATTATTTTGCTTTCTGTATGTTATCAACAGAAAATTCATGGTCACAGCCTGAAGATCAAAGATGAAGTTTAATCTTCAGATTGTGCTGCTCATGTTCATAAACCACTCAAGCGCCACTCTTGTTCTCTGTGACAGTGGCAGAATCCTTGATTCAATTATAGGTTACAGTCAATGGGGTCACGCTTTAATCCGTGTACAAACAAAAGGATAAAACAGAAACGTACCCATTCTGAGGATGATACTTTATTACAGTGTAACATCAGGCGGCATTGCAACAACACAGGCTGGTTTCAGAAAATGGATGAGATTAAATTGTCTGTTAGGTTGTGCCTGCCTGTTACATACAATCTGGCACATGTACCACTCTGCTTCTCTGTCATTTATCTGGCTCACAAAGACTCTGATCCACTGCACGTTGCATGATCACATGAATTTCAGTGAGTCTGAGGGATTCCCAGCATTATGCAGGATTAGACCATTATTCTAAACATGATAGGATTTTTGAAATACTACTCAGATATGAGATGATATTCAGGGGAGTAATTCCATTGAAATAATCAGCATTTCTGCTCAATGTTCTTATATCATGATGTCTGGAGTCAGTTCCCACATTTGCCAATGCCTTTTAAACACTTAGTGTAAATTGCTTCTTCCAAGGGCAATTTAAAGGAAAGGTAACTTTACAGATAGTTGGCCAGTCTGTGGCAGTGAGTGAAAGCCTTCCACGACATCGGAATAGGACTCCTTTGTGAATCACGCCAGCAGTCCCCGAGCTCCATTGTTATTATTCCAGTTTTGGAAAACGCTTAAACACATGCTTAGTTTCAAGACATGTTTCAAATATCATGGGATTTAGGCATTTGCTTAAGTACTTTCCAAACTGATTAACTGAATGGTGAGGGAAGGACAGCAGCAGAAAGAGTATTTCTGGGAGTAACAACAGATAAATTCTGCATTTTTTGCCCACCCATCTCGCTCCCTCCTCCTTCCTGTTTTCCACCCCTCCATGTGCTGCAACAGCATTTGAATGATGGCAGGCACTGGGGCAGAACGAGCCAGCCAGGATCTTGCTGTGTCTCTTCCCCTTCCCTCTCTCCTGAGTGCAGCATATTGGTCCATTACACAGGGATTTTCCTGTCAAAAGAGCTTGGTTCATTTTGCTGCTGAGAAAAGTATATTTGCATTGCCGAGCCGTTTGTGGTTTGTTTTTTTTTTCTTTTTTTT